>VXBW01006202.1:880887-1242361 GCA_013400375.1 Thinocorus orbignyianus
GCTGGATGGGGCCTGGAGCAACCTGCTCTAGGGAGAGGTATCCCTTCCTGTGGCAGGGGGGTTGGAACTTGATCTTTAAGGTCCCTTCCAGCTCTAACCATTCTATGATTCTATGTAATCTTAATGTACAGGGGTAAAATAGATGTTTTCACGCCTTCCCCTCCCATACAGCTGTGCGAGCGCTCTGTTTACACAAGCCTTCACCTTATTCTCACAGCACACACCGGGGATGCCCACAAGCTCCTTACTTTCCACATCCCGCTGCCAGCGGGGGCCAAGAGCGGCCGTGAGGGGGCTCATGGAGGGGGAAGCGGCTGGAGGCCGAGCGGTCAGCAGCTGTGGGCACCACACAGAGAAGCTGCACGCAGCTCAGGGGGCCTGTCCCGCCGTAAGCAACCCTGCGAAGTACGGATGGGCTCCCAATATAGGAACCCCGCAACAGAAGCCCACAAAAACCCTCCGTCAGCCCCGCTCCTGCCGCCGCCATCTCCTTCCAGACCCCTTGTCAATTTCACCTCCCACAATGCCCCGCGGCCGCTTCCTCTCGCGAGAGCAGCGGCGCCGGAAGGGGCCGAGCGTATCCCGGAAGCGCCGCCGCGGAGAAGGGAGCCGGGACCGGAGCCCGCCATGGCCGAGACCGACCCTAAGACCGTGCAGGATCTCACCGCTGTGGTGAGCCCGCCGGCGCTGCCCCCGCCGCCTCGGGGGGAGCGGGGAGATCCCGGGGGGGCAGCCGGGCGGGCCGTGGCCTCTGGGGAGAGGCCTGGCAGGAGCGGGTGAAGCCTGCGGCCTAGCCCCCTCCTGGGCCCTGGCCTTACATCAGCCCGGGGTGACTGGCGGGGCTGCCAGGCTTGTGGGGCTGCCGCCTCGGTTTTTATTCCCCGCTGTTCCGATAAACCGCCCCCACTATAGAGCTGCTGCTACCGCAGGGTTCTTTCAGGGGCGGCCCGGCTCGGAGTGCGGTCACAGCCCCGTGTCCCGTCGCAGCATCAAGGCCCCTCGCTCACCTGAAGCTCTCTTGCTAGTGCCACCTCCCTGCCTGGCCCTGCTGGCTGGCGGGCATCCTTGAGTGAAGAGCAGCTCTCTATGTCCAGGGAGGATGTGGTTAAGAGCAAGTGTTTGGGAGTGCAGAGAGGAAAGCTGCTGTTCTGATAATGGGAAAAATGTAGAATCATAGAATGGTTAGATTTGGAAAGGACCTTGAAGATCATCAAGTTCCAACGCCTCTGCCATGGGCAGGGACATCTCTCACTAGAGCAGGTTGCTCAAAGCCCCATCCAGCCTGGCCTAGCATGATTAGCCTGGCATGATTAGCACAGGAGGCTGTTGTGGGTTAAGTCCTGGTTGTGCAACATTGGCATTTTCTAGGTCCTAAAACTGACCACTGTGAGCCTCGGTTCTCCCATGTGTACGTATGCACGTATATGTAAAAATACGTTACTTCAGTATGGAATTACGCTGCAGAGTTTGTATGCAGCTGAGCTCAGCAATGAAAGAAAACATACTGCATTACATAAGATTAAATATTGTAACAACCCTTTTAATGATAACAAAACGGACTTCTTTTTTTTTCCTTTCTAATAGGTGCAGACCTTACTTCAGCAAATGCAGGACAAATTTCAAACCATGTCTGACCAAATAATTGGAAGAAATATCCTTTTTTTAAAGTCAGATAGGTGCTATACACTACAGAATCATAAGTATTTCAAAGTATATTTACCAGTGGGTTTTGTAAGATGAATTTAAAATGACTATAAGAGTTTGAGTAAAGATGTAATGAGGAATACACAGAAAGACTCTTAGCCACTGCTGAACTGCAGTCGTAATCCTTAACTCCAGTGAACTTGATGACATGAGCTGTCGCATTGATGACCTGGAGAAGAACATAGCTGACCTCATGACACAGGCGGGAGTGGAAGAATTGGAAGGCGAGAACAAGACCCCTGCTCCGAACAAGAGTTAAAGTGAGACAGTTGCTTGCTAGCCTTGAGACAAATCCTCAGGTGACATGAAAGTACTGATTTTAAAGTAGATGGACTTTTTTTGTCTAATTGCTTTGAGAAGTGCAATAGCTACATTCATCCTCTGATATTCTCTCTTGTACTCTAGGCAAGATCTGAAATACTGACTTTTGGTAGCAATGGGAAGGAGAAGAGAGAGAAAAATATCAGTAGCAAAGCAAGATACTCTCTTCCCTTCTCTCATCATGTTTGATCCTTCTATAAAGGACCATAATCTCATACATGTTAGCGACATCCACTTCAGTTGGCATAGAATTTGATTTTTGTAGTCCATGGAAGGCAACTGGTAAACTACTACAGGCTTTTTTAAGGTGGTTGAGTAAGATACGTCTCAGCTTCTCTAAGGCTTGAAATTCTGAGGTTGTAGAATACTATGCAGCCTGTATAGTAGACGTGTGTGAAACAGGTGTACATCTTGTTGAGGGACCTATTTTTTGTGATACTTTGACAGAAATATAAATTCATATGGGCTTTGTTTTCCCAGTGTCAGTTCTCTTAGCCTGAACCCCACAAATGAATATTTTTAATGAGCATGATTCTGTTCATTCTTCTCAAGTAACATATTGTTTAATTGTTTCCCCAACAGGTTGCCAACAACTTAAGATGAGTCCTGGAAGACTTTTTTTTTTTCTACAAATCCTTGGAATGACATAACAGCTTTTTGCAACTACTGTGTGTAAAAGCATTTTTATATTGTTACAGAGCTTGCATTCCTTAATGTATATTGTATAGTTAGGGATAGGTTAGTTAATATTATGATTTGTGTACTGTAATTTCACTTTTTGAATTCTTGTTACGAGGATCAATTAGTTGTGTTATTAAAACACAGATCTTATGGATCTCAACAACTGGGTGTATTATTTTGTGAAGTCACTTTTTCCTCTTCCTTGTACTTTTTCTAGAGGTTTCATTTTTGATAGCTGAACATCTAGTGACTCCCATCAAACGGAAATCTTAACTTGTCCCACGTAACTTTGTGGAGTGAAGCACAAGATTGAAACTTGGCATTCATCTTAGCTCTAAGCATCAGTCACTCAACCAGTCAATGAGTATGTGTTGTTTTTCTCATGAATGTAATAAGGTGATTTTGGAAACACTAGACACTGAACATCAAAATCCTATCTCATACTCGTGGTATTACCTTATCTGTGTGATCCTAGAACATAAACGGAGATTTAACACGGAGACACCTGTACACAGCTGAGCAACCACTGCCATTCGAATCTGTTCTATTTAGACAGACAAGGAACTATTAACTATGAAATATCTCATTATGGGATTTAAGTTTTTTAATGTTGTAAAACTTTACTTTGAAACTGACAATGTGTCATTTAGCATCACCTGTGAACAATAATTACGGTTAAAATAGTGATGCTGGTCAGAATAAGGATGGGATTGTGGGAGTGTCTGTGGTCTTTCCATTTCATTCACTGGCTGGTTGCACTGAACAGTTTGCTGACAAAGCAACGATAAACTGAGTATCAAAAAAGGTGAGAACCCAGTTAGAAGTGTAAATCCTTGCTTCTCTGAATAAGAGCTAGCCAGAGCTCTTCAAATACTTGGTTTAAAAAGGTGTTTGCTTTTATAATCATACCCACATTTATGGGCCTGGAGTTTGATGGTTTACATTAGAGTATTTTGGCAATGAAAAGTATACTTAGGCCAGTCTGTACTGTGTCACTTGTGAAGAAAAATGACCAATGTTGGATATTACTGACAATCACTGCAATGCTGCTCCCGCTGGAAGTACAAATTTGAGAAAGGAGTAGTGGCAGCCAGCAGTTCTGTGTGGACCACACTTAGGACTGCTCTTTGAATGGCACCAAATTAGCACCTGTGTATTCTGAAGGCAATATGACAGGTCATTTTTCAAAACTGGGGGGAAATTGTAATAAAAGCTCATAATAATAGGGGGGTTTTGTGAACACAGGAAATGTATCAATATACCTTGTACTACCAGCCTTAGGCTCTTTGTAACGTCATTTTAAAAAATACAATAAACTATTATGTGGTAACAAATAGTCAGGTCATATATATATTAAAATCTAGAGTAAGTGTATCATTATATGTGAGATTGTATTTAGTTGTAAGTTACACAAAGACTTCAGCACAGCTGCTGCTTATGCAATGTAGTTTAGATTACAGGTGTGTTTTGTAAAATAAAAGGGTGAACAGGATTCATGCCCTGTCAAATCTGTATTTTACTGGGTAATTACAATATAGACCAAATTCACAGGAAAGCACCGAGAAGTGGAGGATCATTTTGTATGATGTTTCTGCAACCCCAAGTTCTCTTCTGGCCGCCTTCCACCTGCAGGAGAAATGGTCGTTCTTGAATTTGCTTTCACTATCCTCCACACAGCAGTAGTTACCTGCTCTCCTGAAGTTTAGGCTGTCAGAATAACTTACTGGAAAATTATTTCAGCTTTAAGATTCTGAAACTGACGTATCTACTTCCTAAAGTTTATTTCCACAAGCCATTACAAATTCAGTGCCCCCTACTGTGATTTCCCTGTACGAGCAGGCGTGGTGGACACTCCATTTCCAGTTTGCAGTTCAAAGTTCTTCCACTCTGATTCTTCAGAGCTCAACTTCAGCTGTTAATGAGGAAGAAGCCATTGTTTCCAAACTTTCCAGGTAACTACTAGGTGTAGATGTTCTTTCACAAAAGATGTACATTAGGAACAGCAAATAGAATCTTTCTTTTTTTCCCCCTGTGGCAGCAATTATGAGTGACACCGGTGACACTGTTTTAATCACAGTTTTTGTAGCCAGTCATTAATAGGTGTATTGTTTTCTGAAGGCCAGAATAAAGACCTGAGAACCCAGAAACAAGCTGAAGATGACAGGAGTTCCACACTGGGCAATAGAAATACATTTCAAACTCCTCTCTCGTCTCATCTGGTGTCTTAATTCCGACCGTCATAGTAGGAGTGATACCCTCTCATTACAGAGGAATAGTGTTAGAATAAATCCATGTTTCAAAACACTTAGGGCCACTGATAACTGATCCAGAATTAGGGTATCCTTAAGAGGATTTTTCATTTAATCTCTAACCTAAAGACAACGTATGGTAAATAAGACTGTGCACGGATAGCTCTTCAGCTAATGCCATCTGGTCCATGCACTGAATGAAGCCGGCCATAGGCCAGAGGGACACCAAACTCCAACACTCACTTGTCTGCAAGAGGCAATTTCGAAGCCCAACCTTCTCTGAGCTGAACCCAGGTGTCCCAGACTCCTGGCTCAGACCACAGCCTGCATCGCTGCCTACTTTGGGCTGGAGCTCAGGAGACATTACTTAACTCCTCTAGACTTACTATCTCAACACTCCCAATAAAGTACCATCGGTTCCTTACCTTAGGTGGAATGATTTTTAGGGAATTGGTTTGCTGAGATTTCTGGGGAAAGTGGTAAGAGACTCAGCCCTGGGGGAGCACTGAACTCACTCAGTGGTTCTTCCTGTCAACTTGAAAGACCAAGAAATTCAGACATTGTGCCTTCCATAAGAAAATATTTTTGATTCCATGTGGTTTTACAGTGAAACACGTGTGACCAAGGCCAGAGAAACTCTCCTTCCTCTCCCTAAAATGACACCTGCAGTTTTCCTCGAGGTATTCAAATGGAATTACTTAATGAAGCTTTTTACTTCTCCTCAAGATTATAACTCTCTAGCAGATACTGCCTTCTAGTGGGCACACTCTCACTAATAGAAGGAACACTACTCAGATTAATTATTTGGTTACCTTTAATGTACCGGTTCAGATGTTAGGACTTTATTGAGCCACACGCTGATTTGAAATGTGGTTATTACACAAGACACTGAGGCTTTGTTTACAATTAAGAAAGTTAATAGGATACACAAATCCCTTCCTGAGCTTTAAGCCTTGCTGTGTTTTGAAAGGGCCTGATGCTTGCTGAGATTTTTTTTACTGACTCCGACGTAGAGTTAATGAAATTAGGTCATTAGGAAAATCAAGCATGGGAATAGAAACTTTACATCTTAGAAGCATGCTGAGAGAATAAAGTTTAAACAGGAATTGTCTCTCTGAAAAATGCGTGTGTATTAACAGAAAGGGTTCTGCAAGGATTTTGCTCACTCTGAAGTACCCGAAAAAGGACCCTTCAACGCTCATCACCAGATCTTTTAGGGAAAGGTATGTGGATTTCTTCCTGGCCCTGCAGAGCAGTAAATTTTTAATGACTGGTCACCAAAGATAAAGCAACCTGAGTGCTTGCTCGCCTAAATTCATGCTCAGAGACAAAAATACAGGATCTCAGTCAAATTATTATCTTTTTAAAAAAATACCTAGTTCCAATAACAGGAAGAGTGATTGTTAAGGAATGGTAACGTGATATAAGGGGAGGGGAAATACAGATCAAAACCTTACACTTTTTTTTCAGTGAGGCCAGCCCTCCTGCTATTGACACACAAAACATATTAGAAATCAGACCAAATCTTCTTAAAAAAAAATTAATGGGACTGCAAATGTTAAAATTAATGACAAATGCAATCAACATTTATTAGAAGGGACATCACTGGGATCTCCAACAAGTCAGGCAAAAAATTTAATCAGGTTCTTATCAGAGGTTTACAAATAGATGTGTCATTTTAATAAATCGACAAGTGTACCATGCAACTGAGAACCGGGTGCATCTTAAAAGACAATTAACCAGAGATCCTTAAACAGGATTCAATGCTCTGGAAAGTCTTTGCAACTCCTTTTTCCAAATTATTAGTGTTGCCCTGTTGTATGAGATACAGAATTGAGCTCTTCTTCACAAGTAGCCCCAATTCTCTCCTTTTAAACTGAACAGCTTAGTAAAAAAATGTATTCAGAACCAGTACAGACTCCGTAAGCAAGAGCTCTTCAATTCTTTGAGTGATGCAGGTGGCAGTGGAAGAGAGAATTGGGGCACCTTTGATAATCTGGTTTTAAATGTTCTTAATTTTATTTTCATACAAGGTCTCCACATTTAAATTGTTTTTCTTTCAGGTCAGAACCACTTTTCAGGAGAGCTTTTTAAGATTTTATTACTGAGAGACTGTGGAAATGAATATGGCCATGAAGTTCTAATTGCTTCACAGAGATCTCAGACGTTCCCAAGGCCTTCCCCCCGCTCATTGCCACTAAAGAGAGTGTTTGGGATCCAAGGTGATTGACAAGCTAGATTATTAGTGTCATTCATTAGCCAGAAATGTACTAAATTGGAGCCCTGGAAGGAAAGGTCTGTCACTTGCACAATCAAGCTTTTGTTTAAATTCCATTTGGAGCACTTGAAAACAATAGACAACGGTAAACAATGTTTAGCAGAATAACACCATCTGCCTTTTTTTTTTATCATCTTTCTAGTGTTTGAAGCAAGGATTTGGTTATAAATACTGACAATTGGCACTATAAATTATGATTTTCTGCTCTCTGAATAGGCAGTAGCAAAAACAAATAAAGTGCAGATTTAAATCTCAGTTTTCACACACCATTGAGCCTGTGAGATGTGTTTCCAGATTAACCCGCTCCTGCCTCATGGTCACAGGGAGGGATATGGACATTCACTGAGGTTTGTAATTGGTTCGGCATTCGGTTGTGCCACCTGGAACTGGGGATAGGGTTCTGCTTCATGGAGATAACAACGAGACGAATGGCTGAAGGAGAGGAGCAAGACAAACCAGTCACCTTTGCATCTGTATTTGGAGACCCATTATGTCCCAGTGCTGCTCCTTCTAAGGCTCGGGCTCACAGAAGTGTCCAGTTCTTCCAAACACTTTGAAATTTATAGGACTTCTGTGTTTTTCCAGTGATAAAAGATGACAAATAGATCAGAAATTTCTACCATCTTAACAAATTTGTAGCCTTGTTGATCCAGCATGTTTTAGGAAATCCTGCTCCACCCCCCCGAAAGCACTGAACAAAATCACTGTTTCACACATCACACAAAATTAAAAACCAATTTACTGAACCTGAGGCGTATTTAAAAATCAGGAGGCTTTTCATGCCATAGGTTACTTTAAAACATCTTTGAAACAACTCCACAGACTGAAGTTAAACAATTAAAATGCATAATCACATTTAAAAAGCAGCACCAAAAATGTAAGTCATTTTGTCACAGAGGCTGCTCCAGCATGGTTTGATTATTTAACGTTATGCTGTAAAAACCAATTTATCCCCTATACCCTTGATCTCTGTTTCAATTTCAGGATGTTGATACATGCACCATTGCTGTATTAGCTGATAGGGCAGAACAAATACTTCAGGAAAAGTCATGATTAGAATTTGAAATCTCTCCCAGCCATGTTTAATGCCCAAACGTACTCACCTCGCTGCCATTTCCTGCAGATTTTCCCCACTGGAACCCCATGTTTTATACCTGGAAAGAATGATTATTTAACATCAATAACAGGTGGATGTAGAGCTCTACAGGGAGGATGTAGGTGCAATCATTGCTGCCATGAATGCTAAAATTATCAGGCATCAGCAAAATCTCTTCAAACTGAACTGTTACACAAACAGCATGTCTCTCCAGGCAAGGAGGGGAAGCAGTTACCTTGTACTGTGCTGCAGAAATCTCAGGATCCAGAAAGCTGAGTTTGAAGGTGCCAGAAGCTTTTTTACTCATTTTCTTCTTTGCATTAGCTGCACCTCCAGTTTCTGCAAACTTTCCTCTATCATCTGGGCTGACTTTGTTTCACTGTGTACAACCCTGCAATGAGAAGATATTAGGGGGCCTGGATCACTGAAGCGTGCTGAATGTTTTGAGACCTCTAACGTGGCCCCAAGTTGCATTTACTCACTACTAAAGGAAACAAGGCACCAGATAAACAAGGAGACAGAGTTACTGTGGCAGAATATATGATTTTGTATTCTGAGCACTGGCAAAGACATGAGTGAAATTTGAGGAGGAACTTATTTATAGGAATTTAGCCGGCAGGCAACGTTAACACAGAGGGTACCATCCCTTGTATTATTAATGCTTTATTAATTGCATGCATACAGCCCATAAAGTGATTCATTACCTTTTCTTCTTCAAGACATATCGTGTATAAATATAGTCCACTATTAGAATACACATTCCCAAGCATCTCAGGCTAAGCACTTGTCAAGTAGAAGGGTGTAACATGTGCTTGTGCCCTTCACAGAAGGCACAGAGAGACAGGGACAATGTAGAGCACATGTATTCGTGTCCCAAAATCCAGTTGGCATCACTACTGTCCCTTCAAATGATCATCTAGATATAATTCAGTGCCACAGGTCAGTTGTCATTTCAGGTAGCAGAGGGACTTGCACTGGAACTGGGATTTCCAAGGCTGGTGCCTGCCTTGCAGAAGGCAGAAGAGTAATGCAAAGCTTCATGGAGGCACAGCAAGAAACATAGCAACCTTTCCTATGTCTGCAACAGAGCTGTCTCAAAAACCCAGCTAAATAAGCCCGATTCCTATAAAAAGGAGCCAATAATATGAAACAGACAGCTTTGCCTAGAACTAAGTGAACAGTTATTTTCACTGCATACTCTAAATTCGCTATTGAAGATCTGTCTGGTGTTTGTGTAATGTATCTTCATGCTGAGGAAAGCTTTCACTTTTGGTATCAGTTAGTCTTTTTTTTACTGTTTTACAGCTTGTCTCAGAGAAGGATGGAAATCTCTCCCCACAGCAACTTCTTAAAAACCACAGAAACAAGCGCCTTGCTCTTGAGAGCAACACCATGTATTTTCCCAGAAAAGTTTTTCTAAGCAGAGGGACTGTGACACTTTGCAAAAGTTCTGCAGTTTCTCTTGCACAAGACAGGAAGGGATGGTAAAAGTAGAGAGTTGTCTTTCAAGTGCCCTTGCCTAAACAAAATGAACAGCTTGAGTGCCTATCATTAGCAGGCAGAACACCTCTGCAGGAGGCACACGGTTTGAAACCCAGAGAATTCTTGCATGATTACAGCTAAGTAACTCCACAAAAATCATGCAGAAAGTTTTCCTGGGGGAATTTATCTATGAAAAAAATGTTTACACTGAGGTTAGCATGTATTAACTGAGTTGGAGTAGAAAAAATTGTTATTTGGAGATAAATGGGGAGTTTCAGCTCTCAGAGGGAGAAAGGGGCGAGGGCGCACGCCCTCACTGTAAGGACACGGATGATATATGCTTCACCTCAGGGTACTGCAAACAGTATCTCCAACTCCAAGGTGATGGGTAAACACACACTCTCAGCATAGCATAAATATATAATTATTGGAAATTTACTTTAAAGACGGAAAGGTTATATGCTGCACAACACAAGTCTACGTGACAACCGTTTCTGTTAACTGGGGAAATTGGATCTAACTGCAATTACACCATATCAAAGTTTTTCTAGCTCTGTTTTCTACCACTCTTGTCTTTAGAAGCACAGAAAATGCTAGAAAGTGCCTTAAGAATTCAGCTCTCTGTCTGCTCCAAAGCATAACTGTACTCTAAAGTCTGACAGATTCAGTTTAACTGTTCCTACAGATGCTCAGTAATAGAAACTTCAGTGTATTTTGTGATTCTGGAGCACTCCCACTTGACCATCCTCTTGGACCAGCTCAACTTGTAATTCTTTGGGCTTCGGATGATACACACCAAGGTGGAAGATCAGAAACAGCAACAACAGGTCAAGCAGGTCAACCTTTTTATGATAAACAAAGCACTTGTACTTCCGTAGGAGGAAATCCTACAGGTTAAGCTTTATCACAAACTAAATACACACAGTGTAATTCCTCAGAATTATTGCACAAATGTCACTAGAATTTATATTTAACTAAGGAATTTGGATCTGTGACTAAAAATCATCTAATCTTCACCCAAATATCTACTGCTATTTAAACATCGGCCTATTACTTGTTACAATGGCTGTTTGTTAAATCCTAGTCTTACAGTAACATTAACTGATTGGATTCCCACTGTTCTTTACTGCATAGAGCTGAATCATCAACTGAGGGGCACAAATCTTGCTAAGAAAGGAAATACTTCTATAGGTTCAGTAGCAGAAATATGTTTTTTTCCTGAGCAGATGTCTTTGGATTGTTGTATTTCTATTAGAGGAGCTTATTACAGCTGAAGCGTTGCTTCAGTGTGAAAGCAGTCCAGGTTTTTGAGAGCCCACATAAGCTGGTTTGTGTGGACAATATCTAAGTCTTCTACTTTAGCTGTTGCTTTGATTTTACCACTTTTCAGGTATAGTTGTTGGAAGTGACTAGCTTCTGAAGAGATCACATCAGTGAACAGACACATAGACTGGACCAAACCTAGACCCTGAAATTTGGTAAGATTCAGAGCCAAACTTCCTTCTCTCCACAGCCTTTAGTAAGATAGCTCAACAACCTACAAATCTGCAGTGGTTACACTGGAGTCAGAGCCTCATGATGACAGCAAGAACAGTCCCTTGATTTTTTTTTGTTCCAAAGAGCAGGAACAGATTTGTTGCCTGAAGGGAAGGAGTGAAGCAGCACTAAAGCATTTACAACTGTCAGACCTAGAGCTCATGGGATAGCAAACCTCCCAGGTTACATGAGAAGAACGAATCATATCCATTTTCCCCTTTAGATGACAGATGTGTGCAGCCTTTAAAAACACCCAGGATGGTATTGTTTAATTCATTAGCTATAGCAAACCTCAATGTTTGTTTCAGTTAAGAATCAATCTCCTCTTACTCTAGGATTCCAGCCCATCAAATAGATCCCATATTCCCTTGCTCTCTCAGAACAGCTGTGTTCTGTGTACATTTGTCAGTACAACTGGGAAGCTTTCGAGTGACATATACAATAATCGTTCCAAAACAGCTAAGAGTTCAAGAGCTATACAACTACAAAAGAGCTTAAAAGCTGATGGAATTATATGTGATTTGGATAAAGATTAGACAATTTCTATGAAATCTGTCAAATAGTCTTCAGACTGACACAAAACCATACAGGAAAGTGGATGCGATAATGTGATTTCAAAATTGCTTGTGTGACTATTCTGTTCTACTGACGCTAAGTTACTGTCCATTATTTATCGTTAGTGCATCCAGCTCCAGAGGGAACATCCAGGAGGAGTCAGACCAAACTGAAAGAGCAGAGAGTGTTATCTGAAATGAATAGTCAGCAGAGAGCACCAGGATAAATCAATAAATGTACAAGATCATTTCATGTTTTTTGCAGAAGGTACAAACCCACATTGTCAGCCTGATTCAGTAGGTGGCACTCTACCCTCTGTAATGAAGCCATGCTTCAGCGCAGCGTTAAGGAAAGAATCGGGTTCTGAAGGAGAAGTACAGCTGAGATCCTTATTCCTTGTAGTCATTGGATGCTCAGATACCGTGGCAGTAAGTGCCACCGATCTCCGTTAACAGATGGCAGGATCCAGGGTGCTTTTCAACTCCAGGCTTGATAGCCCAATGACCCAGCTGTAGATTGGATATTGACAACCTCCCTCCCAAAATTCCCATGAAGTTGAAATTGGGCATAATTGTATCATTCATTTCCTGTCCTAAACTCCTCGGTCATTTCAGTCCCACTTCCCAACCCAGCAGTGAATTGTATCTGGATGTGCCAGTATAACACTTAGTAATCCACTGGGGATGAAGATACAGAGATAGAGAGACCCATTTCAACAGAAGCACCTTTGTGAACATGATCTCTTGTTGCCGTACAGGATCAAACTGCAACCAAATTCCCCATGGTGTTAAAACTGGACAGAGGAGTAATACTTCACATCTTAAATCACTGCTGCTAACTGTATTCCAACCCAGTACATAGGCTGCACATCAATTGCAGATAAAGCCACGTGGACACATAGGTACAGCATTTCAGGGATTTAAGGGGGGGTGGGAAGGTACAGCAAAATTGACCACAAACAGTACAACAATCAGAAAGTATTCTACTTACCATAAATTTGGTGACTGAGAAATGAAATGGATTGGGAACTTAGCGACGAGATTCTGTTGGTGACCAAATAGGAAGCAGCATTTCTGGCCCACTTTCTCCTACAAAAATAGATATAGAAGATTTCAAACTTCTTTCCAAGCAAAACAAGAATCTGTAACATCTCCTTTTTTCCCTGCAAAAATCTTATTCTTTGTTATTATCCCAGCACAAATCAGAAACAACTCATTTCAATGAGGAAGAAGCAGAATGGTGTGAGGAAATAAACATTTTCATTCCTGAGGGCTGGCACAATGAATGAGGTGGGATGGATGGGTGCATTACTGAGGTCCTCCTCCTACACCCAGTGACAGTTCAGAATATTAAAGACCCGTGACTTTAGGGATGGTGAGGCAGGGAACTCACAGATGAAAGCCACAGGTCACACTGTTCTCATGCTTTTGGATGAAAATAACAGCCTTCTCCCATCTTAGATTCACTTGAATTTCAAACCCCAGCTTGACAAACATAGGATAAGGACAATTTCTGATTACGGTGAAAGTCAAATTTGTTGTACTTTTATACCTGCACTAGTTGCAGTCTTAAAAGAGAATAAGTGGTCAAGACAGATCATGTTCCACTCATCATGCTACTCCCATCTCCCCAGGCAAAAGGAGGAAAAAATTGCAGATTCAGCATTTCTTCTGCTGAGAATTTATCCCTGTCCCTCAGTGTTTTAGTGTTTCAGACAAAAAAAGAAAACCAAAAAAACCAAAACACCGAAACAAGCTTCCACTTCAGTTCTGCATAGTGATTTTTCAAAATGAACTCATTCTGCCATGATTCTTCTCATGACACTTGCCATGTTTTTTCCACATCAGCAACTTTCCAATAGCAGCAGAGAAGGAAAGAGGAGCTCCATAAAATAGTATTAAACAAGGAGGCTCGCTGGTAATTAAAGTGGGAATGGAGATATAGGAACACTGGGTAAAGGCTGCTGGAATGCCTCTCTGGGATATTTCAAACAGTTTTTTGAAATAACATTTCTGTCTTTCTAGAGCTAATTATACATTTGCTGCACACTAAGCAGAAGGCTAAATTAATTGGAAGAACAAAGGTAATTTGTTGCAGGCTGGAATGAGGCCATGGATGTTTCTTTCCCTTGTGGGAGAAGAACTGATGACCTACCCTGGGTTCATCATTGGCAAAAGGTGGGATGCAGGACCAGAACATGAATCCCACCCAGCCCATCATGTAGCAGTACTACCTTCCAGCGTTGTCTTCATCCTTGGCTGTGCCAGCCACTGCGACCACTGACTGGGTAGCAGCAGGTGGAAAGTCCCTCTGCCTCTCCTTCCAGCCTCCCTCCATTCTTTCACCATCTGGCAATAGATTGCTTCAGTAAGAGCCGCCAAATTCAACATGTCAATATTAATCACCAAAGTCACAACGGAGTGTTTGTAAGGCCCATACTCACGTTCTGCCTGTCAAATAGATCATCTCCTTTGCGCTGGTTCTTCATAAACAGCTGGAGATTTTTAAACACCTTATTAAAATAAAATAGATCAGCAGCAGCTGGAGCATTTCAAAGATGAATGGGCTTTATGCCAGTAAATTTGGTACTTGCCAAAACAAAACAAAAAAAAAGGTGGTGACTATAACTGCAGTGCTCTACAAGACTGCTGCCCTTCCCATTGTATGTATTGATTTGGACAGGCTATACCATGTGGGACAGGTATTGAATACTTACCTCCTTTCCCCAGGCTGTCAAAACTTCCAAACATAAAAGATGTATTCTCAAACTTCCAGAACGTCTGCTTAAACAAGAAGCAATTCAGTAGTTACTTTTTCTGATGAAGAAAAAAAAAATAAATTATGATCAAAATAACCTGCTGAACATTTGCAGAAAATCAATTTCTCTAAGGTACAAGAGAGTCTATATTACCAAACTTGGAAGACATTCAAAAATATACATTTCAGGTTGAGGTGTTAGTGCTTTTTTTGGCAAAACACACACATGCAGTTGGTGTCTTTAAACTCAATCTTATTCCCCTGTGAGAAGCATTTAATTGGCTTCAAATAAGAATCTGCTATTTTACATAGTACAACCTTTCAGTTAATACCCAAGAATCCATGTCATGTATTTAAATTACAAGTAAAACACTTCCTAATGAGCTAATGTTTTGCAAACACCCACAGAAATATTTGAACTTAACCACTTTGCTCTTCCAGGACGTGGCATGGAGAAAGAGGCAGCTTTCTTGGGTAACCACAGTGTTGGGGAGAGAACAGGGCTGTTAAACAGAATTGTGGCACTTCCTTTTACTGCAAGCATTTCCTTCTAATTCACTGTTTAACTTCGGGAAAGACACTTAACCTCTACGCGCCTCAGTTCACCCGTCTGTAAAATAGTAGATAAGTCACCTAATTCACAGGGATGTTATGGAGATTAATTAACTAACGTCTGGAAAATGTCTCAAGATCCTTCTGTGAAAGGCATTATAAGGGCAAAGGATAGTAGTATAACCATATGCAAAAGGTTTTATCACTTGGCACAAGGCGGTTTGGTTTTATCCTCTTTCCCTCTGCAACATCACAGAGTATTTTTACAGGCACCATTGACTAATAGCAGACTCACGCAGCTTTGCAGAGTACCATTATCTTAAGTCAAAGGACATGTTGTTTCAACCAAAGTAAAATTGTATTTAGTCAGCTCCTTATACTGCTTCAAGATCCCCAGTGAGATCAGAGCCCTGGCAGGCTACATGCTGTACACCCAGTCCTTGAAACACAGCCCTTGAATACGTAAGAAAGCTGCATCTATTTAACATAAGAGATCTTTTTAAGCTAATTTAATTGAACTGACAAATGTGCTACACGGGCTGTCTCTAACAGCGGTGTATTTTCACGGCCAGCTCTAGGTAGAGGCAAAGTTGCCTTGAGCAGCGGCTGCTGTGAGTAACAAAACGTCCACGGGCTTCCCGCCAGCTTTGCTTGTGCCGGATCCATGAAAAGTCTGCTGGCTACTGCTGCTTCCCAACAAAAGAAGAGTTGGGATGGGCAGTAAGTTAGTGACCCCTTTACTCCAAAAATAAAAAAAATTAAAACAAACCTTCCCATGCTTTTGCCATTCTGAATATTTGGTTTCACTCAAACCGAAACAACAGATCGCAGCTCTCTGACTTGAGTTGGGATCAAGTGGTTGATCTGAAGTCAGGCCATACATTAATCCAATTTTGCAGTACCCACAGTCACTGCTCTTTGATACTTGCTATGTAAATAGGAGAGAAAAAAGGTGAAGCAGAATAAGGACAAAGTGAGGAAATGGTATGCCCTTGAGTAGCATAGTGAGAAATAATCCCCAGAGTCCCTCATACTTTGTGTCTTAACTCCCAGATCTAGCTGGTTCCTAATATCCATTAGTGATTTGTCTTGGTCTACCCGCTTTTCCATCAACAATTTTGTGTATTATCTGATAGAGCTTTTACCCAGGAAACTGAATTCCACCACATCATCTTCCACCACCGAGCTCCTCGTGAAGCTTGACATGCTCCACTCCCCTTCACTTGTTACCTGCTCTAAAAGCCAATTTTGAAATAGAAAAGTATCTGTCACAACCATGTTGCTTTCAACTGCAGCACAGCATGTTGCACTACATTTTTATATTAGGAAAGGAATGGGAAAACTCTGTTTTAAAGCAGCTGTTTATCTTCCTGAGCTATTCTGATTCCATTTCCTCTTCAAACAGCAGACCTGGAAGGGCAAAGGAATGGGGAGAAAGAAAGGTCTGGTCACAATTTAGAGTCATTTGTTCCTGTCAGAATTTATATGAGCTAAATCTCAAGCCTGGACAAGCCTTAATAACTATCATATTTAAAGTTCAGCTTTATAGGGAAAGACTGTGTGGCCCAAGGGGATAAGTAATAGAATATAGAATAGTTCACCTTTCATATACCCGTTCATACCCAATCCAGCAAGGACAGGCTGGTGCTGGCCTTTCAGAGGCATACATGACATGAATTTAACAGGCCCCGCTAATCCCATTGGACTAAACTCCTGCTAATTGGTGTCCTTGCTGGATAAAGTCACTCAGCAGGTCACTGACAAAGTCAAAAGAGCCAGCTTTACTGCTCATCCTGTGCTGGAGGGATGGGAAGCTTCTCTTTTCTCATCATAAACTGACCCATCCAAACAATTTTTCATGCTTCTATATATACTTCATCTTTACACTCATGCAATGTTTGGTTCAGAAGGATGCACCATGCTGACACAGTAAGCTGAAAATGAGAAAAAGGAACACGTGGGCAGACAGGTTTTCTGTGGAGTGAGGCGCATTGTGGATAGGAAAGACAAAAAACAGAGCCAAAGATTCTCCTCCATTGAGGTGTCACAGGTCACAAATGCAAACATCCTCAGAGAAAACCTGGAAATAGCTTTACCAAACTGTTAACACTGCAGACTGATAAGAAATAAATGATGGCAAAGCAAAGCAATAATCTGCCACTTACCTCTTCAAAAATCGGCCAAAACCGAAGACATGTCTCCTGTTACCAGCCTCTCTTACGTTCAGAGCTTCTCTGCTCAAGATTACAATATTATATGTTCTTATTCCAGGACAGAGGGAAGAAAACACAAGTAGTAGATCTTTACCAGAAATGTTTCTACTTTAGCTGAGTGCTTTCTGCATGGAAGGTCCCAGAGTCGGTCCTTGCTGATGTGCTGCTGTGAAGTTTATGATCAAGAGGTATTAACAATACTGCTAAGAAATTCCCCTCCCCCCTTGCTGGAAGCACTTCTGACCCTAAAGCAGAATTCAAAGCTAACACATTCAGCAGTAACATATTTCTCGTTAGTGGTTCAGTCACACAAGACATCCACAACAGTGGTTAATGTTCTCCACGGAACTTGATAGAAGAGGCAGTTCATACAAGCAGGTGTCTTCTCAAGAAGGGAGTGAGGTAGAAAAGAGATAACAAGAAGAGGGGAAAAAGCTAGTTAGGAACAAATTCTGTTGAGCAACAACCTTGGAGGGGATGTGGGTGAATGCTAACGGACTTGAATTATTCATGTGTATTCTGGTGTGAAAAGGTTCGGCCCAGTAACCTTTTATGGTATCTCTCTGGAGCAAGAAACCTCATTAAAAAGAAGATCTGAGAGAAAAACCTATCTGGTAAGAAAACAAGAGCAAGAGGATTCTCCTGTAACAGCTGTAGCTAGAGAAGACGTATTTCTTCAGCACTAGAAGCCGACGGGTTCTTCCAGCACTAAATTTGTTTTGGCAAAAGGACAAACACAAAGAAAAGGGCTGACATTCTGCATCGAGTCTTTAACCTCTCTTGCTGTGTCTCCAGCTTCTGCATGTCAGGCGGTACAGAAATAGATGAGGTGAATCCTGACAGCAGCTTCCACGCACAAGTTCACCTGATGGCACCACACTCCGGACATGGACACAGCCCAGGAGTGTAAAGGCTTGTTATTTCTTACTGATGACCAGAAAGCTCCCCGTTCTTCAGTGCTGCCAACCATTTCTGTCAAGGGGTAGCAGCAAAGTCTGAGGTCTGAACACCACTGACCCTTGTTATTCATTACAAGGCTCTCACAGGATATCAGTCACACAAAAATTTGCCCATTTTTATGGGCAAAATTTTATGGTCTGCTTATTGGAACCCTTACTGGAGGGAACCTCTTTTGTATCTCTCCATATAACATACTTCAGGGGGAAGCTGGGACGTTGCAAGGAGCTTTAATCTATACTGTGCTTAATACTAGTAGGAATCCACAGTAAAGAATAGGTGCATGAGAAAGATAACGTAGGGAAAGAGAATATTTCCTTAGTTTTTAAAATTGATCTAATAATTTGTTTTAAATTCTGTAAGTTGCTGCTGAGGCCAATTTACAATTGGTAGCACCGGGTTTGCATGGAAGAGAGAAACAGCTCTAAAATTAGAAGACAAAATAATCTCCAGTTTAAAAGCATCACAAATGCTGGTCTTGTAAACACTCTCATCAAGAGAAATACAAGTACGCTTGCCATGTAATTGCATATTCAAAAGTAATACGGAGAGAACATTTAGTAAAGAAATGCAAATTTAGCACGCATGAAAGGTCCTGTCTGGACAGCCTGCGGAATGAAGCTGCTCTGCTGACTCACTAAGGAGACATGGCAGGGAGGCAGGCGGCTCTCTCTTCAATTCTGCTCAGGGAGGAAAAAACCAGTGCAAATCACCCCCCATTCACACTTGTTGCTCCTGTAGTTCACTCCCCTTGCCCCACAGAAGGTTTCCAGCCTTTCTTTATACCATCACAGACAGCAGTTCTGTTAGGATACAATTTCACTGGTGGTCCTTGGCTGTTTTGCTTCAAGAGGCAGTTTGTCAATGAAAGGCAGAAAACTTCCTGTTGTCATGACTTCATTTCCTTAGACCTCCAGGCTTCAAAATGTTCAGACAAAATCCTTGCTGTGTCTCTCTGACTTCTTGTAACTCCATATTTTTAACCAAATCCTTTTCTTCCTGAAGAAAAATGAACAGGGATAAAGAGAGGAGATTTTAAGATGGGGGTGGAGAGGGAAGGTTAAAATAACTTCCATTTTCAAACACTTCAGAGGGCTAGTGTGGACTCAAATCTACCTCCAAATATTTCCAGGGCTTCTTAGAGGGTCAGGATACAAAAAATTTAACTAACGGCCACTCCTGTCTTTTTAAACTGAAATACATCTCAATTATTAGGAAACTGAGATGCTGCTACTTCAATGACCTAAGCCCAGACACTACTCCTAGTGGGTGCTAAACCTGCACATCCAAAGATTGCAAATTTGAATTATCTTCTTTTTTCTTTTCCACACTTACATATAATGTTGAGTAGGGGATAGATCTACAGACCTGCTGCTGAGCACTGAACTGAAACATGTTAGGAGGTTTCTCAGAAAACTACTCTGCAGCTCCGATGTCTCAAAAGGGCATTTGCTGAAATAAACCAAACCATCACAATTTTAAACTTCTGCTCATGGCTTTCACATAGGCCTTGGGATCTTCACAGAGCTACCAGATGGTCTCATATGCACTTACTGAGCTGCAGTTCAGGGACCAGACCAAATTGGCTTAAAAAAAAGTAATGGAAGAAAAGATCTGTATCGGGTGCAAATAGTAGATTTGCAACTCTTGCAGCATGTTCACATAAAGACACATTCTTCAAGTAAAATCTGAATCTCTGCTATAATCAAAGGACATTGAGCAATACTTTGTGCAGCTTAAAAATAGACCCAAAGACTGGTTGTACCAGTCACTGTAACTTTAATCTGCAAGAAACTTTTTTACTGAGGCATAAATAGTGCCTGTCAAGAGCATAATACAAATCTGATCTGGTAATATTTAGCATTTTGTTGCCTTTTGAATCTAGGACCTCATTTACAGCATGTAAGACTCAAAGTGAGTCCTGCTGAACAATGTTTTCCATGTTAAACTTGAGCTCTATTCTTTCAGACTCATTCTTGTGAAATCTCGGTTTATCAAGGGAAACTGCAAAAAGGGATGGATGCATTACATTCTCATTGACTTTATTCGGATACTTTGGTGGAGGCATTTTTAGTAAGAGCAAGATGGAAGCAGGGTGGAAACCAGAATGCTTTGAAAAAGCACTTCGAAAATACTTCAGCAAGCTTCTCATGCGATGATACCCCTCATAACTCTGTCTCTTCAGCTGCGTCACTCAGGGACGATGGGGAGGGGTAACTGCAGCAATGGGGGTCTCCAAGTGTTTCCAAAATTAATTCTCCATTTTATTGCTTCCCGTGTGACATTACGTGCTTGAAATAGTGTCCAAAGACTTCAAAATAGCTGCCCTGAGGGCCTACCATGCTAAATTCTCTAGATTTACCTAGGAAGACACACGCCCTGAAGAGCTCAGTCTTATTTAACCTTGCTAGTACAACATGCAGTATCTATATCAGGAAGAGCAACACAGGGAGAATGAAGATTTTACTGTCATGAATATGAGTTGACCACCTTTTGGAATAAAACTGCACATAGCTCAGAGAGTTTAGCAGAATCTACCATGATTAATCATGGTACAAAGAAGGGGCATCCTCCTGCCTCCGGTAGAGGTTAACACCATCCAGTTATGACAGAGAGCATCCCAGGGAGTTCAGCCACCTCACCCTTAACGCTCTTCCATTCAGACAACTAAAACCAGCTTCCCATTCTGCAATACTGACACCTGAAGCAAAACTGATGAATGACGTTCAGCCAGAGTGTTTGCTTTGCACTAACAACCAACATGCTTACATCCCAGCTCAGATCAAATATAGCAGAGTATATGCACTCCTTCTTAGGATTAATCATCAAAACAGGGCTGGAAGAGAACCTCAAAGGTCATTCAGTCTATCTTCCTGCCTAAGGCAGGCTCAGCTACACAAACTATTCTTGACAGACATTCCTCTAATCTGTTCTTGAAAGCCTCTAAGGATAAGGACTTCGCCACCCCCAAGGAAATCTCTCCCATGCTTAATCACCCTTGCAATTCCAAAGTTTCTCATAGTAAGTAAAATCTCCCCTAGTTTAAGTGACTCATGAAATAGACAAACAGCACAAAATGAGGTCACAGAGACTTTCTTGTCTCCATCTTGTACATTTCATTGCAATGATTTTTTTAATTTTCTTTTACCCAGAGCACATGTCGACAACATATGTGATAGATCTCTCTATCTTGTCTGTCCAAGATGCCAGCCAAGTGATAGGATTGTCGTGATAAAGTCAGAACTGGAAATAAGTTTATCTTTCGGATTGTAATGGAATAAGAGAAAAAACATTTGAAGTAGTGCCTGTAAAAAGAGTGCATCTATGAACTGAAATGAATTTAAATTTGATCTTAACCTGATTGTTCATTGGGCTCTTTCTAACATGGAAAGACTTCACTACGTTTCTGCTTGCTTTTACTGTGACACAGATAGAGGAGAGCATTGATTGAAAAGAGATTCTTTTGGCAATGTATTCATGCTTATATGCACTTAGTTTTTAAAGACAGGCTTTTACATAAGGTTTCCCTTGACCTGAACCAGCATCAATTCCATCCACAAATCTCTCCCAAATCTCAAGTCAAAGACACAATCTCAAGGACCTCAATTCGGACCAGTATAAGACAATTTCTTCTTCAGTTGTTCAGATTGTTTTAGAGGAATTTGCTATTTGGTCAAGATACACAGATTCTGATGGTCAGAAAGCAGCCTGGAAGAATGAAATTAAGGCCAGAACAACTAAATAAGTGCCCAGAATAGGGAACTCACTGCAAGAACACAGTAAATAGCAGGACCGTGCAGAGAAGTACCCAAAGCCAGCCAAGAAACACAAGGAATTCTGAAGACCCTCCCCAGTTGTGCCACTAATGGAATGGGTCAGAAGGCCACGCCTGCAAAAGCAAGTGAAAATAGTCCAGAAAGAGATTTGCATTTGCCAAATAGAAAATGACAGCGATTCCCCCACCAGGCACAGGTCTACAAGCTTTCACTTCTCATAGCGATCTTCCCCTTCAAGCGGAATTTAACTCAATGCAGTATTCCCAGAAACAGAAAGACATGACATCCAGAAGATGGTGCTCTTGGGTAAAGCACAACTTCTGGACCAAAAAAAAAGTTTAAGATTCCCTTGGCTTTCATGGTAGAGCAAGGATTCCTGCACATTTTGTTCTTAATTCACGGAGGAGACCCGTGTAATAATCACATAGCTGCAGAAAGGAAGGCATAAGGAGGCAGAGAGATTAATGGAAATAGTCCCGCACCCTTTGTGAGTACATACACACAAACCCTAACATAGCAAAAATAAACAATTTTGCCAGCAGTTTGATCAAGATCTATTCAGGATCAAGGGACTATTTGGAGTTCCTCTCTACTACCCAGAGCAGAAAATACATCAGAAATTGGTGGGGAAGGGAAAGAAATAAATCATGAAGACTGTGTCTAGCAATTCCCTCCGTCACCACGTAATCTTTGACACTCAGGAGGGACTCCGGTGTGTAAAGAGCATCACCTCTGACTACTGCCCACAGAAGAGGAGGGAATACTCCCAAGGAATCAGGAAGGGAAGCAGCTGCATTATGAAGCCTCATGAATCAGTATTATTTAGCTAGTGTTTCATTTTTAAATGCGTCCATGAAACCAGCAACATTTTCTCTCAAGGATCTCCAAGTATTTTACATAAAAAAATAATTATATTTTTTCTACATAATAGAGATTGAAATGCCACTGCAATTTCCACTGCCAAGGAAATCTGTTTTCCTTCACTTTTAAAAGAGCAAAACAACCATTGTACTGTGGAGGTGGTGCACTGGAGCACGTTACTGTGCCTTGTTCCTAGATTTCTGTACAATATATGCACACTGCAGAAGAAGGCAATACATGTTTCTACAGACAGCTATCTAAAAGCTTGATTCGCAGGAGATCCAGTAGCAACTTATATATGAGGTGTAGTGAAATCAAAAGCAGACAGACGACTTAATGGGTATTCAGGGAAGCTTCAAGTAACTTCCAAGAGCAGAGAGTGAATCTATGGCAGCGCCAAGGGTAGGGCATCTCTCGCATCCATCTGAACCCTCTCTGCCTCCTTCTTCCAGCCCTTTGTTTCCAAACAGGCAACCACTTCAGCCAGTCTTATGTCGGGTATACAATGAAGCCCAAGCTGCCTTTTTGCTAAAATCAAGCCACCCTTCAAGATGCTGAAAGCAGTTTCTCTTTCTGTTAATCAAAAAAGAAGTTGGTGACTCTGATATTTTTATTTATTTATTTATTTATTATTATTTTGGTTTGTGATGTTGTGTTTAGGGTTTTTTTTTGCAGTTTGGTCTTTTAAATTTTATTTATTTTTTAAAAGAATAACCTTGTACCTCAGTCCCGGGCTGGAAAAAAAAAGACTTCACCAAAAATAAATTAAGACCAGACCAGCACGCTCAGAAACCTCTATTCCCTAAACTGAGAGGCAATTAGTTATAATCAATTAAATAAAATTAAGGAAAACAAAGTCACATGGGTTTGGGAAAGGAAAAATGATAAATGAACTACCACTGTAGTCACTCGGGGAAAAAATGTCTCCATGAAGGACAAAAAAAAAGGAAGCAATTAAAAAAGTTAAAGACTTTCCTTATTGCAGGGAGACAAGGGAGTGTGCCAGCCCCACAAAAGGTTTTCATCAAGACTTTTCAATTCATTTCAATTTTGTGTCTTTGCTGACAGTTTCTGGTGGGCTGTGGGAAGTTCTTAGGCCATGGGGCTCGGAGCCTTGCAGGGTGCCCTACTTTGCAAACCCAAGTGTAGCTACCATCATTTGTGTTAAATAAAGCCCATATGCTTACAGCTGACTTCAACCCAAGTGCTTTGCCCCCACTACATTTTAAGAACACCCTCCCTGGGTAAAGAACATTCCTAGAGTCTACATAACTGTCAGCTTGAGAAAAACAGATATTCATAGTTAAGAAAGTGACTAATTAGACTCTATGACTTCTTTACTAGCTGCATTTAGCAGACTCCAGATAAGACTCAGAGAGAAAATATTTTAGACGAGGCATGCAGATTACAGTAAAAAAACCTCAGGAAGTCCAAGCTGCCCAGGACACAGGGTATCTTCTTGATGATACCTTTGAAGCCAGCACTGTCTGGATTTGAGTTCAGACAAATCTGACAAGTCTAGTATTAATACATCTCACTTTTAACATAGATGGAGCTTCCATGACACACTGCCAACAAGAATGTCAATGAATAGCAGCCTTGGTGGTAGGTTTCAAAAATCAATATAATCAGCACAGTGTTCTATTCACAGCTTATAAATTGCTGTCACAGTGGCTAACTTCACAGTCCTATCAGTTCCAGAAGCCTTGTTAAAACTGCCTGTGAAGTTTGCTGGACGCGGTTTTGTCAAAAGGTATTCTGCCTGCAGCTTAACACGGGCACACTATTCAGTCTCTGCCCAAAACTCCCCATGTGGCAACAGCAGAGAGGCCCCAGAAGAGAAAGGAAGCATGCTGACAAAACTTCAAGAGATAAGGTAGAAACAGAAGTGGCATATTTGGAAACAGAAGTCGTTTCCCTTGCCCCCCAAAGAGGCATTCTTACAGGCCACAAATTTGGGAATCTTCAAAAAGAAGCAAAAGGTAGAAAAATAAAGCAAGTACATAATATTTTCTGCTTCAGCAGTTCACGTTAACACCACAGACTTTCAGACATATGAAAGCTGAAACAGGCTATTTTTCACCACAGGACAATCTTACACAAAGGCAAATATGCCATAAGGAATATATCCTTTCAACAGAAATTCACATGGTTATCAACTGACTAATTTAGTCTTTCACTTATCAGGTAATTAGGTGAGGATCCCACCACCCACTTTCAGTAAGCTCAAATATTGATTCACAGTTCCTGTGCCCTTTGCCTTGGATCTGAATTTTGCAGTATTTCCTAATCTTTTAGCTACTACTCCAGAGGTATCTCATTTTTCAAGCAATTTGAATAAATCAGTTCTTAGTATAGCTCCCTTGATTTCAGTTGAGTTATACCTTTCAGTTTCAAACTTGTCAACATATTCTTAAAGTTTTGAAGAATGAAGTACAGTTCTTCCCCAGACAATCCCTTAAGGCCATAACGTTTCATCATGACCCCTTTAGTGGTGAATTGTCATTTATTAAAATATTTTTTCCTCTATTGTATGCCTTATCCTGCTACAGTTAAGATCCTCAGAAATCAAACCAACACCAAAAAAAGGTGGAAAAGTACTATTGCAAATCTACAGAGAGGGAAATAGACACAGACATTAAGTGATTTGCCTGAGACACTTGAAGAAAACTGTATCAGGGCTGGGAAATGAAGTGATGCCCCTTGGCTCTTCGTTCAATACTTTATTCTTGGGATGACTCTTATCTTTCTCAGACCTTAGCTTCAATAGCCTGGAAAGACAGCATTTAAGTGCCTTGGGTGGTGTCATCTTCTTTCATTCAGCCCTGCAGCTCCTGCAGCAATGACAAGCATGAGTCACTTTCACGGGCAAAGCAAGTTTTTGCTTTTTAACAAGAACACTTGTCTCAGTAATAACTTTTAGTTTCTTTCTTCCTAAATGATTACAGGAATTTTAAATCACAGAGATTAATCCATTATTCTTTGGATTTTCTCTTTTCTTTAGTCTTGTTGTGAAACAGATTAAATCTATTGCTGCCAAACTCATGATGCCAGAACACCAAATTGCTACAGCTGTAAGCTTTATTAAGTGACTTGGTATTTCTGCTGAAAGAGATAGATCATATAGGAAATACCCAGTATTAAAACTCCTCAGCACATATATAAATAATATCAGATACATAGAAAATATCAATATCGTTTAGATTCTTAGTATATGGATGTGAAACCAAGCTCATCTTTTCTCCATTTCTGTAGATAGAAATCCTTGGAGAAGTTGTACAGAAGTACAAAAGCAGCTTGTTGGAAAAAGGAATCACAGATCACAATCACCTGTCCATCATCTTTCCTCCCCTAAAGGACTGTAAATACACACAGCCCTTGCTGGTGATTTTCTATTCTAAATGCAGGAACATCTCCTCACTTTCTTTCCCCCTGCTGATTTGTTTACGGGCATCTCTCACCTGCAAGAAATGGACAAATACTACCCTTTTGTACTTAACTAAGGGGAAAGATAGAAAGTGTCTGCCATAAAACCTGACTAGAAAGCTGAAAACCATACTTCTCATTTTCACATCTTTCATCTCATTTCTGTGCTATCTCTTATAAGCCACCACATCTACTGTGAATTTTCTTATATACATCTGCCTGAACTTTCACTACTTTTTTTTTCTGGAATATTTTGCTGCATTCAGAATGGGAGTCACATGGGTGCACTTCACTCAGATCCTTCTGCATCTATTATCTCATGTAACATAACAAACGTTAGCGATAGACTCAATACAAATGCTTTCAAACATCAGCTATCACTATTAAGAATACTAACTCGGGTGAAAAAAACAGATCTTTCTAATTTTTTACCACCCCATTTCTATAATATCTCCCCCCCCGCCTCCCGACATGCTCACAGATCTTTAACAAGATAGTTCTATTTAAAGATAAACCTTTACAATTTCTGATATAATTATCCCCCCCATTCAAGCTGTATTGCTGCTCATTTTCAGTGTGCTGGAAATATCTGCTACTGAGGTCTTTCAAACAGGCCTGGTTGTAGTATGGACAAAAAGACATCTAAATTTCAGCCTTATGTCGCATCTGCAATCACAATACAGGTAGACTCAAAAGGCCTTTTTCACAGAAGTACCATATCTTTTCAACAGGAATAGAGGACTTTTTTTTCTCCCTTCTGAGTACTACCAACCTTGCTGAGTTACTCATACCATCTAGCTACAAATAATTAACATCAAGTGTACTGTATTGCATATTTGAACCCAAACCCACGGCCTGCAGCAAGCAAACCTTCTGAACCCTGCCAGCAGTGATGGATGCTCTTCACAGTGTGATGTTAGGGCTCAGACTTTGCAGGGAGGTGGAGCTGCAAACTGCTAGTTTTCAGTCACATGGGGCCCAGACTTGTCAAAACATTCCTCTGTTTATGCTCACAAGAAAGGCTTATATATATATCCTCCTACTCTCATCTAAGGCATCAACTTCAGCACTATCTTTTAGTCACTACGTGCCTATGAGCCTGCATTCATATATTCTTGCTTACAAAAAAGGGAGGTATTAAGAGATTTGCTTTTCCTACAGCGTTCACCTCTAAGGAAGCTTCCAAGCATTCTCAGAAGGGATGGCAGAAATGGGCATGACACAGAAATATTTGAAAGCTTAATGGAACTGAATTCTACCTTAAATGCTGGCTTGATTAACTTCCTGGGAGCCCTTTTTCACCACTGGCTTTGCAAAGAGTATGACCTTCAACGTTTCCTTAGGGTGAGATTCAACTCATCTACTCATCCGAGTTGGGTGTTGATCCTAAGCTTGCCACCTTGCATTGGCTCACAGCAAAAGATACAGAGGGCCCTCTAGGGAGCAAGTCCTTTGCTCTCTCAGCATGTGAATGAATATGAAAAGGTGAATAATAGTGACAGAATAATCACCTACTGGCCATGTCCATCTTCCTCCTTGCCTATAAAGAGCCAGCTTAAAGAATACACCTATATGAGGACAATTAAAGTTAGCTGAATTACTCCACCCTTCACCTTTATAGACCATCCTATATATAGTTCACACCTTTCTGCAGTACTGAAGATATTGTATACTGACATGGTATAAAGATCTGTTTCTCCAAGGTACTAATTGAGGCAAATCAAAACATCAGTGTTCTTTTGCCTGGTTTGTGCCACTGATGGTGTGTGTCACCTTGGGCGAGTCACTTTATTTCTCTTAGCTGAGTTAGTTTTTCATATAAGTGTCTCATATAAATGAAAATAGTAAGAGTGCCTTGCAATAGCAGCGCCCGGTGTAAAATTAATGTCTACAGAGAACATTAAATCCTCCCATGAAAGGGGCAAGATCAAGACAAGGCATCACTTACATGGGTATTTTTAAAGAGGCAAAGGCTATAATGCGTCTTACACCATTTGACAGGTATCACAGATTCAGATGAAGTTACTGTGGATTCTGGCACAGTGCTTTTCTGTAATTATGTAAATTGCTCTGGTTACAACCACTGGATATATTCACATAAATGACCCTGATTTTTCAGAAACACTCTTTTCCAGGTGTAATTTTGCATGCACAATAAACTGTGCATTTCGGAGAAGCGCTTTAAGCATCTAAATATCAGGCTGTGCCTACAAATTGTTTAGACAGACATTTTAATACTGTAATTTGTTAGTGCAATTACTTAAGTAGGCAAGACTGCGTGCAAGGAGGCAGTAAATAATCAAGACCACCAAACTGGTGCCTAGGGTACCATTTAAAAATCTTTTCTCTAATAGCTAAATTTGGCAAATGGAGGGAAAAGGTGCTTAAGAAGAACACACATAGACAACCAGCACATAAGCCTCCCATTGCACCGTACAATCTAGTTTCACTTATTGCTGAAGATTATTTTTGACTGCTCTGATTCTAAAGTTATCAAAATTGGCTATTGTAAGTAGTTGATGCTGCTTGGCTTTTCAAAGCCTCATCAAGTTTTTAAAAACACAGATGGCTGTTCTACAATAAAAAAGAATCTACCTGCAGTGATGCATTTACACCAGAATAATCAGGCTGTAACAAGAGAAAGAACAAGCCATATATTCAATACAGAAAGTTACATCCATGAACTCTTAATGCTAACTGTCAGCATAAACAGGTGCTGTGCTGAAAATGTAAAGCCTCGTTAATGCATCATTTAATAAAATGCCCCATTTTCTTATATTTCAGGTCTCTTTACATCTTCCATAAAGACTTGATTTTCTAAGTTACTCATCTCAACCCAATGATGTGATAGATCTTGAATCTCGGAAACAGTTCTGACTACAGCAGTTGACAACATAAAATGCCATACAAAAGAAATACTGAAACCTTTATGTATGTGATTAAGGCTACTCGGAATGCTCCATCTATAGCCCTGGAAATAAAAAGCTCGCTGCTTGAAAATGTTGCTCCGGCAGCATTTTAACAACATTGTAGGAAAAACAAGAGACAAAAAGCCTTCAACAATTCCCCTTGAAGAAAACCCATTAAACACAACAAATTTCACAATGTCAAATCAGTAGCTTGCAGCTTTATCGCAGGCTCAGTATTTGTAGCAGGGAAACTGTCCAAACCAACAGAGCATGGTATGAGAGGGACAGAAAAACCTTGCAGAATCAATGCGGGAGAAATCCTGGAGCCAAAGAAATCGAGAGTCAGTGGGGTGGAGATAAAACCACCGTTTGGAAGGTCATTTCTCTGTGGCCAGCAGAGAAATCCCTTCAGAGTCAGCAAGCTGACAAAACACTGTCTTCGCTGTCAAGAAGAGGTGGGCAGTGTGATCTCTGCCTGCATATGGACACAGCAAAAGGCTTTCAGCCTCTGGATACAAGGAGGAAAAAGAGAACTGGGTTGCTCTGACTGAGATTGTGTTTCTTGGAAACAACTGAGCTACCCCAAAAAAGTGAATTGCAGTTTTAAAACCTTAATTTTTCCTCACCTTCTCAAGGTAAAACAAGCTTCTGAAGTGCTTCTGGATTATTCAGCTTGAAAAGCTTACACACTCTAAAGCTCAAGAACTCTCAGGTTTGAGATACAAGGATCCCCAAGGATTTCACATCTTTAAAGAGGATTTTTCCCAAGAAATCATCACCTTTTGCAATTTCCACAAAGTCTTTGTATCAAGATGATCAGTAACATTCTGTAAGTATATTTTGATTTCACAAGGCTTGGATTTAATTGCCTGGTAGAAAATTCAAACTTGAATTCTGCTTCTGGACCCTCTCCATTTTCCTATGGAGCTGCAACACCCGAGCAAGACCTGCTCTTCATCTCTCTCTTGCTTTGGCTTTCTACTTTTCCTTTAGTGGGCTGGGGCTCCCCACAGGAATGACAGATGATGAAGGTGGACTTCTATAAATTCTCAGTGTAAACAGGTCTCTTTTCCCACCAAAACCAGAAGCAAAATTCCCTGACTTAACATAAGAGTTATATTAAGGGTATCTTCAAATGCAGAAAAAAGCAAAACTGACCAACCTGAAGAGACTGGAATACTTCTGAGAGAAATTCAAAACATAGTGCAATAGCAAATACCTGTTTTGGCAAGATAGCATAGAAAGTTGGTAGAAGTAATAGGAGTAGTAGATACATGTGTTGTATCTGCATAAAAATACTCTTTATTTTGTTATCAACAGCAATTGCTTCTTCATGAGACTTTGTAAGTCTAGGTTACCTATACAGCCTTGTGTAGATTCACTGATGTCTGATAACGTGGCTGTACTTCTGTTGCAACCTTTCCCAGAGTAAGGCCATTCACTCGGCTTTCTTCTCCCTGCCCAACTGCCTATTTTCACAGAAGTGTTAAAAGAAAATACCATTGATGTCACCACATCTCTATCAAGTTTCATTGAAAATAGCTAATAGGATTGAAAGTTATTAGAAGAACAAAGATGAGACAGTGAATTCATAAACCTTGTTTCTTTAAGAAACCAAAATAAAAGAGATAACTTACTGTATTAAATAAAAAATCCTGTTCTAGAAATTGACTATTTCACCTGTGTGATAACATTTATTTTAAGAAGTGTCTTTCAGTTTCCTTGAAGCTCATTACTTAAAGTTATAATGTTAAGTTGTAGTGTCCCAATAATCTCTTAGAGAGAAACTTCTAATTTAATGAGCTAAGAATCTTTCATTGAAATGAGGATAAATAGATGGATCCAAAAGAAAAGATCTTTTGTTTAAAAGAGATCACAATCACCTAGCGGGTACAGTAGAAATATTCAGGTACTCGTTACAGATGGCCACATATTTGTTTGAAGTCATGTTGCACAGCTCCCTCCAGGATATGAGAATTTTCCTTCTATTAACTCCTTCTGTGCTGCACCCTTATAAATAAGCAGAGATTGATGTTTTAAACTGCATGCTTATAATAAAGTCTGAACACTTCTAGAGACAGGCATACCATTTACTCATACTCTAATACTTAATTGAAGAGTCAATTAATTAGTGTTATACTGGGAGGGGTAGAGGGAGGAGGGAAACAAGAGTGTTATCATTTGCAGAGTAATCCAAGATCTTAGAATTCTATCTGAAGAGGTACCGCATTACTACAAATTTTGCTAGCCAAATCCACATCCACCCTTTGATGAATGAAACTTACAGGAACATTGAAAGTATGACTTTCAGACTTTCAGACTAACTGTTAGACTAACTAACTGTCAGACTACCTAAAAGTTGTCTGATTTTGTACAGTGTTCTTGTCATGTTTCTGTATCTTAAAGTATATCATTCCCTTTTATCCTCACATCTCAAGGTAAAAATAAACAGAATTCATATACTGCTCACATAACCTTCTCTTCTCTGTTAGACCAGGTGTCCTTGGAATGTTAGCACCCACTCACAGCAGGTAATGAAAATACCACCTTTTCTGGTTTTTGTTGTGGGGATGTTTTTGTTCTGTTTTGGTTGGTTGGTTGGGTTTTTTAGCATCATTTATTTAAGGTTATCCCCCCATCCTCAAAATAAACCAGGAACATTCTCTGTTGAAGATATCAACCCTTCTTTCAATAATGATCCAAGAAAAATTCCTGCACAGCTTTTCCATTTGCTTCCTTCCTTTCCTTAAAGAAAAAAAGGGTGCCTTTAATGCAACTGAAGCCAGTCCATGGCTGTCTGTTCTATGCGTATTAATGTATAGGAGACAGTCAGAATCAAGTCATATCATGTTAACAAAATCTCCTGAGAGAATCCTTAGCCCCGAGGAGCCTGCTGTATCAGAGGAAAAACTTGAAGAGGAGCAGGGAAGTAGACACGCTACACAAAGATACAACATGCTTGAAGTAGGAGAAAACAACATGATGCAGGAGCTTTAGGGTCCCTACAAGTATTTCTGGGAAATTCTTTTTCGCTAGACAGTTTGCATCTATATCGTTCCTCGTAAGAATTGCTTCAGTCTTAAAGCACCAGAAATGCTTCACACCATTACCTCTGCAGGGACTTTCTGTCATGTCACTGCTGACTGAAAAGGAAAACATAGGCAAGCATGTGCTATGCAAAACCCATTACTTTATCTTAAAGTAGCAATTCTGTTTTAGTGTGAACCATTTGTATTTTTCAAATAAAAGAAAAGATGTGTTCTTAAAAAAAGATAACTGACACATGCTTTGGTTCAGTGTGTGACATTTCTTGGCAAATTTCAGAACAGAGATAATTTTTACCTTTTAGCTAAAGTATTTGGGGATGGAGGAAGGCAATAAAATGTCCTTAACGTTGACAAATCTTTCAGGCAACAGCAGCATGAGCAGAGCTGCAGACAGACTTCAGCACAAAGACAAGACTCAGAACCAGAACAATTCTTGCAGAAGTGCAACCTTTGATAATGGCCATTAACAGCAAATAAAACAAACACAAGATGACAGGCAAAGGGCCCCTATGCTAGCATATTCCTCAATTTTATTATTTTGTGAAAAATACTTAAATCATGCTGAATGCTATTTTTGTTTTAAATATAATCAGAGAGAATGAGAATCTAATATTTTCAAATTGCAATTATGAAAGAAAGGATAACATTTCAAGGTAATATTTCAGGTGCTTCATTTAGAGAACCCTCTAGGTTAATTACATGATTTTTCTAATGAAGATATTTCCATGAATGCTTAGGATTGTTGCATTCATCTCATTTGGTAATGAATAGATTGATACGCAGATGATTTCAGCATTTCATTAAAATAGCTGCAGAATAAATGCTGAAATTCATTCAAGTGAATTGAGAATGCTAGTTCCAATTATGCTGCTTTCCAAGTTTAATTAATAAGTTGTATTGTCACAATTAATCATAATCAGATGGTTAAAAAAAGTGAGGGTTTATGATCCAAATGCTTTCTAAATGCACATTGATACATCTATATAATTCAAGTCCACATACATTAAATCTTAGCTATTTACAATAATATCTAGACATCTGGTGTAACAACCATGAAGCTGCTGTGAAATCCTCTATGTTGAACTATATGCCAACCTGCTTTGTGGAACAGCTTTACTTGGATGCCCACCTTAATGATGTCATTTACTGGGAGAGAAAGTAGTGTGTAAAACACGCAGGGGACTTCAAGCTATGGGATGGACTGGCTAAGACCAGCTACTGAAGAGATCTATATCATACATAGTTCTATATTTTCCAGTAACAGGCTTTCATCCTCACCAGCGGTGCTGCTTGTGTTGATCAGGGGCAGCCAGCCACATGCGTGTGTGTTATTTGCATTCATGTCTCATGGCAAAATAGGCTCAGCATCACTCCTGGCTGAACCTGGGGACACAGAGCCCCTATTAGTCTACTGCATTTGGCAACTCCTAACATCAGCTATTTCAGCTGGCCCTGCTCAAAACAGATCTGTGTCTAGGGGAGCAGGCAACTTGTTCAGGAAATACTTGCTAAAGGAAAGCAGGAACTCTCCCCACAGGTTTCTTTTCTATTATTTTCTCCATGTGCGTGAGGAAGCAGGGAATTTGCAATCTCCTCCCAGCACCTGCCAAAAGACATGGCTGACCAACTGTGCACACAGGCTGGCTGTTCCAGACACCTCCACAACTGCTGCTTCTGGCTTGCTGTCTTTCTTAAAACCAGCTCTTCTCACCATTTCTTACCTGTCCATTTTCTCCCTCCCTTTAATTTATGTCACAGCCGTAAGAGTAGAGAAAGCATTTCAGAATACAGTTTACACTGATGCCTATTACTTCCCTTGAACTGGAATAGTTAAAGTCTTACTGTCACTCTCAATTGAGGACTTATTTCTAACTGTAAAACAAGTGACCTTCTTTTGACCTGCTAAGAAAGCATTTGGTTTTCTACTTTACCTGGCTGGTCATTCAGCAGCTTTTTAACCCTCTGTCCTTTATGGTGTATTAAAAGAAAACCTCCCTTTAACACTGCATCTGAAAGTGAGTTTTAAGAACTTTTCACTGATAATAAACCCGGGGTACGATCTAAGAGCCAGAGGCATCAATAGAAAGACTTTCATTTGTCCATTTTAGTGGGTTTTAGACCACAACTTTGGTTTACCAACAGGATTTTAATCCTTTCCACGTGCACTTCTGTCACAGTTCTGCATAAATGAGGGATTGCACTATGAAGAAGGAACATTATCAAAATCGGAAGTAAAAAATTGTTGACTTTTTCTTAGGAGTTGAATCTTCAAGAGTAATACAATTGAAAGGGATTAATTCAGATTTTCTTCCTTTTTTAAAAATTTCCAATTATAGTTAAGATATTAAACAACACTGAACTGCAGGCTCTTCTCAGAAGATCAAAGATAAGTTGCTTTCATTGGATTCCAGTTGGTTGAATACAAAACCTGTGCCGATGTTTACACATACTTTTATCTGCAAAGAACACTGAGATTTCATTTCTACACCAGTGTAATACATGGCTTTCTAATAATGTTCCTTGAAATTATGTAGTTTGTTCTTCATTTCAAAACTGCCATAATTTGGGAATTCCCGGTCCTGTAATTTCTTGAAAGATCATTTGTTAGCAAAGTGTTGTTTTGACATGTTATTTATTTATAAGTAGACTTGGAAAGGCAAAGATGACTTGAATAACTAAGCCAAAGTTATTATCTGATAATGATTTTTGTTTGAAAGCTTAGGCCAAATTAATTTTAACACCCCAGTGATTTATTTCTGGATGCCTTTGTCTTAGATGTGATCATATTATTTCTATTAAAAATATTTGGTGATGAAAAATATATCTATTTTTAATAAATCAAACTATCATTCGCAACTTTTCATTCTGGTCAGAAATGATGACTTTTGCCTCAAAACTGATATTGCAAAAGAAATGGAGACTACAAAAAGGTTGCTGCTCTCATAATTGTGAAAATTAAAAAGTTACATAGGAAAAATATTGATCCTTTTATGCAAAACTTTAAAGGGGAGGAAGAGAATAATAATAATAAAAAAAAAAAAAAAAAACAAACAACAAAAAACACAACCTCACGCCTTCCTCAAGCCTGGCTGGATATGCACTTTTTATCTACTTTCTTGTTAAACTGCACAAGAGGTTGAGATCCCTGGCAGGATTTCTAGATTGAAATGTACGTTCACAGGAGATTGTAGATGAAGCATTAAGTAAGGGTTGAGCAAGCAGAAGACATTACACTTCAATACAGTCTCAGTTTAAACAACTGTTCAGTCATAAATATACAAGGCATGAATAAGGACTTCACTTACAAGAGGTGTCTTTTAGGACATTCTACAGAACACTTGCTTCCTGACTATACACCACACTCAGGCACATTTTAGATACACAAAGTATGGGTAGTTTGGCAACAAGGCAAGCTTGCTCTAAATATTTTTCACCCACAGGAAGGGAACTTGACATTACAAAGTTTGATGGCATTGCCTCACTCAAGAAATATAGTTTCTTCTCCCTAATCAGCAAGGGCAGTTCAGCCAAACCGCCATTGACTAAGATGACTGGTCTTTAATAACCACTTCTCCACATTTTATGCTAGATATCAGTGACCTAAGATGCACAGTCAAGTTCCAGAAACATTCAATCAAGTCCAGGAACCTTGGTCATACCCAGACTATATAAACTGAGAATTTACTTTCCACAGCAGTTCCTGCAGGTCATTTATGCTAAAACAAGTTCCAAAGCATTAGTATAGTATATGAGTGGAGACCTACATTTCTGGGAAGCTCCATTATAAAAAATAATAATAAAAAGTGATAGTTTTGTGATGGCTCTCCACATTAATTGGTTGATGTAGAAAAGGATGTGCAATCAAACCACATCACAGCACTATGATTTTTTAATTAAACAATAAATTAACAGTGTGGAGATCAATACTCAATTCCATTTGAAAATGCCAGATGGGTCCAAATTCAGAAAAGGTCACACACATTGTAGATTAGCTCTCCTGAAATAATTAGTAAAAGAAAATGCAGCCTAGCCTCTTAATTTGGAGCACAATTTGAAAAATGTGAGTAATTACTTATTTTCAGTATTAGGAAATTAATACAAAGATTATTGAAAGACTGGAAATTTTACAACAGCTTGAAAAATGTGAACTGAGGGTTGCAAGATGGGTGCTACATTTAAAGGAAAAATTTAAAGCTTGCTGGACCGAAGTGGGAGTGGGATGAGATGTTTGCACTTTTGTTCTGATCTACCTTTAAAAGAACTGTCCAGCATAGACATACAATTTCAAACCCTACGGAGTTTCTTCTTTTCAGAAACAAATAGTCAAAATCAAGCTTATTTAAGCAAAAGAAGAGGGTAAGCAGAAAAATTGCAGGAAGGAAACTGAATAACAGTGTAAACAAATACCACCCATGGGATCTCCAGTGATCCGGCTACCTTGTTTTTATAAATATCAAGATAGAAAATGCAATTCTTCTAGATGTTACAGCCTTTGATATGCTATGTTTTGCTACGTATATAATGGTTACAAGGACAATCATACTGCTAACAGCAGTTCTCCCACCCACCTGTGTGACCGGCATTCTAACAAAGCTGAGATCCAAACTAAAGATAATTCCATCCAGAGACACCAAAAGCACAGCGGGAAACTTATACCAGATAAAAATTCACTCAGGTGTCTTCTATCAGAACTGTGGGTGGCATCGTGCAGTTTGGGCTGATTTTTTTTTTTTTTTGATTGCTTGTGGACAGCTAAGCCCACCTCTTCCTGACATAAACCAAGCAATACTGAGACGCACAGGAGTGCTCGTTGGGAGGCGAGGATCAGCCACAGCAGAAAGCAGGTGCAGCTCTCAGGGGAGAAACAGTTGAACATCCATCTCACAACAGGCAAACCTACACAGTAAGTTTTCCCATTCAACAGCCAGTTCAACATTACTGCTTTCCTCTTTTTACTCTTTTAAAAAGGGGCAAAAGAGGGAGAGACCCAAACCATCTACCCCAGGTACCTAAGTCTGTATTCCAGTTCTCTGGAAGAGGGGTAGGTTCCTATATTCCTATATTCAGCATTTTAGAGTATAAGCTTAATTTCAGAGTCCTGCTCTCTATTTATCATATTAGGAGATTAGTTTCTCTAAGCTTCTAATATATATTACTAAAATTAGGCAGTACTAATCTCTCTGCCTTCCCCCATTCTCCCAACTTTTCCCTGCTAAAGTCTCATATTACTTAAGCTTCATGGATTACAGACAAGAAAGAGGGTCTCATCCTAGTGAAAAGTTCCCTAGCATAACTGACAGAAAAAGAGATGCTTAATTATTTTAAGCAGCTGTATTAAAAGGACTACACCCCAGGATACAGGCAGACTTCTGAAGCTCAAGCTAACCTGGGAGGACTCCAATTTACTCACATTAAGAACCTAGCTCAAAGTGCTGAACATAGATTAGCTTTGTTACTTCACATTCCTTATGTTATTGATGAAGAAGAAACTATATTCTTCAACAGAGCTTAATAAGGGTAATAAATGGAAATGGACATCCTGCAGAGGATTTCTTGTGTTCCAGCAAGCTAGAAACACACCTTCCACCTCTCAAGTACCATTCTCTCAAAATGAGTATGAGCCTACAATTGTCAGGAAACAGTCCCTGCAGATAATTAGAGAAGTATCAAGCTGGAATCAATCCTCAAAATGGGAATGACTAACTTAGCAATCACTCCATCATTAGTACCCTGGTAGCTGCAGGTCCTAATTACATCTAATATTTTGTAGTCTATTAAGTGTCTGATGCAGTGTTGAAAGAAGAGTGTGAAGAAGGACATTGAAGCCAATGAGCAAACACACAAATGAAGCATGAATCTTTTATGAGAGCTTTTTTTCCTTCCTCTTTACAAAGCAAACTCTGTTCTACAACAGATTGGAAGATTGATTTCACACAGCAGCTGATGCCTTTTTTTTTTTTATCCTTTTCTTTTCAAAAAGTAAGTGCTATTCAACCAAGAAGTAGGTGCCAGTCTGTCTGACACCTTTGGCAGAATAAGTACTCTTGCTCTCTCTTGTACCCTTTAATGGCCTGAAAAGAAAACATAACTCTCAGGTGGGAGAAAACCAGAAGGAAAATGCATCCACTCACCTAGAAGAAACACATATTTCAGTCTAAAAAATGGTGTATTCCATAATTCCAGTTCTCTAATTTGTACTAGTATAACTAGGGCTTGAAAGGAAACACATTTATTTCTTAAATAGAATTAGCATTTAAGAAAAACAAGAAGTCTTGAACTAAAGTCCTAACAAATTAACAAACCTAGACACTCTTCACTCAACTACAAAAAAAAAAAAAAAAAATACAGGCTTTCCCCTCACCTTCATTGTATTATTTGAGTGCTATTTAATGGAAAAATCTGTGTTGGAAATTACTGCACCTTTAAGGATGGTTAAAAAAAAAAAAATGTAAGTAGCTGAGCAAACAAGAATATTTGGGAAGGGGCAGAAGGAATCTGTGCATCTCACTCAGGCCAGTAACATCAGCACACACCAAACACGAATCTGAAGCAAGGAATGTCAGGTGTTACATTTCAGCTCAAGCTCTTGAAAGGCCAGTTTCTCCCTTACAATTCTGTTTCTAGGTAACCGAATCCCTGTCACACACAGCTTCCCACATTCTCACAGAGGACACTGACATGAGTAGCAGAGAGACCACTGCTATCAATAGATAATGCTGTATCTTTATCTTTTTATAAAATGTCACAAAAATGTAACATTACATTGTCACCTATGGCTGGGGGTAGAAGAGAGCTGAGGCTGGGCTGCGTATTCCAATGGTTGCGCGTGTGCTGCAATACGCCATCACATCACTGTAAAAGCACTTCACAGGGCTGGAAGGCAGCAACCTCAAGATCTACAGAAGCATTCTTAGTTGAGGAGAACTGTGCTGTCACAAGGATTAGCCCAAAAGCTGTGAATGCCTGGCAGACTTTGAGTTATTGCCATCTGCAGGATGAACCGGCTGATGAGAAAGCAGCTTGGGAGTGAGCAGTCACTTTGTATGGCGATGCCAAAGTCCTGGAGTAGCAAGCTTCCTAGAAGGGATGACAGATCCTACAGAGAGTTATTCAAAACCTGACTAGCATAAGTACCGGCCTGTAAACAGCAGATATGGCAAGTCAGAGGAGGATAACTAATTGTAGGTTTTGTGAGCTGACAGGACCAAATAGTGTGCAGAGAACAGCATCAGAGAGTTCAGGTTGTTCAGCCTGGAGAAGAGAAGGCTCCAGGGAGACCGTATAGCCCCCTCCAGTAACTAAAGAGGGTCTACACAGAAGATCATAAAGGAGTCTTTACCAGGGAGTGGAGCGGTAGGACAATGAATAATGGTTTCAAACTGAAAGAGGGGAGATTTAGACTAGATATCAGGAAGAAATTCTTTCCTGTGAGGGTGGTGAGGCACTGGAACAGGTTGCCCAGAGAAGCTGTGGATGCCCCATCCCTGGAGGTGTTCAAAGCCAGGCTGGATGGGGCTTTAAGCAACCTGGTCTTGTGGGAGGTGTCCCTGCCCATGGCAGGGGGTTTGGAACTGGATGATCTTTAAGCTCCCTTCCAACTCAAACCATTCTATGATCACCTCAGTTTTAACACATCAGAATTTGCTGCATCAAATCTGAGGCTGTCCCTGCAGCAAAGGGCTGTGACAATCTAGCGTGAAAGGCAACCAAGCAGCTGAGCTGCTTCCTAGCACACTGAGTGAGCGAGAAGAGGACATTGCCAAGAAATCCCATGTGAACAGGGGAAGCAGATACAGAAAGCGTGCGAAGGAGTGAAGAGGAGTAGCACACAGCAGCTTCAAGTCTGGTGGTTGTGCAGCTCAGAACAGGCCATTACATGGTAACATGATAGTCCTCCAGCTCCTCTCTTCATGCTGCTACTCACCCAGTCCACTTGGGTCCCTTTAAAAATTAATTCCAAACATATTCCAGATGCAATAGGTATATGGTGTCTTCCATATATGAGGCACCCTATCTTCTTCATAGAAGCTTCAGAACAGATGATATCAGCAGCTGACAAGCCTCAGTTAAAAGCCCCAAAACATCATCATGAATCGAAATCCCATTGTGAACAATATCCTTTGGATGGTAACAGGAAGATGTATACAGACTATCTATATTTTTAAAAATTATAGTACACTACTTTTCTACATTTACTAAAACCTTTTAACCTTGAAATGAAAACAGACAACAAAAAGAACGACATTCCAACCAAGAGGCATTATAGTATTTGATTGCTTTCATCTAAGCACCCTCAACAAGCTTTGTAATTGTTCAATGTAAGGCAGTTCCTTTCCTATTCTGAAGACAGTATTTCTTTTAATGCTTATTTCTCAGAGAGATGCATCAAGGCACTAAGAAGTAAAAGAATAAGATCAAACTATTCAGACAGTGCTTTGACCAAATATCGGAGACCTGGTTCCGGGCAAGTAATGAAGACTAAAGGCAATAAATTAAATTGTTTGAAACATACAACCAGTGAACATTATTGGCAAAGAAGTCAGTTTGGGAGGAACCACCAATGTTTATGTCTTTCCTACAAAATCATTCTCATATATGGATCTAGTTGAAAACTGATATACCAGAAAAATCCCCACAAGCATTTAACCTCAGTATAAAAACTTCACTGCAACATATGAAAATTGTAGATTTCACAAGCTTGAGGTTAACGTTTGCTGAGAAACTATAATACCTATAAAACACATCAGAACTGGGTCAAAGAAATTTAATGATTGATAGATGAAAATGATGTCCATCAAAAAACAATTACTTTGCACTCAAGTCTACACAAAAAGCCTAGGAATCCATTCCCGGTTCTCATAATCAGGTAGTTAATTCTACTTTTAAATACAGACAAGAGGAATTGAATTTATCTTCAGGTTCTTGATATCTGCTTTAAAGTTTTAAGGCTCTAGCAGTAACAAAATCTTAGCTTCTCTCACCAGTGATGCCCTCCTCTCCCTCTCCTGTGAATTGCACCAAATGCTTGGTTGTTGGCATAGCAGACGACGGTTGGAAGAAAACCTGAGAAGTGGGGTGGCATTTCAGCCTGAGTGGAATAGACAGATTGGCTGGAATAATAAAGCTGCCAAGCTAAATATGGCTTTGAAGAAGCCCTCGGCTTTAGTCTACTCCTGCTATCAGTACTCACTGCTGCTGCATGTGCTTGAGAAGACAGACTTACATGAAAGACAACAGAGGACGGAGACATCTGACACAGAGGGAAGAAATTTGACAGTGAATGAGTTCACTGATCACTGTATGATTTAACTCATAACCCTTAAATACATTAAGCTGCAAACAGGTTGCATGGATCAACAACAGCAGAGCCACGAGAAACTTTGGAGTCAACACAGACTGCAAAACCTGCCTGCTGTCTTGGTGAAAGGCACCTTTAAAGCGTTCTTGTAGTGAGAGCCTGGATTATGTTCTTGAATTTTCAGCTCAGTTACAGCCTGTCAGACATGTTTCTATCTCTTCCACTGTTTCATTGCTCAAATTTGCATTTTTCCAAGATGGATATCCCTGTTATGACCAGACTTGTCTAAATATTCCCCTGATTCTGCTGCCACGTAATTCAGAGATCTTGTGACATCTGTAGAAAAATAGTGTACATTATTCATCAGTATGAAAAAAGTGCTTCAGTGCTGATGTGGATTAGAAAACTGATTCCAACCAGCAAGACTACTGGGGAAAGAAAAAAAACTGCAGGAGAGGACCAAAAATCCTTGAACCAAAAGCAGACCTACTTCTTCCACCTTGTTTGAAAACATCACTTAGGAGAGCTTCAAAAATCTTGCTGAAGTCAAGACAGGGCATCTACTGGTTTTCCTGTAGCCACAAGTGTTTTCTCTATCAAAGAGCTAAAATATATTTGTCAAGAATAAATTTCAAGACAATGTTGGTTCTTACTCGTCTCATTACTTTTCTGCTTTTGCCATCATTTGGTAACATTTTCAGTACTTTTCTGGCTGAGTTTTTTAAACCAAAGCTGAGTTCCCCTTTATTTCCCCAAGCCCTTTGAGTAATTTCCCCCTTTGTAGGGTTCCTATCGCCTCATCCATTCCAAAAATCCACTCTCATACAATCACTAGCACTGACTAAAGCCATCTCAAATAAGAGTTCTGTCATGCCTGTCTTCAGGATTTCTAAATTATATAAATATTCCATTGCCTGTTCTTTCCCTGCTTCAGAGGTAGAGGAGTTCTGGCATTAACTAGATTAACAATCTCATTGAAAGTCACCTTCTTTGTGAAGGACGATGCAATATAAAAATGCATAACCAAGAAAATTTATTTGTATCCATTTATAAGCCTACCTTTTTCTTTTTTTTTCAGTAGCAGGCCAACATTTTCTTTCCTGTCTCTCTTATTACTTATATACTTCTATAATAATCAAACTAACATTATGTATCTACCATATTTACAATGGTCAATAACTTTCCAATTGATCTAGAAGTCAAAGTGACAGAATTAGAACAAGCTATTTATGTCAAAAGCTTTAAATTGCTACCATCCTCCTCAGACTTTTGAGATACTAACACATTGCCATGCCCTTTTCTTCAGACACAGATCCAGTTACGCATGAAGCACGCATTATCCTCTGCAATTATTTCACACATGGGCAGAACTTACTTACTTGGCAAATAGCATTAACACCCATCTTGCTTTAGAAGACAAATTTGGAACAAAACCTGAGGAAGTTAATATCTATATAAGGATGAGTGAATGGTTCACTTTGTGTCTTCAAATTATCCACTAAAGGGTTTGATGAACAAAGGTGGAAGCTGCTAGCAAGAAATACCTGGACAGGATTCAAGCTTGCTCTGTTTTGCAATTCTAACTGCAGGAACCAATGTGATATTTAAATAAAGTTTCCAACAATAAACAACTACATTCTGAGGCTGGAGGAATTATTTATTGGAAAACAAAGGTGAATTCAAAATATTTTCAACTCCTCAGCACCAATTCATATATTACTGTAACCATTCAATGCACAGAGTATAGCAGATTTATTGTTTGTAATCTGTGTTTTTCAGCTCTGGGGTTTAATGTGACCTTGTTTATACATCACTATAAATGAAATGACCCTTTCTTAACTCAGGGCATGAGAAGGTGCTGCTCTGCCAACTGCAGAAACCATTTCTCTGTTCATTCTAACAAACACAATACTGGAAGTAACTCCTATTTCTCATAGATGGCCTGTCCCTTCTCACTCCACCTTAAACAGAGCTTTAACACCAACACTGACAGAGCTTTCCATTCTTTCCTTTTCTTCCATTAGAACTTAAATTCATGAAGATCATCAACTTCTCTTTTTAAAATTTATACCAATTTCCTGAGTACTTCAACACCACAATGAAGTATCTGGCCAAAACATCCCAAAGCGCCACAGTTTAGGAGACAAATTGAGTTCCTTGTGGGACCAGAGTGAACCAAGAACCTCTGTTTTCCATATCAGTTGTGGGTCCAGAATCCAGACTTACAGAGTAATTAGATTTCTGTCTTTGCCTCCCAAAAAAAAAACAAACAAAAAAAGGATGTCTCATTTTAGTCAGAGCAGAACAGGTTTTTGTTTCCTTGTTTTTAAAAAACAGGGCTTTTTTTGCAAGAGAAGGAAGTTATTTCCTGCCGAGGAGAACAAGCAGCTGCCAGAGGCTGGTGTTCATGCAGATATTTACAGCTAACTGGCCTGTGTATAACTATGCTGGGTGCAGAGCACATCAGCTAGGACCAAACGTGGTGACGGGTGGCCATGAGCCTCAGGCAACTAAATCAAGACCAACAAACTCATTTCAGATGGTCTAATCAGAGGTTAACGGCAGCTTCAAAGCAGCTGCAATGCATTTATCTGCAGCTATAAATTAGCTATTCCAAGGATCAAGGATTCCAATTATATCTGCTGTTCTTCCACCTCTGGACAGGGTTTACACATGTGAAGTACAACTATATTTCACTGCTACATGTTCTGTAAAAAGGATTGTGAGGGAAGGTATAAAAGCAACATGTGAAGCTAGTCATAGAATAGTACATCACACTTCCATAGAAAGGGCATTAGTGCCACTATGATATTTATAAAAGGACTTTCCCAACATGGTGATATCAGATCTTTTGTTTGGAAGTTGGGTTCTGGACCAGCAGCCTCAGATTTTTCTTAATCCTCAAACTTTGAAATTGTAAAAAAAAAGTACATAAATTTTAATGAGTATGTTAAGTTAGGGAGTATTTGTCTGAAACTATGGAATCATTCCACTAGCTTTCCTTATTCAGCGATACAGTGACTGCTATTACAGTCCTGCCATTTTGTCAATTGCCCTTTCATCTTCTTTTTCTTAACACAGACCCATTTTTAAACCTATCATAGGTCTTATGACACACCACTTTAATGTGTCATTTATACTCTTCCCACTTGAGTTTCAGCCTTTGTCCAAGACTCCAAAGCTACTCGGTAGTCTGTTCAATCTTTGAGCAAAGCAAAATAATCCCATTTCACTTACACCAGAGAAACTTCGAAATATAAATAATTCTAAGTGTTGGAGAAATGTAAAAGAAATTTCCTATTTAATAGCTTACAAAAGAGTTTTGTCCCACTGCCACTAAACTCTAAAAATTCTGGCTGCAGCTCAGAAGAACGGATAACACATTTAAATCCTGCTGATCAATATAGGACTTAGGTACTTTGTCAGATCAAGATCTATTGAAATACAAAAAAAAAAAAAGTTATTGGTACCTCACTATGCTTCACATTTAAAAAAACAAAACAAAAAAAAACCCAGCAACTCTGTAACTCCAACATACACAAAAACATATAGATCAGTAATACACAAACTCTAGTACATATATATGCGCATATGAAATCATTTGCATGAGCCAGTATTTCATGGCTTGGTGTGTTTTTGTGTTACGCTGTAGCAACTGCAGGGCAAAGTAATTTATTTCGTCACATAGCAACAAAAGTGCTTACAGCTTGCTGCAATTATCCTTGGGGAGCAACAGAAGTCCCAAGTGATCTCAATTAAACTGGCATCAAGTCAGAAGAACCCCAATGAATCCAGGCTGCAAGTGGAGATGGCATTTAGTCATTTTGATACATTAATAAAACTCACAACTTTCCCTCCTAATCTCATAATTTAATAAAATTCCAGAAACTTTTAAAATAAAAAAAAAATGCTGTTTTAAAACATTTGCTCTTAAAACACAGTTTTAGTTGGAGCTAGAAAATCAACAGTTTAAGAGGATCCCAACATGTTCTGAAGAGCCACTGAAGTGTGATGGTATTACTAAAACAAATGCTACTGTTATTCTGGAAAAAACCCTCAAAAGTAGTTTTGGGATCCTTTGTTTTCCCACAACATATTTTTGCTTTTAGTCCCAATTGCTATTTGTTGTCATTGGCACTCAGATATGGAAATACAACCCTAACAGACTATTTTACACATTACTGATCTAGGTTGGCACCCAATTCTGCATTGTGGATATAATACATTCAGAAGATGTCTTCACTATAAAACAAGCAGAATGTTCTTTAAAATCAAGTCAGATTATTGGCTGGAAAGGTTTTTGTTATTGCTCCTATGCAGAGAAATACTGTAGGATTTTATTGCTTTTTCGACAGCTGAAAAAGTGCAGAGGAAACAGGACCTTTCTAGTGTATTATTTTTCAGATTTTATGAGGCATTTCATTATATGAATTATGGGTGGTAGAGCTGACCTTATTGCAATTCAAATTGACCAGTCATGGTCAACTTTTACAAAACATCCTGAGCATCTAAGGTTTATATAAATTTTTGAAGTGAGTTATAAAATAATGAAATAAGTCAAGAACAGCAGCATTTTTTAATTCAGGTTGAAAGAAAGATAAAGTGGAAAATACTAGGTTCAGCAGCATCAGTCCTGATGTAAAATTTTAATTTCTTCTCTCCACATGCATAACCTTTTGCTTACCTTTGAATGAATTGCTAAGTTCGTGCAAAACTCAATGGATATGCAATTACATTCCCTGATCTGAAAAATACTCAAAGCTAATTGCATGTGAGAAAAATCAGCAAATCGGAAACCATTCTGTATAACAATACCTCCAGAAACAATACGTTTCTATTTTGCATATCAAAGACCAAGTAAAAACCCCCTAGAATATGTTCAGCACTTATTTTGACAAAGCTCTGATGCTTCAGATCAAACCTCTTGCGTTCATTTATTTGTCTATTCGTGTGAGGAGGTATCTGCTGTATCATTATGAGCAGGGGTGACTAATGAAAAGCTCAGGGATTCCACTTCCTCCCATGCAAGCAACCACTGCTATCATGCAGGTCCAATCTAACGCCAACTAAGACAGTAGATATATTTAAATTATTTTGATAATCTTTATATCAGAATTGCGTATGTACACTCATGCCAGAAAACACTTTTATTACAGGATTTATCAATGAGTACTATTTTTAGAGGAAGACAAGAGGTATTAAGAGAAGGCAATCAAAAGATGGTTTCAAGAATCTTTAAAATAAGGCGTTTTCCTACTATTGATCTCACTCACATTTCTTTTATTAATGATTACTCTATAGAACAAAACCACTTGCTTGGCAGAGTTAAGGTAATGTATTATTTTTTAAAATACACTATCATTGGTTGATTTAGCAGTGGAATCTCTTGGAAAAGATCAATTATATAAACTACTAAACTTGTTTCAGTGGCTGCCCTGATGCCAAATACAAACCCATGCTGAAACAATTAATGCTCGCAAGCTCATTACACAAGACATTAAGGCCCATTTATCAATAATAGGTGATAGGTGATTACTACCATAAAAAAAGCTTCATATCTTCAGGTAGCCAGAGTCTGTGGTGAACAACAGACTTTGGTTTTCCAGAAACTTCTATTTGATACCATCTTCATATTTCTTCTCCTTCCACCTACAATTCATAATAGAGAAGGTAAACTTTCTACAGTCACCTACTGGGAGCTGTTAACAAGACAGATATACCTCTAGGGGCTAAATAAAAGAGGGTTTTTTTCACTTTATTACCACTGGCAAGGATGTTGTGTGATCCTGACTCCCAGAAAGACAAATCCTCATAACAGGAAAAGCCAAGCACCATCCTGGATGTTTCAGAGTATTTTTTATTTACATTACAGATAAGGAAAAAGCTAGAGACATATTTGTCACATTAACCTATTTGTCTGGCTAACTTTGATATTAAAGGCAGTTATGAAATAATTATTTCCCCCAAGACTTTATTATTATTGAAACACAGCATAAGGTCATCACGGGTTTTGTTTCTGCTGCTTGATTTCAGAACTGTCTAATCTCCACGCCAAAATAAAAGCAATCAGTTCTAGCACACACAGCACTTTACTACCACTCTTCCAAATCCAGCTCTCAAAGTCTTGCATGCAACACCAGGTCAAAAACTTGATAAACTTTTCACCTCTAAAAGCCCAAACATGACTTCTTAGTAAAGTGGGTATTGAGAAAGTTTTACAGAAGAGAACATTTAGTAGTCCCTACGATAATACAAAGAATCAAGTCTCCAAAATGCTGTTGACACCAATGTTTTGTTTGAAACAAAAAATCATGACTTCCAGGAGTACGGTCAGACCACCAAACAGTATGTTTTAATGCAAAACTCTGGAATGGATGTCATTAATTCAGCAATCAATAACAACTCAGCTCAGATTTGGCACTGATCTGACTTTTGCAGCTGTTGCAATATTACTTAGAAAACTTCCATGAGAAACATGTCCTGTAAATATTGCTCCTTCAGGTAATGCAGCGGCAAATTAATGCTCAGAGCACTATGATGCCACCATCACTAAAGAAGTTTTGCTCTGAAATTTATTCTAATGCACATAGGAGAAGGTTAGCTAAAGAAAAACGCCTACTTAAAGCAATTACTAGGACAATAGCATGAATTTGTAGGTTGTAGAGGTTTTTTGTTGCTGCTTTTACATTTTTTTTATTAAAGTTTTATTCTTGCGTAAGTGTAAAAGCCCTGGAAAACCCTGGGGAGCTGAATACAGGAAATGTTTAATCATTTTTCAATACAGAATATTCTTAAACTGATTATTATGCTAAATCACAGTGGGCGGTCGAACATTTAACAGTGTTGAGTCATTTGGATACAAGTTTGTGAAATTACCTTTGAAATTTTCATAATCACACAAACAGGGAAGAAAAATACTGTAGACATAGGTTGACCTATTAGCATTGAATTTTTTTCGTCAGAGAAGGCTCATCTGGTTTCAGCATTATATCACAACTATAGTTCCTTCAGCCTGACTGTGCCACTGACTTGGGGCCACACTGTGAAACTATCTGCCTTTAAATAATCTGTTGCTCTGATTACCCAAAGTAGTAGAAAGCAGTGGTAGTATAGACGAGGCAGTGGTTTTATCCTGAACTCATTCAGGGTAAAATATTCCAATCATCCTACAGGGATGATCTACTGCTGTAAGGAGAGGCAAAGCCCTTAGGCTCGACTGGCCGTTCTGCCTGAGTTCTCATGGATGTGGAGTGCTGATACTGATTAATAAACAGCTGTAAGATTCAGCCATTTGTACCAACCAAATCTAATTCTAACAATAATCTAACATTTCAAGTAATAATAACCTCATTTCAAAAAATATGGAATTGAGTTTGGAAGTTACAATTCATTTATAGGACTGTCATCCATAAGCTAACTTCAGAAAGCTCAGCTTTTTTTTTTCCTTGATAAAAGACAACAAAGTACTTAGATTTAGATTTATTTACATGCATCCCCTTGCCTGCAACAGTTAAACTAAAACATGATTTGAGACCTTTGAATGAGAAGAGAAGGCAGAATCATGTTTAGAGATGCAGAGTGGGGTTTAATTTCCTAATTTTCCCCCGTGTGCACAAGACTGCAATACACAGATCCAAAATGTGCACAAAAAAGCAGATTTAAGCTGGCAGAGTAGTATTCAGCCAAACAAAAAAATCTCATCATTACTACAATGTGAGGCTCTAAACATCTGTACAGCACAATATGATGGTCCTTAGTACCAGACAGGAGGAATATGAATACAATAAGGCTTGATAATCCACCAGGACTCAGTAATTTGAAAGGTTTTCCCATTCCCTGAGGCAGTAAGTGTAAAGTGGTGCAAGTTCAAAATTGGTTAGCATAAATAAGGCATTGGTGCATTGAGGTGAGGGCAGATGGAAAATTCCATTATGTTTGAGGGGAAGTGGGATAAAGCAAAGAAAACTGCTTCCATCTTAAAGCTGGAAAACTTTAACAGCTAGACTGGAAAAAATCCCAACAGCTTAAACATGAAAACTTGTTTTAATTTACTTGTTCAGAGCTCTCCTAGGCCAGCTATCTTGTGAAGAGCTGCCTTTCTTCTACAGATATGTGGAGAAACCACCACAGAACTAGGTGGCTTAGATTTATTGGCTCAGCTCTGTCTCCACTTGTTTCTTCCATCATTCAAGGAAGTCACAGAGTACTTGGCTCTCTGGTTCTTTATAATGAAACCTCTGCTCAAGAAGGTCCCAAAATTAGCAAAGGAAGAGTGAAAGAAAGTCTGTATATGAAAGAAACGGTATTTCTAAATTGGGAAGAGAAAGCCAAACTACTTTCAGTGTCAAGTATTAGGAATGCTAAAGCATTTGGGACCAAACCTCAATTACAAGGTTTCATATAAATCTAAAACACAGAAAAAGCTCTCATCAGAATCTAAGTGACATCTACATCCTGGGAGACCTGTCCCTCAGAGAAGGTCTCCAAAGTGTACCTGGAGTTAGAACAAGGAGAGAAACTCTTTTCCTCAAAATTGGAGGAATTATTTGCAGCAGTGGAGTCAAGGGTAAATAGTAAACTGAACTTACTTCTTATCTGGGCCATAGAGTTTTTAGCTGTGTTCACTGCCAGGCCTGCAACACTAAACAGGCAAGTTTAGGGGCAAATAAAAGTGAGTAAATGGCCAATTCCTGGCCTCACTGGATCTATAAGAAAGATGTATTATGTCACATTTCAACATCTCTCCAAATAAATACAAAATGGTTAAGGACAATATTCTGACTCTGCTGGAATCCAGAATAAAGCATTAATAGCTGCACTTTTTGGCTGTTGTCCTAAGATTCAGAGTTTACTAAAAGTAAACAGCTTTAAAAAGTTATTAATATGAAGCTGATCCAGGAATATAAGCATCCCTTTGTCTTCCACATTATAATTCAAGGGTGAAAAGTTCAAAAATTGCTAAGTCAAAACTTCGTCCATATTGAGTTTCCAGGAACTCATTTGCCTCATGTGTATCAGATTTGATAGAGATTCACAGAATAACCTGTATTTCATTCAAAAAGTGGAAGAACCAGTCTCTCTACAACTCGGAAACAATAAATTAAGGATATCAAAGAGAAAAACATCTACTTTGCTTGTCTGTGAAAATAACTTGAGGCTGAACACCTACTGAAATCCAAAACAAATCAATATAGGTGGAATGTTAACTACAAGTATGAGAATTTAAAGTAATTCATAAATCTGGGGATCAGTTCAGATATTAATTGTAAATGGAACAGATCAGGAGAAGGAACATTATGAAACATGCAAATATGTGAGTAGCAAGTGAGTGATAAAAGAGCAGCCTTCAAAGTGGCTCATGTCTCAGTGAAGATACAGGCTGATAGAAACTAGTCCTCATTCGGGAAGCAGGCAACTTTTCACTTTAAAAAACCCAAGATCATCCAATCAGATAAGAAAAATTATTCTCTTATTCCCTTTACTATACATTGAATGATGTCTCTGAAGTGTAGTGCTTGGAGTTCAGTGAGCTGCAGTTTATCTCCTGAAATGCTGACACTGCACATTTCTTTTAAAAATCTTCTCAAAAGTTTCTTTGAAAAAATGGGAAAGAGCAACCATTTGCACTTTGAAATACATATTTGTATCCTTGGTGGAACACCAGAAGGTTGACAAGCAAGACCTTGTTTTCACTACGCACTCTTCCTTCTTTTGTTTTTTTGATTATTTTTTTTTTTTAAAGCTGTTCCTCCAAAAGGACAAAGAGTAGGTCTCAAATACAGATTAGGCATATTACAGTTGAATCACCGTTAGCTTTTCTAAAATTCATCTTTTTTTTGGTGACTTTAAAGTTCAGTCCAAGATACACAGATAAAATCAAATGTATTTTAGTCTAAGATTCTTACCAGCACTTCCAAATTTAGGTAAAGTTGATCAAAACACGTGAAAATGGGGTTTTTTTGTTGGTTTTTTTTTTTTAAACAGACCTCGCAACTCAAAAGAAATGCTGTATACTGAAAAAATTGGTAAAGGGGATTGAAACATTCAGGTGACAGACTCAAGCATTTAACAGTGCTTGGAAATAAACTGATAGTAGAGCATCACATCATTCAACTACTAAACGATAATGCAAAAAGAAAGTGTTTACAAGTGAGTCCTCCAATTTAAAAATCAGTAGCACAATATGTACTAACCTGGCAATGAACTCTGGTATTTATGGGTAATTGCTTTGTGAAAAAATCAAAGCATATTTGCATCGATCGTGGGTGCTGTATGGGGAACACAATTTGTTTCAAGAGATAACAGCAGCAAGTAAGCTGGAAAGAATTTTAGTCTGCTCCAGTGGAAAAAGAACAAATAACTACAAGTAGTGGAGTAAAGCTGGAAGGAATTTGCAAATGCCATTATGATAAAGTATTGCAAATTAATTCTTTCCATACTTACATTTGTAATGTCTGTTTAAATATTTTGTAATAGATATTGGTTTGTGTGAAAACATTTATGAACCCTGAAGTTGCAAGAATGATACTTCATTTGAAAATATGTTTTAGAAATGTGCCTTTTAACTTTCACTTTTCTTTAAAAATCCTCAGCAAGCCAAAATGTAAAACAGAGACCTTTTGAACTCAGTAACAAATCATATAGAAAAGTCTGACATGCCAAGCAGGTAGTTTGGCCAAAATTCATAGCTTGGAATCTATCTGCACATGTTGTCAATTAATTAGAAATATCAGCTAGTACTTCCAGATTTCCCCCTCTTTATTAATAAGAACATGGAAGACTCACAAGATAGATGGCTAAATTCATAATTATTATGCAGCACCATCTTTACTCATCTTGCTCTAACACAGGTAAAGTCTTTAAATGTCCTCATAGAGTATACATTGCTCTAACATTCTTACTGATTGAGAGGAGACACCTTTGAGCAGAAGGAATAGAGCCGAGGAGGCAATTTATGGAATTACAGCATCTTGACCTGAAATGCCACGGACACACTGCTCCCAGGAACTGGAAACATAATTCTAAACCCAGGTAGTAGCATTTGCAAAGCTCATTTCCCTCCTGCATAAACCAGCATTAAAAACTCCATCAAACCCCTCCTCCAGGTAGATTCAGATAACAGATCTCAGAAGCTCTTGCAGTAAGAAAATCAGAGATTTGAGAGTCCTGGATAGAAAGAGTTTGCACGCTTTGACTCAAGTACAGAGAGTCAAAGTGTGCTCTGCTCAAGCTTCTGCTTTATATCCAAATCACGGGCCTGAAACCCAGTAGGACTTCAGCAGTGCACAGACTTTCTCATGTTGGCAAAAAGATATAATAATTGACCTTGTGCCTATGTATTAAGGCTACACTGTCTGGTTTAAAACTAGAGGAACTCAAGTAATCTTACAACAATCTCAGCATCCTCTAACACTTTCATTAGCCCGAAGAGTTTGTTCAAACTCCACACACTAAAGACAGATGAATCTATGTGGCATCTCAAGAGCTTTCTTTTAAAAATGACTAGAACAGCAAATGTAAGTCTTGGAATGCTAGACAAGAAAAAGAAATTGAGTATTAAGTAGCATACAAAACATTCTTTCAGAGGCCTTAGACATTTGCAGACAGTGACTCCCATTAAGGCTACTGAAAGCATGAACACTGACTCTCCAATTACATACCCATCAAGAAGGGGCCATGTATCCTTCATTCCAGTGCAATTACCATAAAAGAGGATTCCCCCCGCCCCCAACAGTCCGAATGTTTTTGATTAAATGACATTTACTAACTAAGCACTTTCTCGCTGGATTGTGGTAGGTTTTCAGTGCTGCCACATCTGTGGAATGTTTTCAAGTTATTCTCTTAAGTAAATATAAGACTATAAAATGTAAATAGAAACATAACAGTTCTATAGCAGTAAATGCATAATTTGAGTAAATAGGGAAGCTAATGAAACACCATTACATGTAAAAGACTATCATCTCCCTCTATGCACTAAGCAGTGAATGTGCAACTGCAAATTCAGAAGTAAAAGAATTCATTTGACTCAATCTTTTTATTTTTATGAGAGTCACAAAAAATTTGTTCCTATATACATCAGCCCTTAAAGCTACATTGCAATTTTCGTATAGTTATTACCTTTTCAGCCTTGACTTACCAACTGAGAGCAGATACAGAAACTGAACCTTTTATCTGTAAATAATCAGGACAGTGGAAAAAAGCAATCACTAATGTGGGACTTAGAAAAAAAAGCCACACATATATACTTTTTTGTTTGTTTGTTTGTTTACAAGTGATCATTTAGATTTCATTATGCATTTGGATCAATACTCACACTGATTTGAATTTAACAGTTCTTTGCCTATCCTTTAAATCCTTTAATGAATATCAACTTTAATTTTGAGTCAATTACTTCTAAACCTTTCTCTCACACTAGAAATCCAGTGTTCTCTACTATATTTAAGCCTTTAGCTCTGGTTGTCTAGTTACAAGCTGAGCTGAAAAGTGACATCTAAAATCCCATACAGCATTATAAATTATACCTGTAATAATTCTGGTATTCTTCAGGCCCAAGATCAGTCTGGTGTAGGGTTTTGATGCTTCTTTTTATGTTTTCCATCGTAGAAAACATTAATCCACACAGCACAGAAAAAAAAAAATGCATTGGAATAGTCTCCTAACAAGAAAGGATAAATATGTGAAAAGAGAGAGCATCCAAAGAAAACCACATCTCACTTTGCTACGGAACTTTCAGGGTGCTTTCCATGTTGCTATGTTTTGATTCTGCTTACAAAGCAAAGTGGTAGAAATCTACTGTTATGGGGACACTGAGGACTGTTAGGAGGAAAAAAAACTAACAAGCCACAAACAAAACAAAACAAAAAAAAGCCAGAAAACACTACTACTTCCAGCTAGACAAAAACATTATAAATCTGTAGGAATAATTAGACATTAAGTGCTAAATATAACTATTTCTGCTATTGCTTTGATAGGTTTTATCAGAATGACAAATTTGGAGAGAGGTAAGCGTACTCAAACAGGTTTTTTCAAGTGTAACTGTGATTGTCAATTAAAGAAGGCATTACATTGTCAACAAAAGACAACTGAGTCTTTTAAATGGCAGTTTGCATATGTTTACCTACAGTGCTGAAGAGTCTGAGACTAGATTTTCCTCATTTGGGTGCTTTACTGTTAAACCAGAATGTAAATTCTAGTATGTAGTTACCATTTCTTTCATTGCTCTTTCTCTCGCACTCGTTTCAAGACAGTCATTCTCTACTCATCCCTTAGCTTTTTTTTTTTTTTTACTTTTTTTACTTCTTTAGATAATTCCATCCTCCCTTTAAGTACAGACATACATACACACATAAGAAAACCACAGGAAAGGAAAATGTATTGTGCCGCCTGAAGTCATCTATCACATAAATGTATTGCTCTTAAAAGTAATAAATGCAGCTTTGCTTTACAACGCAACAGTGAAGAAGAACCTGGAGCTATAAAAGAAGTGGGATCTTTCGCTACCTCATTCTCTTTGCAGCCTTGATACATTAAGACAATTGTAAAGATACTGCTTTATTACCGAATTCTCAAACAAACATGAAATGTTTGGGGTGTAAAACAGGGAAAGGGCCTTAACTTCCTGAAAAGTAGAGGAGCAAATCAAAACCAAGAATTGCCACCCTCTCTCTGCACCAAGACACAGAAATCTTTCCAAAACAAGACAGCCTGAGCCTCTGCTATTGCAGAAGTTAAAATGTTCACACACGGCACTGCACTGAAAATCCAAGTTTCTCAACTCGGACATTGGGAATTTGGGTTGCAGACAGAACATGCAACTGCACTGATGTGTTTGCATCCAGCCACAACCCCCTGGACTTATACAACTACCCAAAAGCCATAACATGGCCTATGGCCAGACCAGAAGCATCTTTTACCACTAATCCAAGAGGAATGGTTGCCTCAGGGAGGAAGGAGGTTTGGAGGCAGCAACACTTTCAGCCAACTGCAGGACTCCTGCCCTCAGGAACTGCTCCTGTAACCCTATAGAAGCAGGTTAGGAATAGGCTGATTTTTAGACAGACTATGGAAAGAATAAAAATTCCCCATCAAGCCAAGAAGTAGTTCAAAACTGTTTCTTCCTCTTTGTGGTTATTATGTTAGGAAGAATGGTTTGCCTGTCTCCACCTCAGTAAAGATACAAAGCTTCTATTGCTAACAAATCACTGACTTCAATGCATATCTGTTTTCCTACCAAGTGTTCCTATCTGCTTTGAGAATTGTTAGGAATTGTGTCTTACTCAGAAAGTTCAAGTTACCTTTAAGTCACCTAAACACCTTTTTCAAACCTATACTATAAACTAAAATAAAATCAAAGCACAGCTAACTGTGAGTATAATAAATAATAAGGAGAGAATGTCTCAATCTACTGATGGGTAGTATAACACCTTAATTACAAACCATCAAATGGTACAATTAAAAGTACAAAATAAAGATTAACCAACACATGTACCCAATTAAATTACACTAGGAACAAAAGCTTCAATTTTAATTCAGCTTTAATGTTTCTCTTTTGTTTTGGAATTCAGAAGAGTCAGTTTTAACACACTAAACCACACCACTTCTTGAGAATTCACATATCATCATGGGGTTTTGCTTAGTAGTCCTACAGTTTCTCATGAGAAACTTAATTAAAGAATAGTGATAAACTGGCAGGGTTTTACAAGCTAATTAATGACTGCCTTTCTGATGATTAAATGCAGATGCCATTGGTTCTAAGAATATCACAAATTAAGATATTGTGTAGCCTCCAAATCTCACCTGGGGTTAGTTAGAATTATTTCCCAGGCTGGCACTGATGTATACTTTATATTCTATAGACAACAAACATATTCTTGGCTTGTAAGACCCATCCCAGTAAGTCAGACAGCTGAAATACGTTTGCAAGAGCAAGAAGTGCACAATCACTGTTGCTTTTTAGAGATAATAAGAAAGAAAGGGTATAATCTTTTTAATAATATTCATAGAGGCTGCCTGCAAAGAATAAGAGTGGGTCATTATGTAGTGAGAGAAGAGCATCTTTTTCAACTTTTGAGTAAAAGGAATAACTTTCTTTTTGAAGAGTTCTGAATATTTGTTAAGAGGAAAAAAAAAAACCTTTATCCATTGCAATATGGCTCTTAGACTTCCCACTGGTTAGAAAGCAGGGAAATCTGTAATAGTGGTACCTACATTTTTTCATTTAATACAATTCCTGTAACAATTGTTTCTCCCCTTTTTATGCTTAGGTGACAGGAGTGACTTAGATTTTTTTTTTTTTTTGGTTTTGGCTTTTTTTTTTTTGCTAGCTGAGTACCACTATTTCTACCCATTATATCTTCTTTTGTTGCAAGATTACTATCCTCTGAGGGGGAAGGGCGGGGGACGAGAAATTATAACTCTCTTGGTCTGGTACTAAAACACTTTATGTAAATTGAATACAAGACAGCTTTTGTATTAGGTATAGCACTTTCTACAAAATTAGAGCAATCATGAGGCGAGCCTTTTATAACTCATTTGGCTTTCACTTCCCTAGAGCTTTCAGGGATACTATTAATTTTATTTGTTTTTTTAATCTCCTGAACATTAGAATCATTGAGGCAACTGCTCTCCAAAACTCTTGGTAACAAGCCCTTTTGGAGCAAGGTCTCATGAACATTGCAAGTTATGCTAAATCAAGTGATAGTTTATTCTCTCCTATTCTAAACATCCATTAAAAAAAAAAATCTTACCTGTATCTACATTTCCAATACCTGCTCCTTTTGAATTTTTAAAGCCTAATGGGTCTTAAGCTGACAGTGGAAATGTGATTTTATGACTGAATCAGACCTGTTTTAAGAAAATGTCACTTTTCCTAGGAGAGGTCAGCTAAGCTTCACCTGAAAAATAGTATCATTTACTCTTGTGGACTTTCCACATTATTCTTCCTCCCTGCCCCAATCAGAAGCAGTTCCTGACCTGAATCACAGCAGACCAACTGTCATTTACTGCGACTTCATCGTAAGGATGAACTGAAGAATAAACAGCCATAATAGTTTAAACAGATTCAAAAGACAGTTCTGGATATATGACCATGATTTGTTTTTGAGTCAAAGAATCAGTTAACTTCAATATTGGCTATATGAAAGCAAAAAGAATGGGAAAAAAATCCTTGGTTTTTTCCTTGGTGACAATTTTGTTTAAAGAGTTTTGTTCAGCTCTGTCTTTCTCCTGAAAGGCTTGAACTGAAATTGTTCTTTTTGTGCAGCCATGTTTAAGCTGAATCAACAACAGTCAATGATAAAACTGTATACAGCAGTTCATATTTCCTCCTCACTTCCATTAGCAGACTGTACTTTTCCAGTCCACAGTGATTCTACTTGAGTGTGATCTCATTTCACCTGAATGCTAGGGAAATGCATATATATTATTTTTTAATCCAAAGTATACTTTAGAAGCTTAAAGAATTGAAAATTCAACCAATGCATACAGTAGCTACTAACTTCAGAGCAGCATTTTTACCCAATTTTCCCTGTTTGGTCAGGTTTTTTAATTATTATATGGAAAATAAATTGCAAAGCAAAGAGTTTCACAAAAAAGATTATATAACCTGTGAAATAAACCACATTGTTTTTATTATGCTGTATTTAGTTTCATCAAATCTGAGGAAGCCTAATCTGAAGAAGTCGTCTTGATGAAGCAGTACCAACGCATGTTCTTCTCTACAATCTATAACCAAACTCAGATTTAAAGTAAACAGGGAAGCATTAGAGCCTCCTTGATGCCTGCCATACCTGGCCATGTGAGAGCTATTCCCTTGCTGGTATGATTAGCACTGCATTAAAGGCAAGGATTACAGCAAGTACAGACAGAGAAGCTTTGGCAGTCATATGAGAAAAGGGCACAGGGCAGTTCTGACTTCACCTCGCCTGGCTTTCCTTCACAATGCTTAATATCTTATTGTTGCATACACTTAATTCATTCCAGACATACTAAACGTTCACTGGCAACAATTGTGACAAACCTAGCAATCTATGTTTAAAGGTTTAACCTGATGACACAGCAAGATATGAGCTCATCCTTTTTATTAGGTCAAGAGCAAGACATTTTGCAGAGACTTTAAAAATCAAAATACACGGTTTAGTATTAGTTTTGAATTCAGTGATTTTAAAATATTAAGTACTTAAGTACATGGTATTAAATACCATGATAAAATGTTCAGACTTGAGGTTTAGAAGTGAGAAAGCCTCCAAAATGGAGATAAAAGACTAAAGGCAGAAAAAGCAATGGCTTTCTGACACTGATGTCAGACGGATTTGCTACGTTTTTTTATCTCCCATCACTGGTTGTTCCAGCCACTCTTTGCATCTTTTCACTCTAGCTTTATTCTAGTAGTTCTGCATGCCTTGCTTTATCCTTTCAACCTTATTCTGTTTAGCAATATTTCACTCTTCCTGCTTGACTTATTTTTTTTTTTTAATAACTTTGCTCTTGCATACATCCAAGATGCAAATTTCACCCCAAAACAGCACCTACACCTGAGGAACCTGCATGAGTGTAAGATACTCTGGTTTTTAGCCATGGTCAAATCCACCAAAAACTTCCACTGTGAAATCCAACTTTCACCCCAGTTCTCTAAATTTGCCACTCAGTTTCCTATAAAGTTAACATGCTGGGCATTTTGAGTCAAGAGAAACATTTGATTTCAGTATTATATTTTTAAATCCACAGTATAAAAATTAAAACACTTGGAAAAACCCTAAAAGTTCTCTTTCAGAAATGTTTTGACATTGATTGAAATGACTCATTTTGACTTGTTTTTTACAACTACATTTTACTGAAATTAATACAGACTTGTGGAAAGTTTCCATATTGGCAAAACTGAGAGAAACTGAGAGAAAATATTCCGTTGGAAAGATTTCAAGTAGTGATAATTGCACTGTGCATGTCATTTTCTTTGCTCCTCAAGCTGCCCCATTTGGATTCCCAGCTCCGAAGCAACAGTTGCTTGCTTTTTTAACTGAATATACCCAAACCTCACCGAGGATCCTAAATGCCATGCTTATAAATAAATGACCACTTATTAATAATGTAAGATTAATGGCCAGTGAGATGAATATTAAAACAATTCAGGAGGGATACATACAATTCAAGTGGTATACATACCACTTTTACAGGTATGTGTATTAAAAGAGCCTACACAAACACATACTATGGTGGCAGAAAAGCAGGTTTTGTGCAAATCTAGAGCAATAAATCCTTTTCCCAAAGTAACATTTGAAATAAAACTGCATAATGGAATATATACACCCATCATTTTGCTGCAACACATTAACTCCAGTTTCATCACTGTATTTAAAATAAAAGTGATTAAAGTTGGATCTGCTTATTCATGTTTAAATATTTGAGTGTTAGAAGCATTTAAAATTGAAGACATACTGAACTAGAACTATCAGTTTTAAAAACTGCTAAGCAAATTCTGAGTTTACACGTGTCTAGGAACAGCTTATAGACAACATGCTGTCTTCATTATAAGCTGTTAACAAATACTATAGTTATAATTAGCAAGGGAGCTAGCCTTTTGCTTTCAAAGAATATCATAGGATTACAACATAAAGAAACAAAAAGCCAGAGGTAACAGGTTGCTTGCTCCACTGTCTATTCCACAAACACAACACTTTCCCATTTTTGATTCAACAGTGCCTCTTAATCTAATAGAAAAATGCCTGTGGATAAATGTGTTTATCACATCACATAAATATCACATTGTCTGCAGTGTACTACAGTATCTCTGAACTCCCAAATGCCAACATGTAATAAATAGAAAACATTTTTACAGGAACTAATGCCTGTCACAGCAAGAAGGATTTTACACGAGATTTATATTTTTCAGAAAATTCCTTTCATGCAATTCTGTAGAGAAGCTTCTTATTTTATATTTTTAGTAAGACACTCTTAACTGGAGGAGTCATATCTTTCCTCAGCCATATTAACAGTCTCAAAATTCTTCTCTAACTACAGAAGCCAGCTTTGTAAGGCTCTTGCACACTGCCTTCTCCCATCTCTTCCAAAAGCCTACAGAGAGCAAACCCCCCAAATCATAGTGCAACAGTAAACACGTTAGTCAAAAAAAGAGTTACAGCAGATACTTTTAGAGACACCCTACTTCTTGGCTACAGTCAATGCCCTGAAGTCAACATCTTGATTACCAAGACCTCTGACCTACACTGGGATTAGCATGGGAAGTCTGTCACAGCTTGTGCTACTACAACAGATGGGATGTTGCTCTGCACCAAGGCTTCTTTAGGACTTTGGCATCACTAATCACCGTATGCCATTTACAAAAGCAACAGAAAAATGCACTAGGAACTTCAGTCCAGAATCTCTCCTAGGGTTTTGCTTCAAGCATTTTTCAATATCCCAGAGATTCTTCACTCCTGCTTTGCACTTCCAGCTGCAACTCTGAAATAAATTAATTTTAGGATAATATAGTACCACAGATTTACAGTTGCCTTCCATAGCATTTGGGTTTCCTCTCATCTGGCGTAAACTGCAGAACCTAGTAACTTCTTTTACTCACCTACGTGTATCTAATACATAGTCTGGAGATTATCTGGAAAAATTGATGGTGATTTCAAATTAACTTACACATCTTTCATCTCTGAAGTAGCCCTTGGCCTCTTTTCTCTTTGGTCTTTGAGGGCAGAAATGAAGTCAGAATCCGTTTCTTCTTTGATTGGTTTTGAACTGGTACAATTTTAAGTTTTGACAAGAAGTGGGGGGGAGAAGAAAAAAAGAAGAGTCCTTTAAAGTAATAATTCTGTACTTCATAAGGATCAAAACTCTTAAGATTCCTGCCTGAAAAGGGAGGAACAACACTGGAAAGAATTGAGGTAATGAACATTTCTGTCACTCACCCTACAAACTAATTTTTCTTCTACATTTTATTAGATACTGCCTTGCTCTCCTCCTTAAACACAAATGACAGATTATATTAGATGTATAAATTATATGGATTATATTTTCTGTCACCAGTAAATTAGCTGTTAAATTTAGTTTGTGTGATGCTATTGACAGGTCCCTGATTTAAGAACCTTTTTTCTTTTTAGTAGCTTTTTTCCCCACTTTTTCTTCTTTCCTTTTTTTTTTTTTCCCTTGATCTCCATGACTTTTTGGAAGAACCCAGTAAAAGTTGTAAGTCTGTGACATGGATTTGCAAGGACAGAGAAGCTGTTTCTCTCAAAACAGTAGGGAAAAGGCAGCTTGTAAATGAATATATAAATTAAGTAAATATTATACAAGCAAACTAGCCAATAAATGCAGCTCTCAACACAGCTACATGTTTTAAACAATTATTTCCTTACTTCTTGTCCAAAGTTTTTCTAAGCCTCACAAGTATTTCTGCTCCAAGGAGGAATCAGACAACTGATACATTTAAAAAGTTGTTGAGATTTAAGCTTTATTGTTGGCGCCTCAATTTGATTTTGACCTCAGGAAACAATCCCTCCACTATGAAACCATTTCAACAGACCACAGGCAGCTGAAATATTACAGCGTGGTTCATTTAAGCTCTCTAGTTGCCAAGTTCTGCCATTTTAAGTGCAAGCAAGTCTCAGCAGGAGGCATCCTTGGTACAACAAGCTTTGGTACACTTTCTTTCATTCCAGATTGATTTTTATTAGGGCTTGAACTTTCAAAGGTCAACAAACACGTACTCATTATCACTCATGGTTAAATGTCACAAATGCTATAAATATTTCTGAGAGGCTTGGTGATTTGTATAACACTTCTCAATTTATTGTAGTTCACAAAGTATTTTAAGAACACAGCCAGAATGTCCTACCCAAAATTACAGTTCTGTCACTCTTCTGTCATCATCCCTACCCAATTCGACCACACAGCTGAGCCTCAAACTGCTATTTTCATAAGTTATCAAGAAGAAGATAACATCTCATCTGAAGGAACATGCAATGCTACATGTGCTGTGTTGAGCAGTTCGCTCAAGTCCAGCAACTTGCAATAACACATTGTTTCAAAACTTACAGATTCAGCTCACTCTGCATTCCAGTATTTTCATGCCAAATTCTCAAATCACCTCCCCTTAAATTAGATTGTTGTTGTGGAATCCCCAGGAAGTTACTGGCATCTTCAAGCTTACCTGATCCTATGATATATGCGAACTAATACAGTTGCTGTACACACAAAATTAGAACCAAAAGATCAGTCTGAAGATGAATAGTTTCTCCTGGGGTTCACTTTATCAAAAGTCTTAAGCATTCAATCATAGTAAATTCAAGCAATTGACTAACATTCCATGCAGTTTGCTCTTTACTTGCACAGAAATATTTACACTTTGAGGACTGGTTCCTGTATTATCGCATAACCTTAAGGCAACCGTGACCTACAAGTTCCATGAATAGACTGATGTTTTGACGCTAGGTTAAACTCTGGTTCCAAAACAAATTAATAATCCCAAGCTACTTCACAAAACTGCTATTACTAGAAACAACCACATATTGTCAAAAAGTTCACTGTGCTGGTGTTTCTAAACAGCCAGAGTCATCAACTGGTATTTTGATTTCTGGGTGATAATTAGAACTATTCATGTTGTCTCTGGTTTACCTAAGAGGGGGAATTCCATGGCATGGCACAACAGGAAAACAACCAAGGAGTTCCCTTAGTAACACAACATACCAAACCTGGAACTTTAATTTCAGAATCATGAAGAAGGATTTGTGCTCCAGGGCTCTCTTTGCAAGAATGGGACAAAATGAAGCAGTTAACTAGAATAAAACACTGCAGTTTGAAAAGGAGTTTGTTTTAAAAAGTTTTTTAAATGGCATATCAAGAAGTCTGTTCTGAAGGTTTGCTCAGGAAGTATTTGCTATGGAAAGTTTTAAAGCTGGAACCTTAAATGTGCTTTTAGCATGAAATAAGTGCAATACAATTTTAAAGAAAATAGCCCAAGTGCTGTTGCTTTGTCAGTGCTTTCACAAATATCAATATTATACAGACAGTGTATTTGGCATGCAGAACAATCATCTCAACACGCTTTTAGCTTTTCTTTTTTTATTAGGGGTTCTGCTTGAACTCTGAACCAGCCAATAGATTGTTTTGTGCCTCCACAGAAAAACAGAGGAAAATAGTGCTAATTAAGAGGCTCCTCTCATTTAGCTTCCTGATCCCTGAACATGCTTTACAGAACATACTGTAACAACCCAAAGAATCACTGGCATTTAACCCCTGCAGCACAACAACAGCCATCTTACTGGTGACATATCTCCTTTGGGGCTTGGGAATTTTTCAGGGCCGGTCAGATTTTGTTTAGAAGCAGGTCACTACAAGAATCAAACCGTATTTGACAGAGCACCAACTAAAATTATCAAAACAGAGGTATAGGCAGACGTTTCTTAAAAATCTCAAATTTCCGCATTGACTCTAATCTTCTTACAGTAGCACTTTATACGAAGGTTAAAAATAAAGCACACATAAATAGGTCTTCTGAGTCAGACTCAAGTTTTTGCATTCCCCATTTACGCAAACATGAATTCCAAGGGGACTTACCTACCAGGGGTATAAGAAAGGCAGCTTTGAAGGATTTGGCCCTAACAGTTAATCTTAAATACCATAAATTAAACAAGAAAGTCAGAAGAAGAAACATTACAGTTCTTTTCTTGTATGCCTACGTGGTTTACTGCAGACAGAAGCAAGCTTGCAAGAAAGTGTTTCAATTTGCTAAAATTCATAAGAGAATCTCTCCCCCACCAGCCTTTCAGGCCCTGTTACAAATTCTCATCTTTAAGGATTTAAAAAGTAAATTTTAATCCTGGCTCTGCCAATAATCTTCTGGATGACCTTGAGCAAATCGCTTCAACTCTGTTCTTTCAGCCTAGCTGTTTAAGCTGGATTAATTCTTACCCACTCATAGTGGTGTAAAATAAATGATTGTCATGCAGTATTCTGAAGCACTACAACACACAGAAGATAAGCGAAACATACACCAGGCTTTGCATGAACTTTGCAGAGATAAGCTTAGAAACAACTGTCTATGAGGTTTGAAGGGAAACTATCCATATTCTAGTCAACAAGGTTTTAATTTTACATTCCAGATGTATCCTACCTGAAACAGCCCATTTTTATTAACAGCATTCAAGACAACATGCGCGTCTTTGATCTGCGTCAAGACAAGTAAAAACCAAAACCAAACCCAACATAGTTACCTCTTTTTCCTTAATTGTTTTTTCTTTCTTTCATGACATAAGGCTTTAGATGTAACTAGAAGTATTAACTGCTTCAGCCTTGTTTCAGCAGCATCCAAAAATCTTAATAAAACATTGAAATAGCTCAATTTTGCAAGACTGGTCATGCAAAATCAGAGCACCATCTCACTGAACCTGTAACATAAGACAACAAACAGTGCAGGATGACAGCACAAATGCCTACTAATCTCAGTCATTTTTCTAGCCAGCAACCAATTAATTTATATTCTGAAATATAGTCACACACTTGTTTTGCAAAATATTCCTATTAAATACAAAGCTATATTACCTCGGGTTCCCAATAAGTATTTTAATTAAACTGTCAGCTTTTTGAAGCCAGAGTTATCTAAAGACTGTTCTTCTTACTGGTCTCTTATTACAGCTGGATTTTGTTTTCATTAGTTTCTTTCTTGTGGTGGCTTTATTCTCTGCTCTCATTACAGGGAAGATTCATAGATCAAAATGACACTTTTGCAGGAAACTCCCAATTCAGCCAACACCGTGTTCGCTCATAAAAGATACAAACCTGCTTATCAGGAACTTATTTCCCCTGCATAAATGAACATAGAAGAATCACAATGACCTGCAGCAGTGAAATTATTAAGTGTCAATCGTCTGTACCTGCAGAGAAAAACTGTTGCAAAGCATTACAGGGCCTTATCCTTCAAGTACTTATCCGGGGTAATGAAGTCCATGCCCACATAGATGTTTGCAGGAATGCAGCTTTTCACAATTTTAAGGTAATCATCTTCTGGCTTAGCTATTTATTTGTTTCCAATTAAGAAAGCAGTTGCAATGCATGCCAGAAAACTGAATCCAGGTTTCCTACACATATGGGTTGTATAGTTTGAAATAAAGAGTTTATCTTCCCACATCTCAGCACGCAGAACTGCTCACATGCTAGAGATTCCAATGTCAATAATGAAAGAACCGTCATTTCATTACAAATCCAAGCAAGACTTTATTCCTATTGTCAGAGACAGTCAGGGAGTACACCTGTGATAGTTTACTGAAGGAAATGAAAGAAAATATCTGTGAAGGACCTCAATAATGAGGCATTGTGACCATTGCATTAAAAAAATATTAAGACTAACATAGTCATGTTCCCAGATCAGTTAGCAAGATCTCATAACTCAATGTACTATTTATTTAAAAGTTCTTTAATGTGATCTTTTCTTGGGACTAATTGAACACAACATTGTAATCTCATGTAGCTTTATATACTTCTTGAAAGCATTCTAATATCTCAAGGCCACAAAATCCTAAACCATTCTGTGGCTCCTCCTTAAATATTCACACGCCTGAGAAAAAAACGGAACTAGAACAATAACAAAAGGGATGAAAAGATTCACCAGATGCTTTGCTAAACAATTAATTTTTAGGAGGTGGACATCCAGTGGGAGTGAAACCAACAGAGAAAGTGAAGCATGGCACACCAGATGTAAAAGAGGTACAAGAAAAGCAAAGCTTTTTGTTTGTGGGAGTTGGACAAAAGTAACTCCCCATCACTGACCATCACACACAAGCCATTTACAGACTGTTTTGAGTATTGCTGGCATTTTCTATTCTGTCAAAATCTAGGGGGAAATGACTTGGATTACATGTTTATTGCAGCCTTTCTTGCCTCTCTAGTTAAATGCCATTGGTTTTAGTATTTCAATTGCAAGACATTCAAGATAAGAACCATCCCCACGTACACATATAAAGCTGTAGAAAACCATTCTTCAAGATATTAACCCTGCACGTGTTGTACAAGCTTTTGATACTTTCAGACGGTAAAAATAGGAAAATAAGAAGTTTCCATTAGTTTCTGTTCACCAGCTCAGTGGCTTTCCACATCTGCATGTCCATTCTAGAAGAATGTATGCTTTGAATTAAAACCTTCTCAGACTGGCTTGCCGGCAGCCCAGTGCTGGTCTCCTACAAGCAGCAGAAAAAGCAGAGGCTTACAGCAATAAATATGCATTTATTCCCTAGTAAAGCCACACACTGCTCTTCAGTCAGCGACTAAGAGGAACAGCACTGAAAGATGTGAGAGTACATTCTATCAACCTGACAAGTTATCTAATGCCTACATGAACCAAGAAGCATGGGAAACATGCAAATTCAATCACAAACAAAAGAGGCTGAAATAATCAAACGTGAGGACATCAGACCATAGACTCAAAGGATACCTACACAAGATTAAGTACATACGTGCAGTTGGAAACAGACCTACTTTCAGAACTGCTAATTTTATTTCTATCTATTATTGTTTAAAATCATCTTAACTATGCTTATCACATACTGTTTATTAAAAGGCTCTATAGATTTGATTGTATAATCAGAAAAAAAGGTTTCTTGTCAATTTATACATATTCTTCAGCAGGTCGCATGCACAGAATTAACAGTGTCTTTAAATAAAAGATTTGTGTGAAAAGGCGTTACTTTTCAGTGAAGATAGAAACCCGTATGTGTGCAAAAGGCAAAAGTTTTAGCTGTTCATCTAACTTAAAGCTTCCAGAAAGACATTATTTTTATTTGTCAACACATTTGACACAAAACCATTCAGTGTGCAAAGTACTCAGTTGGCTCAGTACAGCCTTTTTAACAATATAACCTGCCTACAAAGAGAAATGATTTTTCTGACTATGAAGGAGTAAATTAATAGAAAAAGTATAACATTTTAAATACAATCACAATTACTTCATCAGACATCACATGAGTTGAGTTAGCCTACGTTAATACAAATGTTGGAGCTGTCACTGCATGTATTCTCTACAATAGTGTTAATTTATGCAGTCATTTATAACAGACATAAGAAAAAAAGAAATCAATTAAATGTTAATGGCAACATAAAACCATGTTATAAGTGCAATGGAATTTCATAATTATGGTATTAACAAATACAGAATTACAGCATGGCCAATAGTTAGACAATTAAGGGGCTAAACTTTAGAGTTTCAGGGCTGGGAGACAAACCAACTCTATATCTAGGTATCACTTGGGCTGCAAATTCCAACAATTTTTGAGTCAAGAAACTCAGCTACACTTTTGATGTGGAGATGTCAAAGGGGCTGCAGTAACTGGAATAACAATTCACCCCTGAAAGGAGAAAAGTCAGAGCGATATTTAGTGTGGTATTTGATAATTATCAAGATGATGTAATTAAGTCCTTTCGCACCTCTCTGTTTGCTTTTATCTTGTAGAGCATAATAAACAAGAGGTTATTTTAAGTTCAGAAAGGTTATAACCATGTATAAAGGAGCAACACTGGAGGCTTCATTATTGCAGAACATTAGAAGAAGGTTTTTCAAAAGGCATCAAACAAAAGGATAATAACAAAACATTATTGATTTGCATCTTCAGAAGGCAAACTGAACTCTGTTTTAGTAAATTAAATGACTGTGGACACAAGAATAAATCCTGTGTTAATTTGCAGCCCCAACCCAACATTGGGCTTATGTGGGAACAGGAATCAGACAATACAGTAAAATGCCAAACTGGGATTTAGGTCTGCATGGTATATGGCAAGCTGTCTATAGCTTCATTGTACTTTAAATTAACTGGCATTTCTACAGCATTCCTGTTCGCTTGTGGTCAAGGGCATAAAAACCCTGAAAGTCAATAGAAATCTATGAATACTATCAGTACATGTGGCCTCTTGCAAGCTGCTTAAACTAAGCTTTATTTTTACAAAAAGGCTATTCATTTTCCACTTAAAGCTTATCTGTAGTAAGCTGCTGAAGACAATGAGGGATCTGTAATGATCATGAATGTCTAGAAATATTTTGACCAGAATGCAGTACATTTTGAAATAAATATTTAGGAAGACAGATATCATTTAACTGTATGCAGTCATGCATTAATTCCTAATCAATGTCCTAGAAGATCTCAGAAATGCATTTCTAACATACTACGTGTATAACTGTTTTTATGATGGCCCTCCAGTGCAAGCATCATAAACCACTGAATACCTAACAAATCATTTATAGCTAATAAAGCTGTGCGTTGACCCAAATTGCAGCATAAACTTACTTTTTCTCCAAGGTGGTTTGTAAAACACAGAAAGAGTGCTAAAGGTAGTTAAAAAATAAAGTAACACAACTGACTTCACAAGTATCATAGAAGGAAACCTACAGTTTTCAGTTATATGAGCTTGCTTTAAAGATAAATTACAAGGAAAACATGTTCTTTTCAGGGTTATTTTTGGTTGAGGTTTTTTTTTTTTTCAGATGCATCCTTGGGCTTGAGTAAAAATAGTCTGCCTGTCAGTGAGTTAGTACAATATCCTCAGTTTTTCATATTAACATATTTAATAGTGTCTAGCAGTGTAAAAAGAATGGTACACATTTATGAATTGTACTTTCCTATATGGCATCCAGACCATCTTAACACATTTCAGCCTGAGCCACTTCATATCCCAAGCATAGCTCTCCTTGAGGCCACTTACCATAGTAACCATCATAAGCGTCAAGGAAAATTACATATCATAGTCCTACACCCTCTAAGTGAAAAGAAATACTTCTGTTGTTGTTACCACGATCTGATATATGGCTAGAATGAACATCAACACTAATAAAATATTTAACAGTCTAGATTTAACTTGGCTTGCTATAGGGTGCAATGAAGCTTCTGACTTGATTAAATATTCCACTTCAGCGTGGGATGCAGGTTTAGCATTTGCTAATTCTTCCCCAGAGCACCATGCCAGGTTTTCATATAATTAAGTGGGTACACTCCAGACTGTTTACAACTGGGATCCCTGATGAGACTACTGTCTGAAAACTTTATGTTTGTTTCAAAACTACATATAGGTTGTCAAGTTCCTTAATCATTTCCTTTGTAGTAGCTGTTTTAGAAATAGTTTTAGGTAATTTATTAAGGAAGCCAAATAGATACTCCCCCTACCTTTTAAATCTTTAAATATTTTTTCCTTTCTTATTTTATTCTCTGATATGTGTTTATGGGTCTTAATTAGAGGAGTAATTGAGAAAAAGATCCAACAGAGCTACCTTAATTTGAGGCATAGAAATAAGCCCATTTACAATATATTAATCCGTGGAAAAATTCAAAAGCAAAGAGAAATCTTTGGTTGATTTAAAAAGAGCAACTTACAAAGCTATAGGAAGAGAATTACGTTTGATACATTAAAAAACGCTAAATCTGAAACATCATCAAAATACCCACAACTGAGGAGAAATAATCTAATAGCATATGAAACAGTTCATTCTTCCCCCCCAAATTTAATAAAATGTAACAGCTCCTTTTATTTACAGGTCTTAGTGCTTTACTAGTCTGCTACCCCTGTCACATCTTGTTCGGATGCAGGTAAAGAAATCAAGCGGGATAGGGGTTTCAAATAAATACTTCATTAAGGTAAACACAACAGTAGACAAGGTAGGAAGTTTGTTTACAGAACAAGGCCTAGAGTTAGAAAAGGAGACATTAGTACCTGTATTGTCTCTGTTCAGTGACACAGGTGACCCAAGCAGCCAACATTAAGTGAATGTCTGCTCCTACACATCTGTCCCTTAGTATCTATGAGAAAATACAGTAGCTGTGAAATAAATTGCACTTCAAGATGCAGGTGATGAATTCACAGTCAAAGAAAGGAAAACAAAAGAAGAGTGTAACAAACACTGTCAATAAGCAGTAACAAAACATCCATGAAAGAATTACAACACGGAGGCACCTTTCTTCTTGTTTCACACAATTACACACCTCAAATGCCACTTCCAAAGATCTTTAGCGATTCCAGTCATACACTGCTTCCTAACAAAGATATTAAGTTTCCATGTGCTGATCCCAGCGAGAATATCATGTAGGTATCAGATTCAGTTGTTCTTCCTACTACCCACCCACAATGTAGACATTTGCTTATTATTTTGAAGACAAAAAGTACAATTCTATTACTTATAAAAATATCATACAATTAAGTGTTATTCTGCAACTTAATCTTTCTTGCCCTGAATGAATATTATGCAAAGTATTATACTTATGGGTTGTTTTTTTTTTAAACTATACTAATCTCTGTTAATCCATACAAACTCAACTTAAACTGGCGATAAAAAATTCTGCTTCAAAGAAACTATCAATTAGTACAGCAGTTAGTATGTAAGATTATTTCATTGGTTCGGTCTCTAGTTCCTATATTATTCAGCACACAAAACCAGAGTTCATGAGCACATTGATCCATGCAGATCAAAGTCAAGTGATTCGAGGTAGATGTAAACACTCCAAATGCAGGAATGAAGACCACTCAGTTATCAATGCAAATATCTAGAACACACACAAGTCCTTTCAACACAGTGTACAGTACAGTGTTACGTTCGGATCAGTCATAAACTCATGATTGTGCACATATACATTTAGAATCCTGCACCATAACTGTGGTGTAAAACTCAGAAAAGTAATTAGTCCCAGTCTCTAAACATTATAAAAAAGAAGACCAGAAATGCTGTACATCCTCAGTACCACGCTCAAGTCCAAGGGCAGAGATACAGAAGCACACTAAGAGACACAAAATCAGAGTTTCTTCCTTAGAGGCACATTCCCTGAAAGTCCTCTCAATTTCTAATTTTTTTATGCTGTAAATTGAGGTTGTGGCCTTGGGTTATTTTTTTCCGTCCTTTGGAGATTTCACCAGCCACGAGTACAGTATTTGCAAAAAACCACCTGCAGCATCAGACAAGGCTCCCTAAGATTCTTCTCCCTCTTGTGTAACTATATTTACTATCATGTCAAATGAAATACACCCCTGCACAGTAAAGGTTTTCATGTTCCAGTTTGTGGGTAATATCTTTGAGGTCAGTAATCAATAAAAGTTTAAATGAAAACTATGAACTATACTCCAGCTGCATTTAGATCTCTAAGTTTTAGGATAGATAACAGCACTTTCATGCAAGTTAGTATAAAATTTGGAAAACATTCCCTCCTCTCCCCATCTAAAACTGGACACAGACATTTACATTTCAATTTTTGCTCACATTAACTGCATCAGCTGCGTGCAGCAAGGCTTAAAAATTCTGTTTTTTCATAGCCCAAGCTTACTTCTGAAGGAGCTCCCTATATTGAGAGTATGTATTACATTTGAGCCTTCGCCCTTGGACCTAATAACACAGAGGCAACTGGTTTTCACCATTATTTTACTGACAATACAATGAACAGTTTCATTTGAAATTCAAGTGTTGGCTGATATAAGATGCTAGGGCTTATAGATAAGCTATTACCTCATTACTGAAGGTGCTCATCATTTTCTCATATGTTCCTCCTAAATACTGTTCAACATAAAGCAGAAAGTACAGACCTTCAGGTAAAAATTGTTCAGGCAACTATGCAGCAAAAAGGGTAGTAAGGATAAGCCACTGACATCTGCCATTTGGAACTATTATACTGGGCTTCTGTGATGGGGAAAAACGGACTCAAGTCTGATAATTTATCTCTTTAACTCTTGGAAGTAAACACACCAAAGCACTTTTAATTTCCAAGATGCATTTTTTTTAGTACATAAAATACAAGATGATCCATTTTTTTGGCAGGGAAAACAAATCTACTAAAGTAGAAATATTTAAAGGTTTAGTAACAATTACTTCAGTGTCCTGGCTGATGGGTCCATACCTCCAGTGCTGTTCAAGTTCAGCAGCTTTCACTGGCTTCCTGACACAGCCTCTTCTGCAGCTTTGAGGAAGCTCTGCCTACTGTCCATGAGGCCTGATCATAATTATGAAAGTTATATGAAATCTCTGCCCTGTGAATCTGAAGGCGTATGGGGAATGAATGCTAGCTAGATTGCTTGGGTAACATTGACTACTGACTCCTGGATCTCTCTCCAGTCAATGGAGAGAGATAAACACATTTAGTTATATTCTGGAAAACCTCTCTCCTCCTATTGACTACAAGAATAAACCTAGTGAGATCAGCAGAAGAACAGAAGCTAATCCATATGTATTTCCACTCAGATGTAATAGCTCCTTTGCAAACATTTAAAAAGTTAGATTAACTGGCTGACAGAGAACTGATTTCTTTTTTTCTTTCTAATTCTACAGTCATTGCAACTTTAAGAAACTGAACAAATAGTATGTAGCAAATGCACAGAAACAACAGAAATTATCAAAATAATCATTGGCAATTCATACATGCATAACTGCGGGAATAACGTAAAGACACCTCAATAGTAATTGAGCTTTTGGAGGTCGTTAGAGTTAGTGACAGATTAATAGTTTGGTATTGTAAGTTTTGACAACCTTGCAAATTTGATATTCTTGGTTTTCTACACAAACAAACTACGCATTGTAAACACTTCAGTGCATCAGCTGTAGCATTACACATGTGATTAGACCATTGGTAACTATGGAATAAAACCATGTTTGCATTTCCATGTCACAGAGCTAGTGAGTATACAACACGAGAACTGAGTCACACCACGACTATTCCAACAGATAATTTTCAAAAATTATTTCCTCAAGGGAATTCCAGTAGCATTAAAAATCAGTTCTGTTGAAGACAATATAAACCCATTATTTTCATTGACATTTGTAGAAAAGCAAAATATTTTAAAATATTTTATTTCCTGAATATTCAGTTCCACACTGTGTAAAGCAATTACCACTCCTCTCAATTTCCCAATCGTTGCATTATTTTATTAAAACCAATAACTAATTTTAGCATACAAGAGACTAAATAAATTTGCATAGGATTATAACAGGCAGCTACATTCATCCCTATAGGCTTAAATACCAACTGTAAAAGAAGTAAAACGTACACAGTAAATAACTCTATTGCACCTGAACTGCTCCTCATGTGATCTGGTAAATCCTTTAACTCAGCAAATGCCTGAAGCTGGATGGGTGCTGGAAAAAGCACTCTAATGAGAGCCAGAGAGAAACTGGCCATTGAGGGCAATGCCAAGGTCACTCATGGACAACGTAACAATTTACACATAATCCAGTTACAAGAAATCACACCTCTACTTCAATAAAAACTTGAATTGTTGCTGCTTCAGGTCATTTATTCCCCCAAGCACTGCAGAGCTCAGACTCATTGGGCAGTATTGAGCTATTCATCTAATCTTTTATGAAGGAGGAAAAAAAAAAGAAAAAAAAAAGAGAAAGCAATGAAAACGAGAAAGTTCACGTAGTATTCTATACTGTTCACAATCTAAGTCAGAGCACAGGTGAGTTCAGCCCAACATCTACACTCCTGTCATAACAGATGAAGAGTTATAGGTCCTCCCTTGAAGAATCACAAATATTTCATTAGATTTCTGATTCATTTTCTGTGACTAAACACAAACAAAATACAAATTACTTTTCATTTTCCCCCTCCATATTTGAATTATGCAACTTTCCTTCCTGACAACTTCTGTTCCTCTTCCTTCTTGCTCTGTTTCAGTATGTTTAAAAAATCTAACAATTTTTACTAGGAGCAGGAAAGCAGGGAGATAGCTTCTTACTCCTATATCCAGCCTTATTTCTGCAGGCTAAGAGGTAATTTAATTAAGAGCTTACTGCTTTGACATTCAAATTCACGCAAGTGTAAAAATTTGTCTCAGCAATCAAGGAGAAAAATTACAAACATCAGTTTAGGAATAACTATTAGAAGGAAGAGTTTGCTACTATACTGTATGATTTGTGCTAGAAGCATATTTGTGCAGAAATTAATAGCTTTATATGCTGTCCTGTAGGACTCTGTCCACCTTACATCAGAGCCAGCCATAATTATAAGTATCTGCTTGAATCTTTGGACTCAATTCCCTCTAATGTGCCATCTGAACTTTAGCAAGAATTAATATCAAGGAACTGAATAAATACTAATAGGAGCATTATCTAAGGACTGAATCATCAACTAAGGCTTATCAAAGCAAGGAAAAGTCAAAATAAAGAAAAAAGGAAAGAGCTATTTGTAAAAGGGCAAGGGACGATCAACTTTGGCTAACATTCACCTCTTATTTTTCACACTAAAACAGAAGCTAGAGTTTTCTTGCTGTTTCTCCCATGCTCAACAAACAGGGGAAAAGAGAAACTTGAAGCCTGTATGCTGCCAGCCTCCAAGCCATTTATAAGGATTATGTGGTAACAATAGTGAAGTACATTTACATATAAACTACTGTACCATATTCCACTTTTACTTGCTATCAAACCCCGTAAGAGCAAAATAAAGCATCAGACAATAACGCAAATCAAAACAATGTTCATAAGAACAGAAACACCTTCCAACATTGTACTGAGGACCCACCACTGAAAATAACAATGCATCATATTCATTTTAACTATGGACTGAAGTATTAAAGAGATTTCTTATAATCTCCAAGAACATTTATTTTCCTTTTTTTAAAAAAAGGATAAGGCATTCCAGTCTGAGAAATACACTCAGTTCACCATCGGTTATAAATATTCTTAAAGTTGATAAAAAGACGTAAACACCAGAGTTATCATAAAAAGCTCTGATTCTACAGACATCTAAATAAAAATCTGTAGCTTTATAACCATTATTTCAGAGAACTACTCCATATAGAAAGGTTAATCACTTGAAACAAATATCACAGTGATCTGATCTTAAAGACAGACACCTATCCTGTCCAGTACTTCATTTCATTAGCTAGCAAACAATTTGCTGCAGGCAAATTAAGCAAGCACTTGAGGATCTGAAGAATCAGGAATGAAACACTGACCTCAGCCAGCCTTATAACAGAAATCTAACAAAATACTTTGGCAAGAGCATCAGTTTATTCTATAGCCTCTGTGTACAAACATACATGCTTAAAATCAGATAATTCTATAAAGAAGTATCTTATTTATCTAAGCTTAAGATTAAAGCTAACCACTGACTACAGCTCTGTCAATTGAGTGTTTGTATCTAATTTTAAACAGAGTGCTTCAGGAGTTGTAACAAAACAAGCCTCAGAACTGCAAGACAGAATGGCCTATCTGGAGGGTCTAAATCATTGAAGAGCTAGTGCAAAAGCTGAAAAGAACCTGCCTTTACTATGTAACTACAGCAGTTTTTCTTTTTCCTGTACCCTATATGATTTATGAAATCTTCAAAATGGGATACTCTCATTTAAAGTCATTTTACAAACTCTTTTCCAAACTATTACAAAATGCATTTAGAGCTCGCAACACAGCTTACCACTGTGCTAGGACACTGTAAGCACTGCTAATTCACCAGCCTTGAAAGAAAAACAGGAGAAGAGGCTTTTTATTATCTCTCAGCCTTTTTCCTAGCAGCAACCTGAAAAGCTCTGGTTTTCAATTAAACAAATAGGTCTTTTTAATATTTTCTAGTAGATGTTAAGGAAAAAAAAAATATAAAACTTTAGTTTGAGAACTATAGTTAGAAAAAGTATAGAAAAAGGAAATGTGTGTTTATCTCATTAGTCTACACAAGAATAAAGTCTTAGTCATGATACCTTTAAGAAAGATGGGGAGTTTTGTTTCCATATAAATCTCCCCAGAATAAACACCATGCAAGCACAAACACGGACTTTATTGGAAACACACAGTTCCATCTTCTTTCCTTTGAAGTTAACTGAAGTACTGGTCTTCTTTTTAACAGTAGCACAGTCCATTCCTTATATAAGACTCTTACCCTACATACACATAAGTGCAAATACTAAAAAAACAACCCCAAAGCCACAAGCAACAGGACTATATTCACATCTACCGTAAATCAGTTTATCTTCATTACAGCGGAATTATTGAGCAGAGTCGAGGACACGTATTTTATCGCTACTTTACATTTGAACAGACAAAAGAGTGAAAAAAAGTAAAAAACAAACAAACAAACAAACAAAAAAAACCAACAAAAAAAAACCCAACACCAAAAGATCAGATTGACTTTCCATCTCTCATATACTTCTCTTTTTGCTTGGAGACAAAAGTTATAATTACTGAAGTGTAATTAGTCTCTTACAATCTCCAGTTCTCTGATAACAACATTTCATTTTCAACAAAGTAGGAGGAAAAAAATACTTTATAAGAATATAATACATTCCTTTCTGAAATTTAGCAAGGTTTTTGTCATTTCAAGTAAAATAAGTACTTGGACCTGAACGACTTACTTATCTACCTTTGGATCGGTGGTCTTATTTGCATAGGAAGCATCAGGGAGCAGCAAGGGTCGGCCGTTTCCTACAGGAGCAAGAGCTGAGAATAATAACACAGTCCCACGGTACCTGAGCAAGGTGAGCAGGGCAGAGCCAGGCAGCAGCCAGGTTCAACCAAGTATTCAGATCAAGAAGCAACTCTATGGTGTGAAGTCAAGCCAGGAACGTGAGCCAGAACGAGGACCAGTCATGGAAACTGGAGTCAGATGTAGCCCAGTAATTACTAAGAATGTCCACAGTGGCAAGGAAGAGCCAAAGTTCAGCCAGAAAGCAAGTTTGTAATCAGACACGTCCTCAGCCAGGCATGGGCATGACCATACCTGACCCAGAGACCAGCACTACTACAGCACAACTCTGGAAAGGAGCGAACCTCCCCCAGGCTGAGGTGAAATAGGGCTCCTGAGCCCACAGGAAGGTATGAGAGAAAGCCCCAGGTGAGGTTAGTGAGGGTCATTAGGGTCTATTAATGCCCTCAGGTCTTGACAGAAAGAGATGTGTTTTTATCTTTCAAGCAGCAGCTGAAGCAGGGGGGGAAAAAAGCAGCAGTAGAAGATTTTGAAATAAATGTCTTACTTTACAAAGCCTTGTAACTTACACCACAATGTTATTTTGTCAATGAGCAATATAGGTAGCTAGTTTTTATGGCCTGTGGGTTACGCAAGGGAATTATGTTATTGTAAGAATTGTAACCAAGGCCAGCGTGAGAGGGTTGTCAAAAGGAAAAGAAGATATTTCTATGCAGGATTTTTAAAAGATGGAAACATTGGACTTTATCCTGAGAAATGCTGACCATTTCCTGGTAGGTTGTAAGCTTTCAACTTCTATCACCACTCTCCCTGCACTAATACCTGTCTTGGGCTTCTTGAAGTTTCCAGGAATCTGAAACGTACGGAAACTGATGTAGTGCATAAAGCTTTCTACTAATATTTTTGTAAATGCTTTAATGCTTTGATTTAATTCATTTGCACAGAGTTACAGGACTGTTTTAAGACACTAAAGAGGGATTGATGTGTCTTCCTGTGGCTGTGTATGTGCATGAGGGTCTGTAGATTTTCTGGCTCATGAGCTGAAAGCAGCTGTTTTGTCCTAAAGCTTTCAGAAGCTGCTGTGCACTAGCAGAAACTGCTATGAAGACTAACCAGGGTCATGGAGACTTTTAGCACAATTTTTAGGCTTATGTTAACTAAGTCTACATCATGAGTTGCAAATCTGTTTATTATATAATCATATATATGATAAACAAATGCAGCAGGCTAAAGATCATTATCACAGAATGGTTAGAGTTGGAAGGGACCTAAAAGATCGAGTTCATTATATTGTATATACAAGGAAAAGTTCAATTTCCAGCTACCTTTTATTGAAAAATGACAAGTCTCTCCACCTCTTGCTATGAAGCATTGCTAAAAGATGTTTCATTTTGGTTCTCAAATGGACAAACTTGTACGTGGGTAATGGATACCCATTTAAAACTGCAGCATTGCTACCTATAAACAGTACACATACAAATATTATCATGTTTTTTGGTAAAACTTCTTACTTACCCATTTCTCTGTCTCTGAAAATATTAGCTTGAGAACCTGACTTAGGCAGAAGCTTTCTTTGGGGGGAAATGAGAGCAACAGGTGAGAAAGATACAGAGACCAATAGGTTGTACATTGAAGCTGTTCTCAAAGCTTTTTTTATCTCGCTCAGTAAGGCCCCTGGGCGGGCCCAGGAGGAGGCGCCACACTCAAGATGGCGGCCGACGCCATCCCACCCTCGCCACACTCTCCTGGCTTTTGATTGGTCAGAAGAGTTGCCAGTCTGGAATATCAACCAATCAGCCTGCCCGCTGCGGCTCGGAAGGCGGTGCTGCGGCCTGGCCCGGCTACAGGGTGTCCCCCGGCCAGAGGCGCTATGAGCCGCCTGGGCCCCTGTCTGCGTCGGCCGCTCCTCCTGCCCGGGCCCTGGCGCTCCGTGGCTGTAGGTTTGCGCCGAGCCTCGGCGGGCCCCGGCATGGAGGAGCTGCTGAGTCGCTCCGTACCGCCCTTACCCCCTTACGAGACCAAGGAGAAGGCGCCGCCGCCGGCGGAGCGGCTGAGCGCGGAGTTCGTGCGGTATTACCGCGGCCTGCAGGCCGGGCCGCCCAGGGCCGAGCTCCTCAGCCGCTTGGCCCGCGATTTCGGTGTGGACCACGGGCGGGTGGCGGAGTTCAGCGCCAAGGTGCTGCAGGCCCGGGAGCAGCAGAGGGAGCTGGGGGCCCTGCTGCAGGCCGAGGACCGGCTGCGCTACTACCTCAATCCCCGGTACCGGGGTCTCTTCCAGCACCTGGGCCGCCTGGAGGACGGGTTGCGCTTCCTGGTGGAGCTGAGGGGAGACCTGGTGGAGGGGCTGGCGACCAAGGCGCTGGACGGGCCTCATGTCAAGGTGAGGGCTGGTGGAGGGCATGGGGTATGAGGTTTCATAGTGATGGTGCTCATGGAGTTTCTTAGTCATGGAGCCTCCACCTTGGATGGAATTCAGTCTTGAGGTCTCCCATGGTGTGACACGAGTAAAGCCCTGTCCTTCTGGGTGGAGGGGATGGGGTTTGAGGCTTCGTAGTGATGGTGCTTATGGAGTTTCTTAGTCATGGAGCCTCCACCTTGGATGGAATTCAGTCTTGAGGTCTCCCATGGTGTGACACGAGTAAAGCCCTGTCCTGCAGGCTGTGGTGGTGGTGGGAGATGGCTTTGCTGGCCCCTGGTGTGAAGCGATGGGCTTTCCGCAATGGCGTGGTGGCAGGAGGCTGTCAGATAATACAGTGTGTTCAGAAACATACAGGACAGAGATGAAAAAATGTATGGAAAAGCTCTGGAACTTGGGATGGATGTTAGTGTGTCAGGACTCACTATTATATATGATGGATTCTTGTCTGCCAGAATTTCCTAAGGCATTTTATTAAACCAAGAAGAGGCAAATTACCTGATGATTGTTTCTCCATTGGTTTCACTGTTAGTGAATCATTAACAAAATAGATGACACACTGCAAATGGGTACCATATTGTCTTCAGCTACTCCCAAGTGCACACATCTTCATAATGTCCTCGACCATCTTTCATAAATCACCTCTTAAGTTGAGTTGATGGTTAAAGTAAATGAAGAAATGTGAATACCTAACTTACTCTGATTTTATGGAGTGATACCTGCCTACCTTCGCAGCAGTCCAACATGTGTCTCGTTATTAGACTTGTGAAAGATTCTGGGCGCTGAAGTCGCTGAACTGTCCTAGCAGCGTCCATTAAGTCAGAAGTCATAGTGCCCTTGCTGTTAGGATCCAGTGTAAGGCAAACTGGGTTGAAAAAGCTGACTTAAGAAGAAATTGCAAAGAATGGTGACTGCCTTATTAGAAGAATTCCATAGATTTTGAGCATAAACTGAACAATGCATTGGAAATACTTAAAATGACTGATTGTGCAAAGACAAGGAACATGCTGCGGATAAGGTTTACTTTATAAAGTTAGTAGAAGGCAGAATCATCACGTAAAGCAAAACAGAAAAATTATGGTTATATTCAGCGACAAGTTGTTGTGACAGTAAACGTCTTTCTGTGGGTGAGTAAAAGGTGATGAATACTCGACACAAGTTTCTTGATAATCAGGTGGCAAAAACACAGTGGTAAACATTATTTTTGAAGCTATACAGCCTTTTTTTCTGAAGAGTCTTTAAAAAAAAATACACATGGGACATACAGTGAAGAGAAACTTTGTAACAGTCTATTCCAGAGGTTAGTTTTCTATTAAATACATGGATCAGATATTACTATTGTAAGCCTTATGAATTTTCATTTAAAAAAAAAATTGTGTTTGAAAAAAACCTGTACTGACATTGTTTGAAAAGTTAAATTGCAGTAGAGCTGGGCCTAGTTCTTTTTCATGATGCTGTCTGCATTTTTTTTTCTCTTCTTATGTGGGATGTCTTCTTGTGATGTGTTCTGTTCCTTCCTTCCACCAAACCACACACGTTTCCTAATGTTTTTATAAAAAAAAGTTGATTTTCTGTTGAGCCGTTGCAGTGCACACACTGAAATTTGCAGAAAATGTGTTCCCTGAATGTAGTTCTTCCTCTTACTGCTCAGAACCCTCTCACCTGCAGAACCTCTTTTTCTCTGCCAGCATTTTTCTCTTGTGATTTTTTTGTATTTTGCTTGCTAACTCGGTTCAGCATTTGAAATACGGGCTCTTGAAAAATTCACAACATTATTTCAGGTAGCAAATCATTCAGCTATTGCTTTTAAAATATTTTTCATCTTTCCATATGATTTAGAAAAAGTCAGTGGAAGGTTCAAGTTGCTGGCAAAGCATAATGGAAAAGAGAGCAATTTTGTCTAATTGATTTATAAATAAACCTGCCTCCATAATTAAGCAATTGTTGGAGTGTGTCTGTAGTCTTGTTGTTCTTTTATTGGTCTGCTATAAGAAAAGAAATCCCATGATTGTTTTGGGTGTTTTTCCCCTCATGGGAGCCACTCCTAAGCATAGCAAGGACCTAAAGGTGGACTTTTCCTTGAATTATTTTTTTACTTAAAACTTTCTCGTGAATTTGAATATACCTTAATATAAACAGGGAAAATGGGTTTAAATTTTAGTGGAGGAGTTGGTAGAGCAGGCTTCAAGGGAGAATATTTTGTGTGTAGGGTGTACATGGCTTTTTGGGGAGGAGAAATACTTGTGATAGATGTCTTACCTACACACATCCAGAGACGGATGTATTTATTACAGCCAGTGGTCTCATTGGTGAGGATTCATCAGTGGATTAGAGTATCTGTTCACTCAGGTGAAACAGTGGCTGTGTTGAGAATCAGAATATTGGAACAGTTTGCTTTAAAGATCTAAGAAGCCCTGAACTAGAAAAACAGCTGAAAGTTAAAAGTTTTCCTATGGAAAGAGTCTTTGGTACTTACCTATTGAAAGTCCTGTATAGCCATTTCATTGTAGATTTGATTAAATTCTAATATACATAAAGGCAAATGTGCAGCAAGAATTTTATAACTTTTATGTATTTGTATCTACACTGCCGAGGAAATGTGGAAATAAAATTAAATGGATCTTTTTGATGCTGGAGGAGAATTACAGAATGCATTATATGGCCTACTGGGGTTTTGCTTTTGCCCAAGCTGTCTAAAATATTTCTTAGAGAGCCCTTAGTTTTTACTTTCCATTTTGAAAGACCTATTAAAATAAAGATTACCCACTGCTGTGTTGTAAATATAAAATATTTTTCTGTTTCCTCAAAACACAGAAGCAGCTTAGACTGTTACACGCTGGTTAATACAGCATTTCTATTTTGTGTTTGTGCAGTAGTTTACAGTAACATACACAGGCAATTGAGTCACTTGAAAATGCTTGTGCGAGCTTTACTCATTTTCTAAATGTACAAAAATGGGGAAGTGAAATAAAAAATACTCTTTTTTTTAACATTATATAAAACAAAACAAAAGACAAGGAAGTTTTCAACACTACCATTGCCACTGCAGTAATTACTATTTGCAATAAGAAAGCAGAAAACCAGTCTCCCTTTATTTATGTCACAATAGCTAATCTTATTTTGCTGATGAGTATATATTTCAGTATCTCCCCAACGGTATTGTCTACCTGTATTTTGAAGTTAATTTGCAAAAAAAAAAGGTACTTTTAAACATGTGGCAAACTTCAAACATTCCAAAGCCATAGAAAAACTTGAGTCTTGTGAGGCTGGCAGAATAGTTCTTGTAGCCTCATCGGAGATCTAACCAGCAACTAACAACAGCTGAGCCATCTGTTTAATACACGTGGAGCATTAGTTACTGCTGTTTCATACTACGTTTATCTGTAAAAATGTGCATATGAATTTTCATTGTAAGGGATATCTTATTTTGTAGTAGTTTGAGAGGGAAACGGAATAGTTCTTTCATCAGAGAGGCAGTTTTTTGTAATAAAAAAAAATTGTAAGTTTTTCAGAAGAGTTTTTCAATTTGTTGCCCAATTGATAGGGACCTGATGTGAGGCTCAAAAAGCCTGTAATTTGTTGTCTTGTAGCAGGAACACAGAATGAAAAAAGAAATTAAAGATCACAATTTATTTCACTCAGCTAATAGAAACTGAAGTGTAGATAGTAAATATAAATACTAATCTGAGTATATCTTATTGCTCAGATTTAAAATTAGGATGCTGTATAATAAATGCATGCTTTTTTATCTTTTCACTGAAATGTTGGAATTGTAATTTCATGACTAGAAAGGCCTCTGAAATGAAAATAAGAACGAACTTACCACTAAATTTACGAAATAAGAGAACTTAATTTGAGGCTGTCATTGTTGGAATCAAGCCTTTCAGAAACTTAGTGTGTGTACTATGATTTTGCTCAAATGGCTTTTGTTTAACACAGTTTTGGAGGTATAGTATTTGATGTCTTTCTGCACTGAAAAGTTCTGTCAATATAGAGTTGCAGCTGGACTAGATGCTTCTTGTAGGTCCCTTCCACTAGGGCCTGCTGCCCCATCAATTTATAAAGCATTAGTATTTACGACTGGCAGATTATTTGAATTGAGTTGTAATTCCCTGTAAACAATATTCCTGTCCTCCAAAATCATTACCAGAAGTGTCTCTGATTCACTTTCTTCTTTGATTACAATTGCATTGCTTTTATACAGCTGTATCCTGGACTTAGATAGCTCTTGAATGTGTTTTGCATCTTGAAAAAGTAGCCTTTAGTTCAGTTGGGTGTCATTGTCCTGTCACGTGGCATGTCCTTGCTAAATGTGTGAGTGCATCAGAGAAGCAAAATGCATCTGAATCTGATGTTTTCCACTTTTACCAGTATCTGTGTAGGATAACTGGCTTTCTCCCAAGTCTGTTGTTGCTGTCTGAGCCATGTTTCCCCCAGTAGACGTGGAGGGGTGTGTTGAAAATACTGGCTGGCAGGAGTGCGGCCGTCAGCAGTTTTCCCTCCTACCTGCTGGACCGCAGCTCAAGATGCTCTTCCAAAAAGCAGATGGATGACAAGAGAGCCACAGGAATCTGTTCGTTTGACCCCAGATCTGACAACTATAGCTTATTTTTCTGGCTTTCTCTGTTCAAAAAGAGAGCAAAGTGAACAATCGTGAAATATCTGGAGACTTTCACTACACCAAGGGATATTTGACCAAAGTGGTTTATGGTTACCTTGTAAAAACCTCAGAGCTGCGGAAAAAAAAATTCAGAAGTGAAGTACCTCAAAGCCAGAATAAACAAAACAATAAGAGTGTACTTGTTTAGGACGCTTACATCTCTACAGTTCAAGAGGAAAAGCATATTTAAAAAAGAAGGAAAGACAAATCTGTGTATAAGAGAGTACTTGAACTAAAATTCAGCTTTTCCTAATAAACCTGTTGCTGCTGAAAGCCTCGTTGAGGTTGCAGTGGTACCTGCTCAGTTGTGATTCCTGCCTGACTTACTGGAACCAGAAAGCACACTTTTTGATAGATGCTGTTAGGCAGACAATTCTGGGTTCTTTTCTTTCTGGGCTTGTTTTACCTGCTGCTTTCTCTTCAATCCACCAGTCCAGGAGCATCAGCAAAAACAATTTTGCCAGCATCGATTACAGCTGCTCTAAATGCAGTTGAGTGATGTATTGTCAGAGTGCGGCAAGTGTTGAAGGGCCCTGAGCCAGCAGTAATTATGTGGTTTTTCACAGTAATGTCATATTATAGAAATAGTCTGCTCTTCTGAGGTACTAAAGCAGCACAGGTTTAACACACGTGCCTGGTAAGCCCCCCCAAATCATACCTCCAGCTGCTGTTGCACAATAGATCCATTTCTTAGGCAGGAGAGGGTATAATGCACATGGCCCTCTCTATCCTTGTTGCAAAGTTTTGACACAGCTAACCCGGTCCTTTCTAATGTCATCTGTTGTGTTACTTCACCTCCAGCTGCTGTTGCATAGGATAATGTTACCTTGAGACAGCGAAGGCAGGAACATTTTAATCAAAGTGTCGGTGAAAATTTGTGAGGACTGTCCATTCCTAGTGTGGATTTCATTTTGTGTGGTCCTTCATTTCTCCCAATTCTTCAGTGGCACTTCTTGCAGATAGTTGCATATGTGTATTTTTTTCAGAGGTTTCTTTTTATGCTGGTGCTGTGCATTGTGTGATTTCCATTGTTTCCCAGGGGAGGTTGCTTACCCTATAAATGTACTTAAGGTGATTTTCTTATTATTATTTATTTTCATAGTTTTATATTCATTGAACAACTTTTTTTTTTTTTTTTTTTTTTATAAATATTTTTTTTTTTTTTTTTTTTTTTTTTTTTTTTTTTTTTTTTACTGGCATATACAGGCTTTGTTCAGCCTTGTAGTACAAGTGTGGGCAGAAATACAATTTGGCAGAAGACTTTCAGCACAGTTCATTTTATAACTGAAAGAGAGCTCTGCTGAGAAAGACCAACAAAAAACTAATTTACAAATCTTGGGAGAGTTGAACTCGTGGAAGAGTTCATGGGTATTCAATGTATTTGGAACAGTGCAATTGGCATTTTTGTTATTTGAAGTATTTGTCAGTTTATGCTTCAATAAGTAAGCTCTTCTTATATATTGGAGGATGCTATTGAAAAAATAGAGAAAGAATTGTTCTCTGCAGACAAATGGCTGTTTTCTTCTAGATGGTTTGTACAGTATCCATTTCTGCATAAAAAAGAAGATGCCAAACAAAAACCTGTGTATTTCACTAACACAACTTAGTAAAGCATAGAAGGAGCAGGCAGAAAAAAGGCAAACTGAAGGAAAATTTGACTCTGCGTTTCAGGTATGGATAAGAGCCAGGCTCTGTTATGAATTTACCTTGCAAACTCCATGACTGTGGTCATTACCATCAACTTTACTCTAGAAGTATTTATGGGAGCAGTTAATTTAATTCTAGGTTTGGGTCGATTGATGTATCTTATTACATGGTTAATCTTCTCATACAGATGCATTAGTTTCCTTGAACTTCCTAGTGTTGAAGTTTGAAATAATCAAGGTTATTTTTACTCACGTTTGTGTGTCCTGCCTACCTTATTTAGCAGGTAAGTCCATCTTTCTTCTCTTTGTAGGAAATGAATGGAGTTCTAAGGAACATGCTTTCAGAGTGGTTCTCGACAGGATTTTTAAACTTGGAACGGGTCACTTGGCAATCACCTTGTGAAGTACTCCAGAAAATTAGTGAGTAAGTGCTACAAGTTGCTAATGGTCGTTGATGAAAGGGTAATGAAATGCTTGTCACTGCTCAGGTCCGCTATATTCAGGAGACTGCTTTTCGATACTGGACCTTAGGCAAAGTATAATTAAGGAATTAGCACATTAAAGAGAATGATTTAAAAGCTGAATTAAGTAAATGGGGAAGGGGACCATTTGTCCCATGATTTGTTTCTTTCACTCACATTCTGCACTCATAGGCTGCTGTCTTCCAGCCTTCTGAGTTATTCTTCCCTCATTGCCAGAGGTGCTGCTGTTACTTTTCCTGCAAATCCAGATTCTTGTGGCACTTCCTTCTCCCTTTCCTCCCAGAGGTGCCACTGCACCTTCTTCAGGCTGAGCAACCCAACTCCCTCAGCCTGTCCTCAAAGCAGAGGTGCTCCAGCCCTCTGAGCATCTTTGTGGTCTCTTCTGGACCCATTCCACCAGGTCCATGTCCTTATGTTGGGAACCCCAGAGCTGGACTCCAGGCAGGGTCTCACCAGAGCGGAGAAGAGGGGCAGAATCACCTCCATCAACCTGCTGGCCATGCTGCTTTTGATGCACCCTGGGATACAGTTGGCTTTTTGGGCTGGAAGTGCACATTGCTGGGTCATGTCAAGCTTGTATCACTTACAAACTATATGTACAGAGAGCACCTTGTTTATTATAAATGTTCCTTAAAATCTCCACCACTTATTTCTGAGTTTCTGTCAAATATTCAAAGCTGTAGCAATGAAGTTGAAGGTGACCAAATCAAAGTTATGTTGTGTGCATCTTGTCATATAAAAAGCTTGAAGAAAAATGAGTTCTGAAAGTACATGACTTAAATGTTGATCAGGCAAAGGAAAGAGATCTTATAGTGATGTTTTTACTGAAATCTTTAAAGTATTTTGGCAAAAATCATTTGATTGATTGGCTGAAGCTGTTGAATTGCTAGCAGACTACTTTTATAGCTTGGGAAAACTAATTCCTTAGGGCTGTGTTCAGACTCATTCAATGACTTAGTCATCTCAGTCAGATTTCCTATACTGAACAGAAGGTGTGAGTGAAATCTCAGATACGTAACAAGCACATCCCAAAGAAAGCTGGAGAGAATGGGTACAGTCCGCCTTTACAGTCTACTTTATCACAGTTTGTTGAGGTATTTTACATTTTCTCCCTTACAGCTTGATTCTTTTTTTCTGATTATAGACTTTTGTCACTGACGTCAATGGGAAAAGTGCTGAGCTTGTAGGGTTGGTAGCTGACCTCTATTTGTAATTGGAAAAAAAATATAATTTTACTTTTTTAATTTATTTTCCTATTCAGTTCTGAAGCCGTGCATCCTGTTAGAAACTGGGTTGATATGAAGCGTCGAGTTGGGTCCTATAGAAGATGCTACTTTTTTTCTCACTGTGCAATCCCAGGAGAACCATTGATAGTCTTGCATGTTGCACTGACCAGTGATATCTCCAGCAGCATCCAGGTACAGTGGCTGATGCATTTAGCACACAGCAAATTGCAACATACTCCTTTTAATATCTGTAATTCCTTATACTTTTGGGAATATTTGTTATTGTTGCCTTTTTATGAGAGAATTGGCACTTAAAAATTACAGAGACAGCCTGTATATCACCTGTATTATGTAAGTCGAAATTTTGCGGTTTTGTTTAAGCACAAGAAGAATAAGAAAAGATAAATATTTAAGAAAAGATAGCAAATGGGATTAAGAGTTCAAAGTGGTTCTGAAAATTTTAAGCCTGAAATAATACAGTTATTTCCTGTACTTGCTAATGTATAAACAGCTCATCTTTCTACTTTTTGATTAGATTTTTGTTGTTCCTCACAGTGGGGAAAAGTGTTAACATATTTGAACGTTAAAAAGAAAGACCCTTTCCCCATAATGATTATATTAACTACTGCTTGCTTGTTTTTTTAATTCTTATTTTCCCAGGCCATAGTGAAAGAAGTGCCACCTTTAGAAGCAGAAGATACAGACAAAATTACAACAGCAATTTTCTACTCGATCAGTTTGACTCAGCAGGGACTGCAGGGTGTGGAACTGGGGACTTACCTCATCAAGCGAGTTGTGAAAGAGCTGCAGGTATGTGCGGCAGAGCCGACTAAAGATGCTGCTTGGCCAACGTGCACCCGTTCCATTGGTGTTTTAGTTCCCATTTTGTGTCCTTGCTCAAGGCAAGGAGCTGCTAGATCTTTCCCTACAACCCTTCTCCTTCCTCTACCACATCCCTTACTCTTTGAAGATGTGTGAAGAGTTGGAAGGACGTTTTCTGCTACTGGCTAATGTCTGCCAGGTGTAGGTAGTGTTACATAGTTGAACTGTACTGTGCAAATTACTTGATTTATATACAGAGTGGTGTGAAAGAGTCATATTTTTGTGTTGAGTACGTTATTTTATTTAATAGTATCTGCTATTTAAATTATTAACAAAGCTACCCCTTAAAAGTAATGATAACTACTTGTGTTTATGTTGTTCGAACATCCGGATTGGTGATGATGGCTGTAAATTAGCCTGTGATTTAGAACTTTAGTTCTACTTACAAAAATAACTTTAAATTGGATGCACTGAATTTCTTTTACTACAAAATGATTGATTAGTCAACTACCAAATCATATCTGGCTGCCCTGAAATTTTTTTATTTTGTTTTATTTTAATTTTAATGGATACATTGGCAGAATTTTGTTGCTTCTTGCTTTCGAAATGGCTTTTAGATTAATTATCTACAAGTGCAGTAGTCCAGGTATAATTAGGCCATGCCATCTGTCTGATCTTGACTGAGGGGAAATTGGAATAAATTCATGCAGTTACCTGCTTTCACAGCTGAAAAATAATTTCTGGATAATTGATTTGCTCTCATAAAATAACCTTATTGACAACATATTTGTCCATCACTAATTGCTTACAACAGCAGAAAAGTTATGAGTAAGTTACAAAGGCAAATAGACAGACTGTACTTAGATAATCTACGTGCAGGTTCTAAAACTTGATATGTATAACGGAAGAATGTGTCCCTTACAACAAAGTTTCTACATTTTAGTGTTGTAAAATCCAGCCCTTCTTCAGTATTTATCAAAACGTGATGAATAGTAAACACTTTGGCTGAGATGCCTTTAAATACATTCTAATCATAAAATTATTGCCTCAAGCTTGAATAGCTCACTTAATATTGAAGCTAACTGTTTTTCATGCAATGCTAAAGATGGAGGTTTTCCCCCCTACTTAAATTTCATACACCACTTCAAGGTGTTATGAAGTGTGCTGTTATTGGAAAGGTTTTATATGGCAAACTGGACATGTACTGCCAATTTGTATTTGCCCTATCTCTCTAGAATAAAGGTGCAACAGCCTCCATGTGTCACCTCTACACCATTTTTTTTCTTGATGATAAACCTTGTTGGGGTACTGCTGAGGGCTAAAAAAGTGACTAAGGGTATTCCAGGAGTGTTTATCCGTGATGGGTGTTGGTTTTCTGATAGTTTTTCTTCCACTCTCTGATGTTGTTAGTATTTTTTCTTTTCCCTTCTTCCTATTTTCTTCCCACTCCTTCATCATTCTTCCTTTTAATTGCAAAGTATTGTTCTGAAATTTGTTGTCTGGAATTCTGCAAAAAACGTCTCCTATGATGTATTTTGCTGTTGGTATCAGAATTATTTTATGCACTTCTTTAGTGCCTCCTTCTTTAGCTTTTGTTGTGAATTTGTGACTCCCATCTCAGTGGACTTCACCTTTCAGTGAAAAGGAGCTCTGTCTTTCAACTTCCAAGTACTTACACTATGAAATTTCTACGAAGTTAGATTGTTCAGGGCAAAGGCAGGGCATACCATGAGTAATACTCTTGGCAGCCTATTTTACCTGTCTTCCAAAATTCTGGAAGTCCTACGTAAGTGCATTAATTTCACACGTATGTTCTCTTCTCTCTGGTCAGGTGTAAGCAAAGGACTTTCCAAGGTTGCCTCTGTTCAGGTTGGGCATAATTCTTTGGAGCAGCATTATAGTCACTTACTTTAAGAGGGACAAATGGTTATGCAGTAGTGCTGAGTTGACTTAGTGACAGCAGCTGAAACAATATAGACTCAGCAAAAACAGTCTTGGGTCAAAAATTATGTGTCATTAAGCAAGCTTCCTGCAGCCTTTGTGAAAATAGATAGTTGAGGTCCCTGATAAGGAAGAGGATTTTTTTTTTTTTTAATATAACCTTTGCATGACTTTGCAATAAACAAATCTTTATTTCAAGTGCTGCTAAATCACTGAGTGTTCCAGGTTACATAAGCTGAGACTCTTTAATTTAGCTGATAATAAAATGCTTTGGGAAGAGGAGACCATTTAAAGGGGTTGAGGATTTTGGTTTTAATTATATTTGAATCATTGATGTTTAATACGCTTTTATAGCTTGCCATTTGTTTGAGTTAACTTTTGTGGACATCTGATCTGCAGGATGTTATTTGATTTGCATTTTCCCAAGGCACTGCAAACTCTTAATACTTTTTTTTTATCCTGTAGTAAAAATCATTTATCTGACTTTACCTTAACTTAACCTGCTCTGACACTTCTACTTGTAAGTACCATTGTAACCTCAAAACTGACTTCTCAGCTGTCATTCTTCATCAGGAAAGCTCCAAATTGGACCCGTTGTGAATGTGTGTCATTAGATAAGAAAGAGACATGCACTAAATTAGAAATATGCTAATAGCCACTCCTCTTTTATTCACCATTGCAGCCTTTATTTGCCAAGATTTTAAAAACCTGTACTGAAACGTTGATCCAGCAGGTATCTGGACTATATAGTTATGTCTATAGATTCAGTTAGTACCAGACTCTGTAAAATCTCATTAATGGACAATTAAGATAGAGCTTAATTTTATAGAAATCTTACTGATTTGCCTAAACTGGTCCCATACACTGCTAACCACAACTATGTGTAGGGTAGCACTTCTCACCTTCAAAGAACATCAAGTACAGATTCTCTCCGAAAGTATTTCTTGCAAATGGGTTTTTATTAGGGCCGTTAGGAAAACTGCGGCTCTGGTGAAGATCACAACCCTCGATGTTAAGTTCTGTTAGTTAGAGGCACTGCACAGAAGTTAATGGCCCCTGTTTTTTGAGTCTCTCCCTAATTTAAGCAGATGGAGGACATACGAAGTTGAGTCAGAGAAATACGTCCTCAGTTTCATCTCTTTATATGTGCACAGTTAGCAGTTTGAATCCTTAATCTCTACCTAGATGTTGTGATTTGGTATTTGCCACACGTATTGTAATATAATTGTGTAAAGGGGAGGGGGATATAATGGCCATCAGGATAGGACCTTGGAGATGAAGCTTGTGTCACGTACAAAGGGCATCCTGAGAGAAAACATGCTGCTCTAGAAGAGGAGATCCTGATCTTTTTTTTTTTTTTTTGGTGGCTGCTTGACAAAAGTTTGCTAGATGAATAATATAAAAAGGTTTTGTAAACAGGCTTCTGTTGTTACCTGAGCATCTCCTGTTTGGGTTATTTTGGGTAAGCAGTGGGATGAATTCATTAGTCCACTGATACCAATTTGGTTCCAGTTCTCCCTGTACAAATCTGAGCATAGGCTACCTGTGCATTCGCTGTAGTCTCTTGGTTATATTAACGGATATAAATCAGGGAGCAGACAACAGAAATAATCTCTTGTATTTCTTAAATTTAAGCTTGTATTGTTCCCAGAAACAAATTGGATTTTGAAACAATTTCAGAGAACTAGTAAGAAAACAAACAAAGTCCAAATTGGGTGCTGCAAAACAAGCAGGCAGATGCATTTCTAGCAAGCTGATAGGGGGTGCTGAACGTGTAGTCCGATAGATTTCTCATTAGACAGACATTTAATTCAGAATGTGTTTATAGCCACTCTAAATGGTCTGTAGCTCCGCAGAAGGTACATCATAGCAATTCAGTCTGCAGATGACAGACACAGATAACTGTGGTGAAGCCTTTGAGAAAACTGCTTAGAATTTTATAGCCTGTGGCATTTTGGGGAGAAAACTGATAGCTGCTATGTGATTCAATAGAATGCTTAACAATTGGTGGCAGATTTTGACTTTCTGGTTGGGCTGTTGATAATTGCTACCTTAATTTGATCTAGGTGACCTGGGGAGATCATAATTTCCAAAACAGGCTTTGCTTTCATTGATGAAAAATGTGACCTTGGACTACAGCTTTCAGAGTGCAAGACAGTTTCAGATGAGATATGGGTAATGGGAGAAATCTGTGCTTTTCTGCAACTAAAAAAATAAAACCAACTAAAAGACCAACAAACCCAGAAATCTACCACAAAACAAAATGAGCAGCTGTTTCTTAATGGTGTGTGGGTTTCTGACAAGAAAATAAACATTAATGGATCTCCACCAATAGCCTTAGAAACTAGCACATCAATTTAACAGCAACATAAATGTGCACACTTTGCTGCATCTATTTATTTTTCTACAAGAAACGGCCTCCTCAGATAAGCTCCTAAACTCAAGCATTTATCAGATACATAATAGTCTGTGCTGTAGCTTCAAGATGGGGTCACTTTCCCATGTCTTACCTATCCTAAGAAGTAAAAAATATGCACAGTTTCCCATTTTATATTTATTAATAGAGTAGGAGCTCCTGACTTCCTTAAAAATATTTTGGGTTGGGCTTGGTGAACAGGTGACTCCTGAAAGTGAAATAAAGAGCAGTCAACATCACAAGGAAGCAAAATGTCAGTTTAGTTGAATAGGAACTTTGCAGTGCATATTAGTGATACTCAAATATGGGAAGAAAATCGTTGATTCTCACTTTTGTCATTCTGGGTCTTGCCTTGTATATGAGAAACAGGATGTGAGAACCTGAGTGAGATCACATTGTTACTCTTGGCTCTGTGAGCTGTGAGAGAAGGTCGGAATTGTCACCCTTTGGAAGCGATGGGCATTGGCTCAGCTTCTGTGTGAAAACCCCTGTTTGTTAGCTCAGTTCAGTAGCAAAATAGTATTTTCAAACATTCTACTTTCTTAGCAGAGATGGTACAGAAGAATTCCAGACTGGACTTTGTGGTAAGCAGCCTTTCCTCTCAGTCCAATCATTTTTTCCTTTTACCTGGAAGAGTTTCTGCTTCTTAAATTTCAACATTACTTTCCTTCTTCCCCCCTCAGGTTTTAACCCCAAATATCTGTGAAAAATTCATGAAAAGGAGCTAAGCAATACATTTTCTAAGGCCCTATCTTTTATAGGATGAGTAATACAGTTAGAAAAAAAAGGAACACATTCAAGGAATATAAGCCCGTTTTTGGGTCAGAAAGAAACACATCCTGTATTCCTTAAATCCCTAGCTAGAGGGAAATAGCTTCTAACAACCTTTTTTCCTCTTCATTTTTTCTTCTTTTTCACCCTCACTGCACAGTAGTAACATCTGTACTCCCTCTAGCAGCACATCTAGGATTTCTCATTGATAGCTCATTAATTTGAAAACTTCTAACGATTTATCCCTGTCTCTTGTGTTCTGTGTGTTATGGACTTAAAGTGAACTTTAAAGCATAACAGGGAATGAAGACATAGAAGAATGAAACCCCCTTTTGAAACCCACTGTCTTTTGGGGGGTGGACTTGCTGCTGCTTGAGGATGCTGATGTGGAAAGGGTACCTCTCATTAGAGCTTACAGGTTTGTGTTTCTGTACCTTAAGGTTCATTTGCAGGTCTGTCACATCCTAGACAGTTGCTGGGTTGTCACCCATCGTTATTGTGTGGACAGGTAGAAGGGTACTGGGTCATTGAATGTTCAGAAGGGAGTTGTGGCAGAAAATGATCTAGGTGAAGCAAGTGCTGACGTGCAAAAGCTCAAATTACTTGGCAGCAGACTGTCCCAGCAGCTCAGCTAAGGCTGGTCACAGCAGAGTCACCACTGGTCAGCTTTCAGTGTGGTGATGGAGGAAAGAACATGGAAAGTGATACTGCTTGTTACCATCTTGACAAAACTGATAGCTATCAGCTTTCTCTCCAGGAAGATATATCTTGGAAGTTACTTTTCCAGTAGCCTTAAAAAATTCACTTTAGTAACATCTATCTCCCTCCGCCTTCACCAGGAGAGCTGTAGTTTTGTGCCAGTAGTGTTGCCTTTGGTGAGAGCTAGTGTTCAGTCAAGGAAAGTATAGCTGACAAGGTGGCATCTGAGCATGGCTCTCCTCTACCATAATAATTTAAGGTCCTACTGCTTTAAAAAACAGTGTTTTACAAATGTGATAATTAGGTGTGTTCCTTGATTCAGAAACCCTCCAAGGAGGTGGATGAAAGGTGATCAAAGGAAGATTTAGTGAGTGTGTTTGATTCTGTATTCAAATTGTGTAAACTATATTGAATTGATTTGTGAATAAATAGTCTTTATATCCATGGGAAAGTATGTAGTGGGGGGTTGGGAAGGAAAAGGTTTTGGAAGTGTATGGAATTGCTTTGTTCTGTTCTCATTTTTGCCCTTTATCTGCTCCCCAATATATATATATGTGTTTTTTTTTAATTTAGTGTGGTCATTGCTCTCTTTTTCAAAAGCAGAGGCAAGACTTTTCTAAAAAGGCTAAACTGTCTACTCCAAGACACAGTCTTTTAATTAAAACATATTTTATATATCCATGCCTCTTGTCACTGTGGTCTGCTGTAAGAGCACAACCCTAATAAACTATTCTGTTTTATAAATGCTGTATTCTCTAAAATTGTACAAAGATGTGCTAAGGTATCAGCAGAAATTGCCTTCCACCGACATGTCTTTACAACAGTTTCCAAGTAATATTTTTTCCCTTATGAAATGCATATCTGATGAAACCTGATAGTTGGTATTTCGCAGATCTTGTTACAGTCTTATGCTTCAGAATTTCTCCTAAAAATAAAATATAATGTCCTTTAGTGGAGACTTGAGAAAGTCACAGGGGATCAACACTTTACTACTATTGCATTAGCTGAGCATGGTGGCCATAGCAGTTGAGAATATGACACGGTCAGGATCTCCTGGTCTCTCTGATGACACAAATGGTTGTTTTGTTCAGTAAGATAGAGAAATAAGTGTTTTTATGAAATAATTTGCTTCTTGCTTTAGCCAGTTCTCTAAGGAGATGAAATGGCATGTTTCTTTGTAACTTGGTCTGCCTTTCTTGTTCCTGCGTGATCCCAAAGGAAGAATTCTTCAACTTACATATCTGTGTAATAGTCAAAGAACTTCAGGGAGCAAGTGAGGTTACTCAGCTTAAACAATTGTGAGTCACAGAAGAGAAGAGGTGGTAGATCTAAGCTGGCTGGTGTATGGTAGTGCTGGGAGCCAGCAGAACAGCAGGAAGCTCTTTGGAAAGCTCGGTGTGGGGAGGAAAACAACGTTGTAAATAACCAGCTGAATATTATTCCAGTTAACGAAGTTATTAGAAATAGTGCTTGGCTCCTGTCTGTAAGGGGGTCTGTGGTCCCTGGCTTCTGCTGCCTCCTGAAGCAGAGACGCAGATGGCAGCCTTGTGTGGAGCACGGTGGTACCTGGGGATGCCACAGCGTGCCCTCCATTAATGTTTGCTGGTGTAAGGGAGCATCTGAGCCATGATGGCTTTTTAATGGTTATCTCGGTAATACTCAAAGTAAAAAGAATGCATTTTGTAGTCATTTAAAGACAATTTTCTCTTGACGTTAAGGCGCTTCTGTAATGTTGATAAATGTCTTGGTTCTCACCACTTCTTCCTATACGAACAGTAATTAACACTCTGGCTGTTTCAGTTCAGCTCCGTCTTCCCTCTGTTGTCCCCCCACCTCCTTCAGGAGGGCTGACTGATGTAATTTTTGTGAATTCCAAGTGACAGTTTAACAACCTTCTTTGTTCTTCACCTTGGTGTGCACCGAAAGTAACACAGTTTTCCTTATCTATGTTTTGCTTTACATTATTACATATTTACAGTTCTTGCTCATAAATAGTAGGAGAAGTTCTATTGCAAATAAGTATTTCTTATCTTTTATCAATGTAGTTTGTAGTTTGAGTATAGCCTGAAAAGTAGCTGGCCTGTATAAGGAACTTCTTTCAAAACTTCAGGGAATACGTATTTCCATTAAAATCTAGAAATTGTACCTCTCCTGATTGACTGAAATAATAAATTGCTCTTGATTTAAAAAAAGAAAAAAAGGTACACATGAAAAATAAATGATACTTTAAAGGTTTTGAAAACTTGTATGTTTAGGGTTTTTTTAAAAAAAATATTCCTCTGACTAACTTCTTTATGGTATGTGATTGTATTTGTTTATTTCTGCCTATAAAATGATACAGCAGAATGTGGCTTTGGCAAGCACTGCATAAGTACTTTTATATAGAATGTGTGTGTGGATTGTAATTCAGTCAGTGCTAAAATTTTCTTCATTCTCCAGGTGCTTTCTAGTCACTAACCTATTACTGGCAGGGTGAATTTTTTTTTTTTGGGGGGGTCTGTGTGTATCAGTTAATTCTCAGAATCCCTAGTCTTTGCTTGACACCAAGTGAAGGGTATCAGCTGTTCTTTCACTCAAACTTCTCATTGTCATTCATGACAAAATTCATGAATTTATTATTATTTTTTTCTCTCCTTTTGTCTGCAGAAAGAACTTCCTCAGATCAAAGCTTTTTCTACTCTTTCACCTATACCGGGATTCACAAAATGGCTTGTTGGTCTCCTCTCCTCACAAAGTAAAGAACCAGGAACAAATGAACTTTTTACAGAATCAGAATGGCAAGAAATCTCCAAGATCACAGGAGACTCTACTGCTGAAACACTTAAGAAACTCTTAAATAACAACGAGTGGGTGAGATCAGAAAAATTAGTTCAAGTCCTCCATTCACCATTTATGAGACTCTGTGCCTGGTATTTGTATGGAGAGAAACATCGTGGCTACGCTCTCAATCCAGTAGCAAACTTTCATCTGCAGAACGGCTCCGTGATGTGGAGGATAAACTGGATGGCAGACACGAGCCCTCGGGGCATTGCTGCTTCTTGTGGCATGATGGTAAACTACAGGTATTTCTTAGAGGATACAGTCAGCAATAGCGCAGCCTACCTGGGGACTAAACAAATTAAAGCCTCGGAGCAGGTTCTTTCCTTGGTGTCTCAGTTCCAGCAAAATAGCAAGCTTTAATTAAATCTTATGAAAACTAAGAATGAGCGCTTCTCAGTTATAAAGAGCTGTCGTATTTTGCAGCGTCTATATATAAATGAGAATGTCTGTTATAAAACAGATTCACTCAGCACAGAGGGATGCTGTTACCTAAATGATCAGTTGTCTTGCTTACGTTGCTGATTGTTCAAAACCTGATCTGCTGTGATTGAGTCCCTGTAAGTTCTAGACATCTGCTGTGTGCAAATGGGCTAGAGGTGTATATTGAAGGGTGAGTAAAATTCTCTCAATCAGATAAAACTGATTGGTGGTAACTTGAATGGAAAACACTTGAGCTGTACAATTATTCTGCTGGTAATAAACTTATTTTTGCACAAGAGCTGCACTTACTTGTCGTACTGCTACTACTATATATAGTTCAGTACCAAACTACCTGGAAAGAAGTACTGAATGAAGGTAATTTTTTGGTCAAATACATTAGCAAAATGCTAATCTACAATTTTATTTTTATAATATTTTTCTTTTTCTCCCTCAAAAACTTTTTGTAAAACCTCGTGGTATTTTCCTTTTTCAAACCCACTAAAATTCTCACTGGATCCTTGTTTGGCTGAAGTATGGAAAAGCCTTGCATTAATGTTGTTGAAAAATCAGACTCTCAGTGCAGCAGGTACATAGTATTATATTTGCACTTTTGACTGATAATGAGCAAAACGGAGGTGTTCAAAGAGGAGAGGGGAGTAAGAGAGACTGATACTTAGGGATCATTTGGGAATTTTCCAAATATATGTATTATACTTTTGCTTTGGTAATTTTTTAAGTTGATAAAGAGCTTTTTTAATAAAGAGGTGTGACCTGTAAAACCAATAAAATAATCTTTCTCAATAAATCATGTCTTGTGTATTTCAGCATGTTCCTTTCTTCACTTAACAGCCCCCCTATCGCCACAGCAGAAGGACCATCATAACAGAATTTCATGCTGTTTTGTAATTTCTGATTTATTCCACGCCTGGTCGAGTTCAAGTCCTGTTTTCAAGAAAAGAATTATACAGAGGAATTGAAAGAGATAGAGTTCCTGCTCTGTATGAAAACAGGAGTGAAGAAAGCTGTAAGTGTCCAATTAGCCTTTCTCCTAGAACAAAATTACATAATTGGATAGACTTTTTTCATATTCATTATTAGACAAAAAAAAAATCCCATCCTCCAAGCTGGTAATGGGAATCTATTATACATATCTTCAGGTAGAAAAAACCTTCACTTTCTTTCTGTTCGTGGTAGGTTTGGCGACTGCCAAAGCCAAAGAAAAGGATACATTCACTGGGTGTTATTCCCTTGAGAGCAAAGACGTTTTTATGCAGCAGTGATGGTCAGTGGCAGTGATGCCACGTTAGCAGTGGGAGACTCCCCTATGCTGTGTTGCCTTCATTATATTTTTTAAAGCAGTTCCAATAAAGTCAACAGCTTTCTTACACATACGAAGTTTTTAAAATTAGAGTCTATGGTTCACCCTCAAGAAAGGCTGAAAGTTGATCACAGGTATTAAACGATTGCGTATCCACAGGAGACTTCAGGCTGGAAAAGAGACGGGTTGACAGCAGCTGGGCAAGTGGAGTCAAATGTATTTAATCTTTTGAATTAATTAAGATGTGTCTTCTGGTATGGCATTATAACACGAAGAACCTGCTTGCAGCTTCTATTCCAAACCCCACATGTTTAAGGCATTATGATATTTTTGTTAAAAGTTCCATCTGACGTGCAAGTTTCAGACTCAAACAGTGAGTGTTTGGGAGTACAGTGCGTGTGTGTGTATATACATGTATTTGGCACCCTGTATGGAAAGCTTACTAAAAAGTAGCTGTCTACAATGTAGAATATCAGACCTGTGTGAGTATATCAGACTGAACAAGCTACTCACATACTGCTTTTTCTTTCCTATGTAGCGTGGGCGTTTCACTAGTCAGGTGTTTGTGCAGAGCCTTGGGGTGAACATGTGCACCAGTACAGAAATTTTTGCCATACAGTTTACTACTGGACACACTGCTTCTGTTTTGAACAGTGATCAGAAGATGGCTTCATCCTGCTGGTGGGTTTTCAAAGCTCTTTGAACTCCTTTAGAATTCAGGTTTCAAGGTGAAATTTAGCTGCGGATATAAATATGTACGAACCACTCTTGGATGGGAGGAATAGAGGAAGAGAACCCTCTCTCTCTGCTATGTTAAGTTCTTCAGGTCTGAGGAAACCAGGTCACTTACTTCAAATGGAAGAGTTCTGAAAATTCAATGATTTTGAAAGATGTTTTTATTTTGAAAGGGGAGGAGCTATGAGGGCTTAAATGTACATCCACCCTGGTCATGGTTTAGCAAGAGCTCACTCTCCTGCTGTACTGCAGATGCAAATACAACATAATCCTGTATCAGCTGGGCTTGAAGGAGAAGGTGATTTTTCTGCACAGAGCCCCAGACAAATGTATGAGAACTGGCTCAGTGACACAAAGTGATAGTAGCTTCTCAGGAAGAAAAAGTAAAGCTGTGAACACTTTGACACTTGGTTAACACTTCAGTTATTTCCCTAGACCTCTGGCTTCTTATATCAAATACAGCCACTACAGATACATAGATCTGCCCTCAGCTGAAGGCATGGCTTTTTTATTTATTTTTAATTCTTTTTCTCCTAGCAATCTTAAAATCAGGAAGACAGATACTGGCATCTGGGCATGTCAAACCAGCTGCAGGAGTTTCATCCACATTCAAACCTGGCTGTACCCTGTGGTGCCAGGACCAATTGCCTGGCTGCTAAGCTGTTGGCATGTCATGAACAGGTCTCTCCCTTCTTCCTCACCTCACGCGTGTGCCACGCTTCTCCGGACCTTGAATTACCAGTCACTCCTGTATTAGCAGTCAATTTAATTTACTCATAGTCACAGGAGCTGTCCTGAGGTATTTGAGATGTGGGGCTGAGAAGCAGATTACGGGCAAAGATGTAGCAGTCTTACTGGAGCTATTATGGATGGGCACATTTGTTCTGTGACATCTGTTCTCCATCAGAACCCTCGCACCTGCAGAGCTCTTTCTTTTTCAGCAGTTACGGTTTTGATTATCAGTTGTGTTTTGCTTTCAGAGGTCACTTAATCTGTTATATTGCTAAGTTAGCAATATGAGGTCAAAAATCCATACCGTGAGTTCTGTATCAGAATGGCAGTATGAATTTAAGGGCGTTTGAAGATGAAGGTGGGACAGTCTGCTTATAAAAGCGATCAGCTGTTAAGTGCTATTAGTTTTCTTTCATTGGTCATTGACTCTCAACTGTCTGGCAGTGCTTGGATTTTCCAACTTGCTACTAAAGTGTGATTTTAGCAGGAATGATGCTGAAGAGAAAAAACATAAAATATTCACCATCTGTACTACTCACTAGGACAATAACTATGTCGCTAGAGAGGGATCTTATTCTATCTAAAATGAGTTTCACAACTCAGAAAGAGAGAAGTCCAGTCTTTTTTTTCTCCTCAGTGTGTAAAAATTGCTACGCCATTTCTGAAGAGCATGCATGTAGTATTACAGAAGAGGAAACTGCCTGTCCTTTAAGGAAGCTGAACTGCTAAAAGTTCTCAAAGTCATTGCTTCCTGTTCCTATGGTAATGTGTTTCAAACAACGTATTTTGAGACTAATTTAGGGTATGTAACACTGCACTGTGCTTCATTTTGAAGTGTCAGGACTGAAACACGAGTACACTTTCCCTTCTGTGGGTTGTTCTTTGGGTAAAATGCCAATAAATACCTGCCTCTTTCTGAATGGCTTCTCAGATGAAATACTCTTTTTTACTCCTTTTTATTGCTAGCAATGGAGAAGTGTTGCAGCCGTGTGTGGGTGATGTTACAAAGCTGCTGCTTCGTGAGCCCTTAACTCTCCTGTGTGAGAGCTGCCGTGGTACATCCCGGCAGAAGCTGGCGTGGCTTGTGCTCATCGGGTCCACATTGCAGCCTTTTCCCTCATCATCCTCAGTATTAGAGGCTTCTTCAGTGTGTGTCCTGGATGTCAGCTGTTTCACAACGGTTATATCAGCAAAAATATCCCTACAGCTAGGCTGAAGCTGTTAGAAGCAGTGGTATTGATTGTTGTAGAATAATACCCAAAGGAAAATACTCAGTGGAAAACTGGCATTAATAAAAGGGCAATGACTTAATATCTGTCTCTTCTTCCATTGTTAGGTTCTAAAATTAAGCATAGTAAAGACTGAGAATTATTTGGTAAAGTTACAGCTTTCTACTACTGGCTTGCATCTACTTTTCAGCATCTTTTACAGTTCTAATTTTATTCTAGTAGATTTTATTCAAGCAGGGTGACAGGTGAGTTTCTGGGGAGGGGCAGTGGTCTGCAGTGCGGGTTTTGGACCAGTACCGCTGGGCTGAACATGATGCTCTAGGTCATGACCTAGCACAGGGGTAGGGAACAGCAGTACAAAGCGTGAAGTTGAAGTGTCTGGACCATTATCTGGGACTATGGCTTGTAGGACTTGACTTTTAAGTCGGAGTTTATTTCAGCCCTTAAAGCATTGAGAGGAGGCGTACCGTGTAGACACACCATGTCAGGTGAGGGGCTGCTTTGTTTTCTACCATCATGTATTTTCTCAGCTGTCCTTCTCAGGTAGAAAACACAATATTCCAAAGTGCCAGCGTTACTCATTCCTCACAGAAACCCATGCTGGAAACCCCTCTATGATGAAGTGATGTCATTGCCTAGTTAAAAGCACAGGTTTTTTTCAGTAGCCTTTGCCAACAACCCTGGCCCTTCAACCTCCATCCCAGGCTTTTTCCAGACACCTTCTGTTACTGTGTGTCTAGAAAGAAAAAGCGGTGGCTGGATTCAGAGGCTCCCTTCCCCAGTAAACACTGCTGGCTGCTGTTGGGTGCAGCATATAAAAGGATCACAGCTGTACGCTGCTTTTGAAAGCAAATCAATAGAAATGATGTTACTTTGTCACTTATGCTTGTTTTATGATCGACTTACAACATTTTTCTTGTCAAAGGGCATAGGGCCTCTCATTGTACAAGTTGTATGGAGCTGAGTAGAACCTGTGTTCTAGCATGCGCCCTGAATGGGTAATGAGGCCAAAATCTTGCCTGACTGGAGGATATTTGGTTTATTTGCAGATGCTGAGCCATCAGAAAGTCCTGTTAAAAGAAAGGAGTAAGTGCTTCTTGAATCATACAAACTTTCCATGTATATCACTGTAGTTAATTTTAGTTACTGACTGTCATAACCTACAGAACATGCCTCCTGTGGTCTCCTTGTGGTAATGAGTACAAAGGTTTATTAAACAGGATAGAATAAGGTAATGGTAGTCCGATTCTTCAGTCTCTTCACTGGGAAAGGAAAGATCAGGGTTATGGTCAGTATGACAGGAGCATTTTACACATCTTTAGGATACTTTTCTTTACAAAAGAAATAAGGAATAAGCAATCACATTTATCATCTTTTTTTTTTTTTACTGCTTCCAAAAGCATTAGACTTTTTCAACAAATCTGATAAAACAGCAGATATCTCGAAGGATACTAATTGGATTGGAAGCCCCAAACGTTTCTGACCATGAGGATGTTGTAGAGATGCCGTAAATCTTCCACCACAGCACCAACAACATGGCACACTGCATACCAAGGGAAGCTGAATTGCCTGGATGTGCCACATCCAAGCGAGATGCTTGTAGGTAGGCAACTAAGCACAGTGTCAATGGGTTAGATTCAAGGCACCTGAAGTCAGTATTTACATTTTGTTTCTTATTTCAGTCAGACTTAAGTTTTGTTTTTTATTGAGGATACTCAAAACTGTTCAGGAAAAAATCACTACCTGCTATGTTATGTCTAACAAATGAACGCATGCTCATTCCTCTTAAAATAAATCTGTACCAGGAATGATAAGTACTTGGAGAATGCTGAGATACAGCAATTTGTAATGTGAGGTGCTGGATAAGTTATTAAGCCTTGTGCTCAGATTGTAGCTGAGAGCCCAAGGACAGCTTAACGTGGGATTCTGTCTTCCAGTCACTGTTTTCAGCTGTGGTTTGTTATGGCAATGCCTGGAAGCTCTTCCCCACCTGCTAAGCCTTGCAGTAGAGGGCGGTTCACACAGCACACGTCAAACCCTGTGCAGATTGTCTGGTTCATTGGCTTCTTTGGATTTAATACCAGCCTACCCATTAGCTATTACTCCTGGAAAGAGCTTGGGCAGCTTTCCTGAGGTTCTCTTAATTCCCTCAGTGGTGCAGGGCTGGAGGAACAGCTTCTGGCATTTTAACCAACTTTTCTCTTGTTATCAACAAGCAATAAAAATCTGGTATCAACTCCAGATGCTCCCTGTTTATGCACACTGCTTAAGGTGAGGCTCAGAAGTTGCCTTTTAATTTGGTTTGCTAGATGCTGGAATCTGCTGATCTTGAAGTGCTACCATTGTTGAAGTCAACGGGAGATGTGTTTTTCTTAAAATGTGGGACTTGGGTTGCATTGATTGTTACGTCACAGTGACAAATGCAAACTCAAGATCTATATGCTGCCAAGGATATAATGGACAATACATTTTTTTTATTATTATTTTTTAAAGGAATTGCATTTATTTTCATGTGGCTGTTTCTGGAGATGCAGTAACTCCCCGTGGGATGCACTAGCTCACCACAATAGCTCACCTATTTAAAACAGAAAAAGGTTGTATTGCATTTTTGTATAATATTTATCAATATGCAGCTCTTTATAATCTGTTATTTGGGGGTAGAATTAACAATTATAATCTCTGAAAGGCAGCACCTGCAACCCAGAGATACAGGAGGCAAGAACTGGGTCAGTAGGATTGGGAGGAAAGAAAAGACATTCTGCTTCCATTTTTCCATTTTTATGAAATGGCAATGGAAAAAAGCAGTTTTTGCTACAGTTATTCAAACTGATAGACACCCTTTTTTTAATTTTTTTTGAAAGAATGGGAAGTTCAAAGGAAAATTAAGGTAACTAATTTGCTGAAACAGATACGTGAAGTTCTCCCCCAGATGTGATTTTTAAACCAGACAACTCATGAACCAAATTACTGAGGATTACGGTGGAACCATTTACTGAATCTTAACCAGACTCAGAATTTGGGAGTGTTGGGGGGAGCGGTGGAGAAAGGGAAAAAATGAGAATTAAAATGGCCTAGGTTGTTTCTGCTTAATCACGAAAAAAGGAAATGATGCAAGAACTTTAAATACTGAAAAAAATCATTAAGTTACTACAATCTGTGTCTAAGGATGTACTTAGATAGACTTTATGTTCCAGAAAGGTATTTAAAATGCAATTTAAATATTTAAGATATGTTTGCTTAAATTTTTTAAATAAATGTTGTTGTGGTTTTTTTCCAAGAATATTCTCCTGATAAGATGGCCTTGAAAGCTTATATACTCACTGCAAGTAAAAGTCTCATAATGCATTATGTTAAAGTTAAGAGGATGGCTTTAGGGAAAGGATAAAGTTTTAATTGGATTTTTGAGTAATTATCTTTAGAGTTCCAACCAAATTTCAAATAGTTCTGTGTTTGAAATACATATTGCACTGTAGATCTTTGATCTCGTACTCAGAATCTGAAGCTCTGTGCTTTATTTATGGCACACCACTCAAGCCTTTCTTTAACGTGACAGATTTTGTCATGAGCTGCCTGTCACCGGGGCGTGGGGCCGGGTTGTCAGCTCTGCTGCGGCAGAAGGAGGGTGACTGCCTGACACACGGACCCCACTGATGCTGGGAGCCCAGCACCAGGTGACTGCTGCTTGATTATAGTCAGTGCTTTTGTAGCACGTTATTCCTGCAAAGCGGAGTTTGTGTTTGTTGACTGCACTCTAACGCTGCTCAACAAATTTGTGAATTGGGATTCAGCTGCCTCCTGCTTCACACTCAAAAAAATGGGAAAAACCCCACATTCCTGTGCCTGTGAAAGCCTGGGTTCTTCAGAATCTTAGAGAAGATAGGGAAAGAGGCCCCAGCTAATGCAGCTCTGTGGGGGGACATCAGATCTCTGCTTCTCAGCTGCCCACTCACCCCCTTATGCCACCACTCTCCTTCCCACTGTGCTTTGGTCAGGCTTTCTCCATTTTTTGGTGACCAGCAGCAAACCCGACGCTGCAGGAGATGGTTTGGTTGCATCCAGTTGAAGTGCCCAGTTCTGCGCCCTGCTCTGGGTGCTGGGGACACAGCTGTAGGGGAAATTCTTGCTTAGACCCTGCAGTCCCAAGCAACAGGTCACGCTGGGTACAGCAAGATGCTTCAGGGAATTTAGCTGTCTGATGATTTTTCCCCTGGGCCTGTGCAAACAAAGGTTTTCAGAGGCTTAAAATGAGAACAGATTTCTCTGCCTTTCACGGGAACAAGGTGATCTCCCAGTTTCATCACCAGAGCACTGGGGAAAGCGCTAAAGCATCGCTGCGAAATAGCGGTAATATACACTTGAGCAAAATGATACCTGTTCCTCATAACTTTGTTCTGAAAGAAATATCTGGGGCTTTTCTTTTACCAACAAACAGTTTATGATGGTGTAAGGGTTGCACAGGGACTTTCAAGCTGAACAGAGTAGTTCATTGTGGGTGCAGACAAATCAATGTCCTGTATTTTAAAAATAATACTGCTCTAGCCCAATTAGGGGCATCTGCCCAGTATTTCCATCTCACCTTTTCCCAGCCAGCCTGTATCTGATTTTAAGAAATTATTCTGCAAGTCAGAGCAGCTTAGGTGTACTCCTTTGTTTTTCATTATGCATCTGGTTAGATAAGATCCCTCAGAAAAATGGTAAAAACAAAAAAAGGCTATTGGTGTAGATCCCCATTACACAGTTGGAACAGGAGCCTGTGAAATGTTGGGTGAGAAAAAGCATTAACAGAATGAATGATGTAGGAGTGAATGCTTTTAAAACAGAACACTTCTCACTTCTATACAGATTTATCGTTTCTTTTCCAGAAGGAAATGATTCTGAGGATTTGAGTACATTCAGGCTGAAACAAGTGGCTGAGAAAGCGAATATTGAAAGAGCAGGTTTTTCATATGAAATATATTGAAGTACGACACAGTGTGAGCACTTTGTACTTCCCAGAAGTGCACACTTCTGCGCTTAGGCCATTGTTAATGTAATGGGATTTATTAAGAGGAATTTATTTACTATGTTGGCACTTCTCTTGCTGTTTCTCCTCGCTCCCTAATGTAGAGTGCGTATATACTACCAGAATGTATTTGATGGGCTCTGATGCATACATAATAGAAAAAAGCAGGAGGAAGTAAAACACTTATATTGCCTTGTTTGTAGAAAAGTTCTTAATGAGAATAACCCAGTTTTTGAGACAAATACATCTTTGGGTCTGTTCCTTGAAGTAATCTTTCTTTAACCCCTACTAAACTCTAGGGTGGCTACAGGTTTATGTCAGGAGAATAAATATTAGGAAAAAGTGATATTAGCATATTCCACTTTTTTTTTCTTCTCTCTCTCAGTGAGCTTGTTTATTGGCATATCAGTGAGTATCATTTCCTGTAGCCAGGCTTATAAAAGTGGGGAACAATAATTAGATAATCTCTCTGACTTTTTTAGGATTAAAAACTTCCTGTCCACATATAGACAGCTGAAATACTGATTCTATTCAAATCAACATCAAAACTCCTAATGACTTTCATGGAGCCAATAGTGATTTGTCTGTTGGCTTGCTCATTTGGTCCGTCTTGATTTATCTCAGGTTTGCTCTTCCTTTGTGTGCTTATTGCTCTTGATGCAGCCTATCAAGCCGTGCAACCCGCTATGATAGCTCTGTGGAGATATATTTAATTTGATTTGCTACTGGTCCCAGGAGTTTATTTTGTCTCAAACAGCTGCCTGTTGCAGTGAAGCCTCAATACAGAAAAGCATAATGGCTTATGGATGGAGCATTTAACAACAACCACTGAATGGCATATGTCTGAAAAATATGTTCAAAACATAGTTATGGTATAAGCAAAGGCCATTGTTCTGAAACAGTTGTAAGGATCCATCTACAAATGCAACACAGTAGAGAATTACCTGACAAGTGTATTCAGGAGTTTACAAAACACTCTGCTGTTTGAATGTTTCCATACTGTACGTTTTAGTCTATTACTTCTGATCAGGTTCTCATATAAGAATAAGGGAGCTTCAGTATTCATTCCTGTGCTTTGTTACTCTGCCGTTCGTAATCTCTTTCCATCACTGCTTGTTGCTCTCTCATCCCTCTGTCTCAAAAGAAAAAAAAAAAAAGATGAAATGAAAGTCTGTTGAGGATGAATGAAAAATTCTGTGTTAACAGGGAATTAACTGAGGTTGCTAAAGCAAAAAAAAAGACACAGAAAGGCACATCATTTGCATGAGTTAATGGAAATAAGGAAACTAAAAAAAAAGAAGGTGTCTGTGTTCCATCACTGCCAGAGCAGTCATTTGCAGCTACCCTGACACTGATCTACTGCCGCTGGCTTTATGCCAGAGTACATCCAGTAAGTGAAGTCCTGCCCTTGGTGAAAGTGCTTTGATACTCATTTCAATAGCTTTTATTTTAATGGTGATTAATTCCTCTTATTCCTATTTGTATGTTGCTTCTCACACACGCCCAGGATCATATAGATGAGCAGTAAAACTGGAAATGGACACACTAGAATGTCATGTTAGACTGACGTTTTCAACTGGGTCTAAAAAATGTTACCTTAAACCTTAGTGAAGTCTCATGGGGGCTGGATGCCATGTTCTCTAACTACTTGTTCCCTAACTACTTGTTCCCTAACTACTTGCCTGCCCACTCTCTTCCCTCCAGGTGTGAGCTGCCCACGTTACTCCTCATCCCTTCAGGCAGCTACTTCCCGCGAAGACCTTCCAGATCAATGACTGCTGGGATTATTCACAAACATATTTCAGGATTCCAAAGACGTCCCTGGCATTTAAACTATTTGAGCCAAATAGTTCCTTGTGAGAAAACCATTCCCCAGAAGGCATGTCTTTGGTGAATTCCAGTTCTCAAAAATCCAGAATTCTAACAGATGCTTTTAAAAAACAAAAACAGTTTCTTTTTAAAGAGATCCCTTCTTTCTGAGATAAACCACGTTGTACTTTTGATTACTGGTGAGTAATGTAGTTAGTGGCAGCCCCAAACTAATCATTGCATTAAAACATGGCCAAGAAAGTTAGTGGGGTTTACAAGGGATCTACCTCCAGTTTTGATTTGGTTAGTTTTCTTTATAGGAGGAGATAACATTTGTCCTCAAAATCTTTCGGTTTTGAGGACTAACTACAAGTGTCTGGTATCACAAGCACAAATTTGTCATCAGAATTTCATTGGGATGAGGAAGAAAAAAATCACGTTTCCTTGCATGCTGCCAGTCAAGTGACTGACACTTATATTGCAGTCTTGGCTGAGCTCTTCACAAGAAACTATGGCATATTACTGCAAATTTCCAGGGAATTGCCCTTTTTAAGGAGAAAAAAAGAAAGGAAAAATGATATTTACCTTCTCTCACCAGGGTATGTCTGTACACAGCAAGCAAATTTCATAAGCTAGTTCTGTGAGTGACAGACCATCCGAGAGTGGTCACACATGTTCAAGGAATAAGATACACCAAGACATTTTGAGGGGAAAATCTGCAGAATAACTAATCCAAGTAAATCAGAAAATAATAATTATCAGTAACAGGATTAAAGCCCTGATACAGATCTTCTTTCATAATTTCTGTAGGAACCACTGTTGCAACATTTTATCAACAGGATACCAAATACATACCAAATTACAGCAGTAAAATGAAGAATTAAAAATAAAATAACCATAACAACAGCTACAACACTTTATTTAGTTACTTTTTATTTTTAAAGATTATCGTGGAGATACCAGCTGCCAAGTCACCCCCCATATCTCCCAGACTCTTCTTAGGCCGGTGACAACATGCAGGGTTTGAACATACCTTTTTTTATCCCTTTTGGAACCTGGATGAGCTGCGAATCCGAATGCCACAGACACAGGCCATCCCGAGACGTCCTGCGTCTTCCTCGTGGTGCCTCCACATCCAGCTATTCCCATTTGTTCTGCATTCACACCAATATTCACCTTTCCATTGCAGTTCTCTGTGGTTCTACCCCAAATCTCAAAGAGGGTGTCTCAGTTGAAACGCCCGAAAGCTGTCTATGGGTTGTTACAGCGTTTGTAGCTGCGGTGGTAGCCTTTAAAATTCCCTCATACGTGTGAAAATACCACATTGCTACTCTTACATCTAGCTTTAGTAATTGCTTTATACAATACCTCAGACAGTAAATCTTTTCTCTGCAATAGTAATGCAGTGTCATCTTCTGGAAAATTATGGACTATCTTTAATCTCTTTTATGGATGTGTGTACCCCCCTGGTTAACTAGATTGTGGTTTATACCTTTTCAGTTGTGCTTGGTGCCTTGGGTTTCAGGTGTTTTTCTGCCTCTTGGAGAGTACAGAGGCTTCAGGATATAGCAAAGAACTCCTAGGAACATTTCAAAATAAGAACAAAGTTATTGATGCAGGAGAGTAAGCAAAAGGTGATTGTAGAAGAAAACTGGATTAAAGTGAAACTTATCCCAGGTCTCACTTGTGCTGGGTCAGTATCAGTCTGCCCTGGATCTTCTGATGTCCTTGAAGTTTTTCTTGAGGAATTTGAAATGTTGTTTTTTCCTGTGCTCAAGCAAGAAATCTACTTATGTATTTTTAAACAAGGTGTTGTTTTGTCTGGTTGTATTGTTCTCTGAGTAGAATGTTGCTGCGCATTTACAATGGCCAAGCAATCTAATTAGAGAAGCATGAGGTGGTCTGATAAATACTGCTTGAAGTGGAAACCGAAAAATGTCTGGAGGCACCAGGAAAACATCTCTCTTGAATGCTAGCAAAAAACATGTAATGCTTTATGATAAACCCATCCACACATCTAAGATTCTGGAAGGGACATGAGTATGTGTTCAGGGTTTGTATCTTTATTACATACGTTATTATAGGAGTGATCTGGGTTATAATTTGAAGCCTTTTTTATGAATAAAGAAATGTGGAAAATGTAGTATGTTTAGTTTGTGAAAATACCATCTATAGAGTGAAAATCAGAGTAACCTTTAGAGGAATTAGCACTACTTTTTTGATTCAGCGGTATTTCCCAGCTTTCCCTGACTTGGATGTAACTCAATAAGTGGAAAAAACACATTAAGACACATGAAGATATGAAAAAGCAGCATGAAGACTGTTTTTGCAATCCTTCCTTGAGTGGCTTGGTGTTACTGTTTTATAAGAGAAGGAATCTACCATGAAATTTGTCCAAAATGATGGGGAGCAGCTGAGCATGGAAATCATCAGAAAGGAACACTTAAAGCTTAAAATTCCAAACCTTCATTTTTCTTACTAACTTCCCCCTCATGAATCCAAGTAAATCTGTTTCTGCACTTCTTTCTGTGCTATCACAGTACTTTATTGGTAGCTATATATACTAACACATGCACACTACCTGTTCATAGATTTTTTAGTCCAGTAGCATCTGTAATTCTTTCTAATCTACTTAAGGGATTTAATGAAAGTATTAACATGAGCCAGAAGGCATACTGTTGTTATTCTGTCATAGAATAACATTAATATCCCTTAATATAGGTAATGTCTGTGATTCATACCTCAGCTTTTCTATACGTCACCATTTTCTCCCATTCCATTCCTTGTTTTCACTTTGGAAGTACATCAGTTCTCTCCATCTCTGTTTATTTCTATGATCAGTAATTTAACACCAGATATTTCCCAAACAGCCCCCTGAGAGAGGTCTTGGTGAGACTAAATGCAGTGTCAAGGGACCTTTCAGAGTCTTCATTTCATCAGCTCCGGTGCAACAAGCTTCTGAAGTATGTGCTGAGTCTTAAGCCTATGAGTGGTCCCATTTCTTTGAGATAATTACTGATGTACCCTGATGAAGAGTTGTGTCAACATTGTATCAAATAATATCAGACAAACCCAGCCTCCATTGTCTGTGCTCCAAGCTGAGCAGATGGGGAGCCAGCTCCATTTTGGAAACTGTACAGGCATATTATCAGAATGATGGGTTGAGGCTCATCAGCTTTGTTGATGAGCTGACTTGGGTACCAGTCTGGAGCTATGTGTTTCAACAGTTTCAGATCAGAGCAAGCCCAAACCCCACCAGTTACAACACAGGCACTCCATGTTTGCCATTCTCTTCCCTCTGCAACGAGAAGGTGATCAGATGGGACAAACAATGAAGCCAGAATCAGTGTGTTTGGATGAGTGCCCTGCCCAGGGTTCTCCTTCTCGGCCAGCACCACTGGGACAGGAGCTTGAGTTTGTGTGTCACATCCTTTGCAAAACCTGGCTGTGTGCTGACATCAGTCACCCAAGCATAGCGTCAGGCTGCTGGCAAACTGGGAGGGTTCTAGGCTGGTAGGTTCTCAAGCTTCTGATCCTTGCCTTTTTAAACCATCTTCCAAGGAAGAAAACACATTTTTGCTTTATTTCAATGCTTCTGCAAAAGATTTACTATTATCCTTGTTTGCAGTAGGCAAACATACCCAAAGATTCTAAGGTTTGGTTTGGCAATTGAGCTTACAAAATAACAAACATAATCCCTCCATTCTCCACTGAACAGCTGGTGCAAACTTATTAAATGGCAACCTCATTTTGCACTGGCTTCTGTTGGGTTTTTAGGTATTCTGCTCTCTGCTTAGTGTGCTCATTCTGCATATTCTTCTTTCTTTTCTCTATTTCCACTAGCCGTTCCTCTATTTACTAATTATTTGCATTTCAGTACCTACTGTTTTGTATGATATCTGATGCTTTGCTTCATGTAATATTACCTTTCATCTAATGACTGCTATCACCCCAAATGCTGTCATCATTCCTGACTTCTCACTCTATGCCATTTCTGAACCACTGTTAAAATTAACACTTCATAACCTTTTCTAATTGCACTCCCTCCCCTTCCGCGTTGTGTTTGAAAACTTCTCATATTCTTATTGTGGCACACCTCTTTGTTGCTGTCTGTCTTCCCATCTGTTTCCCATCTGAGACCTCAGCCTATTCCATGCATATTTTTACACAGATAATCTGTGGTAGTGTTATCGGTCCGGTGTGAACCAGCAGGTATTTGGAGAACCTTGAAGTTCAGCCTTCCTCAGGGAAGATATACGTGACACAGAATAAGGTTATATGGATATTTTGCTTAAAATGTGTATCGGAACAATAAAATCCTGGGAAGAGATAGTCACACAGACCACTTGCAGTCACTAGTGTAATTAACCCAATTATGAACACCTGGCTCCCACATGGCAAAAGTTTAGCCTAACTCTGGAAAGAGTTTACCTCAGCCTGGCTACTCTCTTGTTGCCTGCTGCAGCTTTGGCTATAATACTTAGATTAATTTATTACTTATTGTCTAAATAGTTCTTTCACATATTAGGTCAAAATTTTTAAAAGTCTAAAAGTGCTGTTTAGTGCTTTTTCCCATAGCAGTGTAAGTGTAGGTGCAAGTGTCTTGCTAAACATATAAACATGGATAACCCTTCCTTTCTTTCTTCTTCAGGCAACATTTTTTTCCTTTATAACTTATCCCTGGAGAAAGGTTCATGAGTGAAAAATCATTGCTAACTTCATATTTTGCCTTCACTGTGAATTTCTTTCCTGGAGCAATAATAAGAAATAATGGGTGTAATGCTTTCCTTCAGAATCCATAGCATATAACAAATCGTCTGTTGTTTTATTTGTTGTTGCCATATTTAATTCAAGTGTATTAATTTTTTCTCCATGGGTTTTCTATTTTATTTTAAGTTCAGAGGGCCTTCCAAACCTTTTTGTAATATTATTTCAGGAGCTAGACTGGTTTTGTAGTTAGATGTGGGAACTAAGATTGAGGTTTCAAGGTTTCCTGTCTCCCACTTCCTTTCTAGATTAATTTCAGCTGGGGTTTTTTGTGTGTTTGGGGTTTTTTTTGAGCAGTCACCAATAACCAGTTGTAGATGTCCACCTTAATAAATAGATTGTAAATCACAACCAGTCAGCAGCTACAACTTAAACTGGAGTAAGAAGAGAGGTGGTTTTTTGGTAGGTGTCCCCAAAAAGCAGTCCAGCCAAGCCACAGAAATCACTGTCTTGTTAGTCTTAATCCCTGTGTGTCTCCATGTACCTTTTTGTAAAATGGTTGTGATACAGAATTCAAAAAGAAGGAATGATCAGTCTATTTAAAGCTTGCAAAGCATTGCACAGCTCTAAGTGGATTGCATTTGATGGATGCTAAGTTAAATGATGATATTATTTTATGTCTTTGTGAGATGGTTCTGCTTAAAACAGATTTGGAAAAAAATGGCTGGATGGACAGATTCTTCTGTCATATATGAGCAAATTTAGCAAATCCAAGGACAAAAAAACTTTGTTACATCTTTGTGACCCTGTTTTCTTCATTAGTTCCTAGTTAGAAGAGACATCTGTATTGTATATGGTATGAATAGTAACCTAGTGTTCAGTCTTTGGTCTGTACATCCAAATACTTGGACAAGTAAGGGGTCAGAGTTGCTGAGACCTGGTCGGTGCAGATAATCTGTGTCCACCTAGACAGAAGGCTGGAGGGACAGAGTGACAACATGGACTGCCCCATTCTACTAAGTGCTCTTGTAGTGGCTCTAGCTGAGTAACACAGTCACAGAACACAATTTGTTCTCATTCCAGGCTGAAATGCTTCTCTGGGGAGAGAGTGATCTTTGTGATCTGTGTCAATAGCACAGCAAACACCGCACCGGCCTTCATCTCCTGCTAGACACCTGAACCATCCCACCACACTGCTGAGATCTAGGCTTATCTGCTGCCTAGTCTGGTAAACTTCAAAACACAGTGGAGATTTTTTTTATGTCTGTTAAAGAAAACAGAGTTTGCAAGAATATAAATTATCCTTTGAGAGCTCTCTGAGAGCTGTCTCAAGAAAAAAAAAAAAGGTAAATAATGCATTAAAATGTTGGTTTAAGAAGTCTTTTCAATATCTCTCTAGATCTGAAGAGATCTAAAGATCTCTGTTGTCATTTGTCATTTTCTGTCTGTTGTCAGTTTCTTTCCTGCTCCTTTGGGTTTTTGAAAATATACAGCTGCTTGCTCAACAGAGGTGATGGATTTGAGGACAGGCGTTCTCGATTATGCTGCAAATAACCAAAGACCTGTTTGCCCACGGTATTCTTAAGGGTTCATTTTTACAGAATCACTATAAATACAGAATCAGTGCTTGGGCATTTCATCCAGCAAATGTGAGCTCCCATTTCATGGACATATTAAGCAGTAAAATGTAGTTTTAGGAGCATAAGCACGGGAATGATGACTGCTGAGTTCTTTGGCTTCCCGGCGCAGGTTGGCATGGGGGTGTTTGTTTCCTCAGTTCTTCCTGGCTAATATCTGCTGAGTGTTTTTTCAGAAATAATTTAATATCTTTTGGCTCCTTTGTAAAATGGGTAACATTCTGTTCTTATTCACAAGAAATGCTGTTTGATGGTACACTGAGATCCTGGAATGAAAGCTGCTACATAACTTCAAAACATTGTTGTTCAGCTAAAAGTGAAGCAGCATCACGAAGTATGCGTTCAGCTACTAAAGCTGGAGACTGAAAAAATACAAAGGAGTTTTACTCTGATTATTCTAGATCTAGATGGCTTGTTAGGGCCCTAGTAGATTGTTCCAAAACTGACAATATTCCAGTGACTCATCCAAGCAACAAAACAGTGAAGCCATTTAATCAGGAGAATTTGAAGCCTTCATCTGCAGCACAGAATTAGCACAGATAGTAATTTATTTATTTTTCTCTCACTTCCATTCCAGATGAGAAAGTTTTGCCAGTTCGGCTTTCCAGGTAGTTCTCACATGATATTCTTTTGATGGTGGTAAATTGTAGTACAATCGTAGTTTACACTTTATGAGATTGGTATTTTATTTGCAGTGTTTTAATTTCTAATTTTTTTTCTCATAGCTGTAAAACTGAAAAACACTTTTCTCAGGGAAAATTAAACATGCATTTTGTATTGTAACTGTATTGTTATTAAATGCTACCTACGTTATTCCACTTGCTCTAAGCAAAGAATGAACCCTTTAAAAAAAAAATAATAAAAACTTACACTTGCATCCAACCTATAGGTAATCAATCCTATACATTACAAAAAACTATGTGTAATAATCTTTAAAAAAATTTACAGATCCCACCAGTATTCACTTGCAAACTGAAGCTACACTTTTTCCCTGTCACCTATACATTTTTAATATACTTTGGGACTTATAAAACAATACGTCTTAGGCCAACAAGCACACAGCTGTTCAAAGCAGGTTTTAAATTATGTTCTTGGCCTGTGGCTAACGGTATGCTTATAATATACAATAGTAACAGTAAATAATAGACAAAGAAATAACCAGGAAATATAATCAAGAAAGAAGAAAATAATCTCCCTTAATAAAAAGGAGATTGCATTACATTGTCATGACTCCAAGTGCCATTAGGAGGTTGGATCTCCATTATCTATAATACCTGAAATATTTAATTTGCAGCTGTGAGCAATATTTAACTCACAAAAAGGCAGGGCTCATGCAAAATAATTTGGAAGCGGTCACATCCCCAGATTTCAGCCTCTCTTAATTGTCTGACATATGATTTCTGTACTTTAGAATATACTTTTCACACTGTCAGATTCCTTATTTGCTTTGTTGTACAACTTTAACTATGTCTTCCTTCCCCCTCCTTCCTTTTTTTGGGTCTATAACAAATTCAAGGCTGGTGAGTTCCCATTAAGGAAAAGAATGCAGTGCCGTAAAGAAAACCTCTGTGAAGTCGGGGAGTCTGTCACAAGATATTAATGAGAGGGGTAGGTATAAAATCAGGAGATTCCAATCAATGAAGCCATCTTATAGGATGAATATTGGTACTGTATTTTCCAAGGATGTGTTATCAAGCCCTTCATTTGCAGAGCCACGAAGAGCTGCATGTTTACTGAAGTGCTTCATTAAATTCCTGCCTGTGGCATCAATATACATATATTCATTGGCAAGGTGCAGCTCTGAACAGTAAAACATTCTCATGGGGACCTGGAATGTCTATTGTACTATGATATTTCAGATTTTACAAGCTTGAGTAAATTTGGAGTTAGGCACCTTTTGCAGAACTGATAAGGAAGGCATGCATAGGAAATAAAGAATAAGATTTCATGCTGCAACACTCAGTCGGAGTTATATGATTTGGTGCAACAACAGCGTTAGTTTGTCCTGGGGATCCACAGGCCAGCCCCTAAAGTGACGTAATACTCCTTATTTCTCTTGATGTCACTTGAATTACGATGCCTTACTCAAGCTGAGGATCTGATCCTATAAGTTAGTGGCAAGATTATTTCCCTTCAGTGACTTTGAGCCAAAACAGAATAGAACTGTGAGAGTGGGAAACTGAATTAGTCATACGTGATAATTCAGGAGCACTGGCCTGAAGCTCTGCTCGGGGTACAGGAGGGGATAAGGCGAGATGCTCCCTAATTCAGGGCACGAACATAAGTCTTTATGTAAGTTATGCTGCTGGGAAATAAAGCTATGCTAGCAATGTTGTGTGCTTTTAACCTTCAGTACCTTTATGTGAGAAAGCAAGAGGAATGAAAATGTGTAAATGTGCCTGTCAGAAACCTTGATCAGTCTGGGAAGTTGATGCTTGTAAAAATATACTATGGTCTATGGCTTTTATATGGTAGTTCTTAGGACAGAATCACTATTTTTTGAATAACTGGTACTTAAGTCATAGGAGAGCAAGTCATAAAGCAAATTGTACTGAGATATTTTTCTCACGTTAAAAGGCTTTGTGACTTTAACAAATGGCATGTTTCAACCTCCATCAGGCAGCCTCTTATTCTGTACACATTTATTCATATGCTTAACCTTGGCCTCGCTGAATTGTCCCATTAACAGCCCCCCTGATGCCCTGCCTTAATACCAGTTAGTTAAACTGGGTAACAGCAAAGAACCCTGGAGAGAGATCAGGATGCTATTGCACTAAGTGCTGTACAGACACACAATAAAAATGATAGTCTCTGCCCCAAAAGTCTTCCAGGTAAAGCCAAGAGAAAACAGATGGATGCAGAGAAGCAGGCTCAGAGAGAGCATAGAAAGCGCCAAAATGTTCTGGTCAGTCTGAAAGTCAAAAGTCTAGCCAGGCCTGACTTTTGGCAGGCTTGATCTTACTGGAGGGTTTAATAGATGACAAATAAGTTGTTTCAGAGGTACTTGAAGAGTATACGCCTTAGGGGTGAAACAGTGAGAGGACAAATAAAACTTCCCGCTGGGAAACTTAAACCAGTGGGATGAAAATTATGCATATCCACAAATCTTTACAGGACTGGTGCCTATGTATTCAGGGTGATTTTTCACACATTTCTCATTACATGTTTGGATTGTAAAGTCAAATCTTATATGCTTAGCTCTATGGGGGAAAATAATTAAAGATTAATAAACAGATTCAGCACAAGAAAATTCTAATTACGAATAGGCTGAGTTTTTCAGCTTGGTAAAATGTAAGAATAGATATATAGCAGCTATGTGTGAAAAATTTCCACAAGATTAGTATTGCTTAAAGGCAAATATACCTTTCACTATTTATGACTCTCCTCTTGGACGGTTGCTTTGGTTTTAAAAAAAGTTTGGTATCTCCTTAATTTCTTTCTTTTCCTTCCTATTCTCGCTATGCCATGGTTGAGGAATTGCCACCATTAATATTTCATAACCTTCAGAGTACAGGCTAAAACCATGGAAATATAGAAACAAATCACATTTTGGTATTAATGCAATATTGCAGAGTGTCATTCTCAAGGCTGTGCAAAGAAAGGATTAGACTTTATGGGGGAAAAAACCTAGCAGTAAAAATGTGTCTAGCAAAACACATTGAGAGTTTTTAAACAGTTTAAACAATTTTATCACATCCTGTAGTGACTTATTAACAGTGTCTTCAACCTTTATATATTCCAATAACAACCTGATGTCTTCATCTTATCTTATGGAACTATAATTGGCTGAATCCAGGTACCAGTGCCTGGAGGCCATACAGTCTTATAGACTTTAATGGCTCATTAGGTATTTATTCACTTTAACTTAAACAGCTCAGCCATTTGTGGAAAATGAGCCTTTAAAATAGAATTAGGGCTTTTTTTTTTTTTTTACCTAAGTGTAGTGTATAACCTGAACTGCCACTGAATTTAAATTTCCAAACCTGCCAGTTTAATTTGGCCTTGCTGCCTTCCCCTTTCAAAATGGGTTACAGCTTTGTCATAACTTCTTATGCTGAAGAAATATGCTGGTGGTACTTAAAACTGCTGGAAAAACAGAACGATTCCTTTAGTTAAAAAACAAAGCAACCCCCACTAAATGTGTGGTTAATGTATTGCGATAACTCATGCTGACAGGTGTCATCTCTACAGGCTATCTGAAACCTTTAATCATCAGAAAGCAGAGTGGAGGGGTCCTAATTAATCTGAATTTTAGCCAGGGTGGTGGGTGGTTCCACTTCACTGTTCAAAATAGCACGAGCCTCAACACACATGGTGCACCTTGGGCTGTGTCCAAACCCACAAGCCTATGAGAGAAAGAGGCTGTAAAAGATCACAGAGGATGGGAAGAACGTGATGATGAGTTGCCTTTAACAGTTCCAGCTAAAGCCTGCACTCTGCATCTCGAACAGTTGTCACGCAACAGGCAAATCCAGTCTCCTCTTTTGCTCATGGATCTGGAAGTCCTGACACAGGAAAAAAACATGGTTCATTTGCAGGATTTCACAGCTCCGTGCAGGAGACCACGGAAGGATGCTGGGCTCACAGCAGTCCCTGCCTGATAAACCAAAGTCCTCTCTTGAAAGGTTAGCTGTGGTACAGCACATTGCCTTGTTGGAACTGAACCTATTGCTACTCAGGAGTTGTGGAATGGTTTTGTTGCAAATTACTATGCAAGGAGAGATGCTCTTGGTCTTAAAGAGAGTTCATTTCTGTAATGTGGTTAGCTCTATGTAGCAGTCACTGTTTCTTGGTGCGTGCAAGTTCTGCTTAAGTGTACTCTTGTCCTTCACTGCCCAATACTGCCATGCTAGGGACAATGACAATGTGGGCATGTGGTGTGTGAAAAAGAGAGCATTATGTGAAGCATGCCATGGAGTTTATTGCTGCATTAGGCTTTTTGGATCATGACGTTCTCCGTAGGAAAGATGAGGAAGGCTAAGGGAGAGTTCTTGCTCCTTGAGCTGATGGCTCTGGTAGATTAGTGATAATGACAGGTGAAAATTCTGTTCTAGAGCCAAACTACACAATTTTCCAATCCACTAGGTCTTTCCGACACCTTTATGATTAGGCTTAGGTTTCACAGCCCAAGAGAAGTTTTCTTTTATGAATACCTAACATAATAGTATCTGGAAATAGCTTTTAAGCTGCCATTTGTTCATGTTTCCTTTGTTCATGTCCATTATTTATATGGCCTGAAAATTTCCATATTTGCTCTATTTTGTTGAAAAAGATGCTATATATTTTGCTGGGGGGGGGTGGGGGGGGAGAGAAGTTGGATTGGTTTTGTACAGGGGAAAATATAAAGCTTTTAAAATGCTTCAGGATCAAAATGATATCTTTAATATGAACAGATTACTTCATGAAGGCATGGAGGTGGGGGCTACAATACAGGATTGTTAGAGTTGTGGTCTGAAGAGTGAACAGGATGAAACAGGAAAAGCAGGTGTTGCTTGTTCCTCCATTTAAAATTTAAGAAGCAGTAAAATACTGAATGATTCCCTTCCAAAGTGATCATTAAGGTTAGTTAGTTACTTTAATTCACTTAGAGTGGTGCTTAAGGACAATTTGTTCCTGATTCCCCCCTGCCAGCTGAAACAAATGGTTTTCTTTTCCCCCCTTTTCACCTGATGAGACCACAAAAGGCATGAAGAAGGAATGACCTGAGACAGGAGCCTGTTTACTCATGCTATGTCCCCTTTTCATTATTCTGTGTTTGTTTTTGGCATGTTGAACAGTATCTACAACTTTTAATACCCAATTTAAATTGATTTCAAGTAAGTGGCACAAGAATGCATAAGCAGTGAACTCTTTTTCATGGCAGGGGAAAGCAGAGACAGGAGTTTGGTGACCCTCTCTTTTAAGCTTATAAAGCCTCTGCTGCTCTGACGCTCCCTCCATTGATCAGCACGTTTGACAAATGAGTCCATTATTGTCTATACGCAATGTTTCTATGAACCATTTTTTAAAAAGCAATATATCTACAAAATTAACCTCTGGACAGCTTTGGAGAGTGTTCCTCTTCCCCAATAACTTGGATGCACTTAGAGAAGGTGCCTTGATGTTTAATTACTGCAGACAACTGGGATGATGTCTGTTATCTATAGTATTGAAAAGATAGCCGTGATAGCATCCTCAGGACTGAACGTAGACATGATGCACAGAAAATGCTGCTATTTCCTCTCCTCTATCAGAAAGGCTGTACCCCTCTTCACACAGTGAACACAGGGGACACAGACCCTAAACCTCCTCTCTTTCCCTCCCGGTAGATCTATCCCAAGAAACATTATTAGGATAATGGTTCTTCTGGGGCAAGATAGTTACTGCTAAATCAACATTACTTCCTAATGAATGGCAGTTTTCTGAGGAGCTCTTGAGCTGGGCCTACCTCTGCTTAATTTAAAGTAGCTGTGTTGACATAATATATTTAGACTTCTGTAATGTGTTTGACTTAGTACTGCACAACATTCTGATTAAAAACAATTATCGCTATACAAAATCGGCGTTGTACATATTAAACGGCTCCCAAAGTGTCTCGACGATAGCTTGTGGCAGGGAGCTCTAAATGGGGAATCGGCGCTCAGGGGAAGTTTCCAGTTCCTCTGGGGTCTTGCTGGGGTTCACCTCAGGAACCCCAGAGAAGGTCTGTTGTGGTGAAGGAGGCAAAAGGGCTGGTTTCAGGAGCAAGTTGGGGTTGTGGGGTAGGTGGAAGTCGTCCAACGGCTGCTTTAAATATAACAAGAGCCAGGTTTATAGTTTCGGCCACATTTCTCCAGTGAGTGCTGCATAGTAAAAGTGACTTCTATGAGTGTGGAGGACTTTCATGCACCCAAACTGCTTGTGACTGCTCGGTCTGACATGGCTACTGAGGAAGCTGACGGGTGACTGTGCAGGGGGGGAGGGAGAGGAAGGTTGTGCTGCTTTGCTGATGGCAGAACTAATGTTCTGGCAGAGCAAAATAATGCCAGCTTTTGGAAACTGCACATCTTTTCTTAAAGCTTCTTTGCAGGGTGTTGGCGTGAGCAGGTGCTGGAGAGGGCTGCAGGGCCCCCGCTGTGAGGAGGGATGGGGCTGCCTCGTGCTGGACAGTTCCAAGCGGTTCTAGCAGGTTCTGGGTCGTTCCAGGCGGTTCTAGCACGTTCCGGGTGCTTCTAGGTGGTTCTGGGTGGTTCCCGCCACAGGGCACAGCTGAGTCGCCTCAGCGATGCTGGTGGTGCCTCAGAGTGAGGGTGTTTAAGAAAAGGAGCAAAATGGTGCTTGTGATTGAGGGGGAAAAGTGTGAGAGGAGAAGGAGCTTCAGCTCCAGGTGCTAGAGGGGGCTGCAGGTCCCCCCTGTGAGGAGAGATGGGGCTGCCTCATGCTGGGCAGTTCCAGGAGGTTCTAGCAGGTTCCAGGTGCTTCTAGGTGGTTCCGGGTGGTTCCCGCCACAGGGCACAGCTGAGCCCCCTCAGTGACGCTGGTCATGCCTCGGAGGAGAAGGAGAAGGAGAAGGAGAAGGAGAAGGAGAAGGAGAAGGAGAAGGAGNAGGAGGAGAAGGAGGAGAAGGAGAAGGAGAAGGAGAAGGAGCTCCAGGTGCCAGAGCAGGGATTTCCTGCAGTCCTGAAGGACCCCAGGTGGGGGATGACCTGGGGAAAGCTGCAGACCATGGAGGGGCCTCAGGCTGAAGCAGGGGAAAAGCGTGATGAGGAAGGCACTGCAGAGAGCAGCCATTAGGTACTGAGTGTAACCCTCTGTTCACCATTACTCTGTGCTGCCCAGGGAGAGGGGCTGGGAACGAAGGAGTGCAGTTGAGCTTGGGAAAGAGCAGGGAGGAGGGAAGGTGTGGCTTTAATTTTGTCTCTTTCTTACCATCCAAATCATTTTTAATTGGCAATAAATTAATTTCCCCCAAGTCAAATCTGCTTTGTCTGAGACGGTAAGTCTCCGCCCATCCTGTTGAGGCTGGGGAGTGCCAGAGGGGCTGGGTGGGTGTCTGGACGCAGCCCAAGGTCAACCCACCACCATTTCCTTCATGAAAGGGCTCAGAATATGCATACAAAAATCTGATGTGGAAAACACAAGGTAATGAACATATTAATCTCGTTGAAGTGAAGATTTTTATATACTTTGGTTAAAGTACATCAGGGAACAGCCTGTACGAGGCAGAGCAGATATTTCCTTAATTTAACAAGTGCAATCAGGACAAGATCCAGTTAACTTTGTTTAAACTATAAAGACTTACTCCAGTTGAAGATCTGGCCCTATAGGTAGTGGAAAAATAATTGACTTGTGTTGACTTTGAGCCAAAAGACTTAGCAACTGAAAGCAGGGTAAGACCTGGTGGCAGACAACTGGAGCCAGCACAAATTCGGGTCAGGCTTCAGGTACTAAAATTTTGCATAGAAAGTAGCCAAACATTGGGATGAACTACAGAGAGCTATAGAAGAGCTTTCATTATTTCATTATCTTATCTTTCTAAAATCTCTTCTAATTCCTACCACAAAATGTGATCAGGATGCAGGAGTTACCAAGTGACATGTTTTGACCTGGATTATTCTGGAAGTCAAATAGAGAAACGTAGTCTTCCCTTCTGATATAAAAATTCCATGAGGCTGAATGAGATCACAGCCCACAATGGTAGTGTTCACTGTCTCCTAGCACCACAAATTATTAGAAGCAGAATTACAGCATGGTGATTTCATGTCAGAGGACAATGCTTTATTACTGTTTGATTTACTTAGTAATATAAGTACATTGAATCAGCGCAGAAGAAACTGCTTGAGAATTAATTTTTTCTTTAGCTCAGTTATTTTTGTTTTGTTCTGTCTTTCTAGTGACCTTCATCTGTGTGTGAGGGATCCTATAAAATAGGAATGTGATGGTTTTCTTTAAGTTATGATTCACCCAAATATAGCACTAGTGAAACAGCAATCTGCTAAGGGGACAGAGGAGATTCAAGGGACTTGGCAACAAGATGGTGACCTAAATATTAACATAGAATGGATTATTTTTGTAATTTCCATGAAGACGATAATAGCTACTGTTGATGACTAGGTGGCCACTGTTGAGTCACATTTATGTATTTGAGTGGGAATTTGCATTATTTGATTTTCCCAGGTATAAGGTAAATCTAATTTAGGAATATAGGTTCTCTTTACAGTCCAGTAGAAAGAATTAAGCCTCTCCAAAGACGATCATCCCATTGCAAGTTCCTGATGTTGGTAGGCTAATGTAGATTCTAGAAATACCTGTATTACTACATATCACTAGAGGTATTGTAAACAGGTGCTGATCTTTCAGACTCCAACAGGAAAACTATTCAGTGCTGGCTTGAACAGCCCTGTCTCCCTACTGATTGTTTCTTGTTCCATCCTACCATTTAGTAGCACCTGCTGCTTGTGGAGCTCTGACGTGAATTGCTGGGGAGCTGTCCTACTCCCTGCTGCAAGAGCATGATGGGACATGGTGGGAAATAATTAGAAGATGAGTAGGTGGGGGTTGCTGCCCAGGAAATCTTTGTGCAGTTTTATCCTTGATCAGTTAAAGCAGGGAGATAACAATACCTAGGTACTCGCCCTGATCATAAGCCTTCTTAAATAGGTCAAATAAATAAGAGGGTTTGTACTTGGGAAAGTTCTCATCATTTGATGTAATCTGTCTAGATCAGTGTGGGCAACAATAGGACAGGGGCAAAGTTCTGTAGCTGTGATTTAATGAAGGTGGTGATCCTTAACTTCTTATTAAGGCTAATGCAGTGTTTTTCATGGGCACTTACATTCACATAAAAAATATGTTCTTTGCCATTGTGTGGTTTCTCTCAAATTAACCCCTGAATACCCCACCCTCAAAGGTAACGCTGCTGTGTTTCATGCAGCAATATGACATACCACATTTTCAGTGAATGCATTGCCCTTGGGTACACTAGGGGTTAGTTATGCAGTATTTCTGGATGTTTGATTACCATGTTGAGCTAATTAATGGGCTGCATGCGATCTCTATTAATTAGACCATGCTCAAGCCTTGATAAAGTATATGTCCTTATAGTAGAGCATAATAGTTTCACGTACCCTCTACAAACTGTGGTTAATTACAAGCTCATCATGATTTCAAGATTTAAGGGAAATTAAAAAAAAGATAAAAACCTATTTTTTAATAGTTGAAAAATGGTTCTAAGAAAAATCTTCCATGAAGTGAAAGTAAGGATGCCTTTTTGAAGATGAAATGATTTAGTGGAAAGAAACAATTTTTCAGTTAGAAAGATAATTTGACAGCTGTCCTCTACCCACATCATCTGTGGGAGGAACAAGCTCAGGAAGGGAAAAAAGACAGGGGGGGACACATTCCTGCAGTGGAGGGAAGGGAAGAGAGTAACCTATAGTTATTATTTCTTTATATTTGATAGTCAGCTCTCCTCAGTAGTGTAAGCTCCCCTTTCCAAATGCTGTGAGAGCACACCTACCACTTCTCACATCACAAGCTCCTATCACAGAAAACCTTGCTTCACTCCTGCAATTTAGATTTCATCCTAGCTGTCCTCGGTTTCAGCCCATTTGACTGCTACGCTGTCATGGAAGCTCAGAGGTAGACTTATGACTGCATTTGATAGCAGGGCTGTACTGCCTGTGCTCATCAGGCAGAAGATCACATATATAGGTTTGGTAAGACATACTGCTTCTCTGCCAACTCTGAAGGGTCAAATTAAAGAATAAGTAAGCAAATTAAACAGAGCTAATTGATGACTGCCTACAGTAAGCAATCAGTGGCTGCCAGGAGATTTGTGTGTACAAGTCTAATGCACAATTGACACATTTCTGAAAATGCATGTTCAAAAAAAGAGCAACTAATTAACTTTTCACTGATAGTGTATGTTCCTGTATTTTGATGTAGCTGCCAATTAAGCTGTAAAACAGGATTATTAATTCAATCTCTGGGTTTGTGCCAGTTTGGCTTTTGGATATGTGCACTCCCAAAAGGTCCTTATGATTGCTGTGGGGTCCAAAAAGCAGCCTCATAGTGAACGTAATTATTTATGTTGCATCTGTAGAAACTTCCACATATTTTCCGTTTGTATTGATCCAAGCCTGATTATTTGCCCTTATCCTGGCACAGCTGCCCTTACAGTCTGCAAGAGTTTAGGTTGAGCACAGAGAAGGAATTTGTACCACTGGGTTCCATAAAATTCTTTAAAAAAGAATAGCATGTAATACTAAATATAGTAGTTAATATATTTAGTATGTGCATATATTATACATAATATTTAATAAAATTAAAATTTGGTGAGCTATGTGGAACTGACTGTGTTTAAATTCAGTTTTGCTCTTTCCTCAGATATCTGAGAAACAGAGCCCTTCTGCAACGTTAATTGCGTGTTTACACTGATTCACTGCAGCGTCATTTGACCTCTTCAGTTATTCCTCTCCGTAGGATAAAGGCTTACTGCATGGAAATACCAACACAATGGTAAGCTCCAATATAAACTTAATAATATTATCAAAGCAGATAAGAGATTATTTGTTGAATTACTGTCTATCGTCTAAGTCATTTTGGAGGACATGAAAAGCAATCACCTTCATTTTAGAACTGCTGTGTCACTTACCAAGCACCTTGATTAAGATAGATGCAAATGCAACTCTGTCTTTAAAATGGTGGCTGATCATAACTCTGTTAATCTAAGACCTCATTTTAAATTACTACAGAAAATGTAATAGTTTATGGGGGAAAAGTAGCATGAGCTACCCAGACAAAGCGGAAAACCAACCAGCTTTCAAAAAGAAAAAGAGGAGAAATCCAGAAAAAAAAAAGGCGGGGGGGAGGGGAGGCGGAGGAAAAAGGAAGAATAAGATAAAAAAAAAACACACCGCCTCAGTAGGAGCTGGGATTACCTAATATTTTTTACAACAAAGCAGCAAGAATGATTCTTAGCGCTGTTGGATCCAACTATCATAAAATAAGTTTTACTGCATTGTTAAAAACAAGGTAAACTTTTCCATTTCCCTGTAGAAACAAGCTTCCGTCTTGCAATACAACAAATGGCTCCTGCTTTGACTTCCCTTTCTTAACTGGAGTGTGGCCAGTGTCAGGACATATACCTAAGTAAACTACCAGTTCTCAAAAGACAGGGGACTTTATTAAATACTCTGTAAACCCAGCTGGAACACAGAGATTTCTGTGTGCTCCTCTACACCTCACACACCTCCTACAGGAAAAGATTTTTTTCCTGTACTAGATAGGTGGCAAGTAACAACAGAAGTTTAGTATTCACCTGTACCTTGCAGCACAGGGAAGGACAGCAAATAAGAGATGGATATAAATGTTAAGGGGTTAATTTTGAGAAGGCTGAAAAAAGCAGGTGAGTGAGGTAGAGGAGCACACAGCAGCTGCTTTCCGGTAGGTGGCTCTATTATACACCAGACTGTCCTGCAGCTCCTGCACCTCTCCCCAGTGAAGCTGCTTTGTGTCTCAGACTTTTTAACACAAAACAGATGCACAGATCTTTGCCTTTTTGTTTGGGCACCAGTGTCAAGCGTAGGTGTCTTTTTTATCGTTACTAGTTTTCTCCTCAATCATAACATGTAATTATGAAACTACCATGACAAAAGAAACTTTCACGGTTAAACCCCAGGACGCAGAATATGGTATGCTAATAGACTGAGTGAGGACTAATGACACAGAGAGTTCTACTGAATTGTTGGTTGCATGTCTATTCAAATAAATTTTAACAAGGCCAATTAAGGCCTTTTGTTTAATGCAACGTTACATCACAAATGGTATTTCCATTTCCAGAATTTTTGTAGTTTTGTTTTTTGCAGAGGGGACAATATGGGATTGATGAGTCTTGTTATTTTGCCTATAAAGAGAGGTCTTAAAAGCTTACAAATGCCTGCCAAGTGCAGCCATTCAGTTCTACACCACAGAACTAGATGAGTTTTGCTCGAGTTATAAAATACATTAATTTAAGATTATACCCCTGTATGCTGTGGAACATATGTAGGTACAGCACAAAAATGACAATTTGTCAGGCCCTTCTCCAAGCCCTTTTCATGAAGAATGAGATCCCATTTGGATCAATTACAAGTGAATAGACATTATACACTCCAAATCATGTCTTTGTTGCTTAACAGTGCAAAATATTGTTGGTGTAATTATTTTTGTGCGTTCCTTTTGCCCTGTGGCATCGATCCAAATGTGATTCCAACTCTACCTGGCTATAACCCAAGACTGCTCCACATAAAACCTCAGGATCCTAATTTTCTCATTCAACTATGACCAATGTCTGGTTTTGATTCAACATACAGTGGTCTGTGCAGGGAAATTCAAGCATTGGTCTAGTTGCCAGTGACCTTCTGCAAAGATTGGTATGAATCCCTTGTACAAAATGGAAACATTGGTCCCTACTTTTTACTCTTTTGGCCCAGGAGATGGAGCATATGACACGTAAGCAGCGAGTGGGAGAACTGGGTTTGTTTAGCCTGGAGAGAAGGCTGAAGGAATTCTGACCTGCTAGTACGTGAAAGAGGGTTATAAACCAGTCGGAGCTGATTCTTTTCAGAAGGGCACTACAGAATGGTAAGACACAACAGTTGCAAATTTTAACATGAAAAATGCCAACTGGGTATAAGGAAAAACACTCTTCACAGTGAGGATTTTTAAGCACTGGGACAGGGACCAAAAGAGTAAAAAGGGAGGGACCAGTGTTTCTATTTTGGTCATTTTCAGAATTTGATTGGACAAAGCCCTTGGCAGCCACAGACAACTCCAAACTGAACCCTGCTGGGAGCAAGACCTTGGATAAGATGGGGTCCTGAGATCCCTTCTATAGAATTCCTCCACAATTCTATGGCCTACATCTTCCTGGGTTGTTTTTTTCACTTCACCTCATAAGGAGGGGGTACTTAATGTATTTTTCTAGGAGCTTTGGGTATATAAAACCAGGATAAAACTCCTTGGATTAGAAGGACTTCAAATTTGTGATGCTATTTAGATCATCAGGAGGAAGGGAGACAAAATCTAGGTTTGGCTAGTCCTTTTTTTTCTTCAAAAATATGCGTTACCATTATGAAGATTTTCTTTATGCCAGAGAAGCAATGATGTTTAACTGTGGCACTCACTCTCATATCCTCATGTTGGACACAGGTAGATAATTTCAGTCTAACAAGACTCCATTCTTGTTTCCTGGATTTCTCAAACTCTTATCCATACTTTTACATCTTTAAAAATGGAGTGGAAAACAAGTCTGATGTCTTATGCTAGACCATACTACTGAGCTGAGGGGTACAGCTTTCTGTATCAGCTGAAGTTTCCTGGCAGGTAGTGGGTTCCTTCAGCTCCTGTCCAAGCAAGATTAACTCTGGACCCCTCAAATGGTACAATTTGACAAATCAGTTTTTGCCTAAAGCTAAAGCTAGCTGTGTCCTGATTCAGGAATGTCTTGTACTTTGGTATGTTTAACTGATCCCACAGCGTTTCTCTGATGCTTTCTAAAGAGTTGGAGAGATATGGAGTTGGGCACTGCAGTCATAGAAAAACCAGTGTTTTAGAAATGATCACCTTTAGAGGACATGAGGGCAGTACTTTTTACATTCACCTGCAACCCACTACAGGAACATGTAGGATGCTTTCTCTCTTATCAGAAACTACAAACAGATAATCGAGTCCAAGGTTTTCTCAGAAATAACTTGCAAGAAACAGCTCTTCGTGCTACAGAACATAAACAATTGCTAAAATATGCAGATCAGAAAAACTAATGATGTGTAATACTATAATGTTTTAAATGTCTTAATTTAGTTTATACGCACTCCAAAAAAAAAAAAAGCTCTTAAGGAGCCAAGCATCAATAATGTGAGCCTGTGCTAGTTGAGTAATTACCTCTTGGTGCTGAATTCTTAAATATTAATTTGCTATATGCTATTCATCATGTGCAACACTGTAATCTGTGAAGGCAAGGCAAAATCAAAGCTCTGAAGTAAAAGGAGAGAGAGCGTAGCTTTTTCAGCCAAGGTTCGGAGTTGTCAGTTCTTCAGACCTGCATCTCCCCTACTTCTTGACAGATGTACGTATGACAGTTTCCAGTGCCTGTTCCCATGGCAAGTACAAATACGGACATAACATCACTACACACTCCTCAAAGCATTGCTGCAGCTTAGTTGCAGCTTGATGTAATGGTTGGTAGGGAGAAAAGGTGTGAATGTCTCAGACCTCTACAAATTTACCAATTTGCTCCTAAATTACTGCAGCATTACTTTTATTTCCTTGTGAGGTGACCAAAGAAATATTCATGGGCTTATTTTTGCCCTTAGCAGAGAAGTGCAGTACCTGCTGTTAGTGGGGTCAGTGAACATCTTTGCAGAACAACTTCTATGCAATCAAATCAGGGTATATTTGCATTGCAAAGTGCAGCATGGTGAAGACACTCAAGCTAAACACAAATGAATGACATCAGATACTAAAGGTGCTTCAGCTGCAGTAGCATACAACAACCCAAACTACTTTACTTTGTCTTACAAACTGTAAGGAATTTCTGAGTTTTTAGCCCTGAATTCTGAAATGTTACATTTAAAAGGGACCTAACATTATAGCTTATGTTTTTCCAAATGTGTGCTCTGATTAAGGAGCAGCTAGTAGAGAAGTTAGTCATGTTCTAGTTCATCAGTCGCTCAAAAAGCAAAGTCTCTTGGGAATGAAGATTGTAAAATGAGACAGCGTACTCGGACCTGAACTTTCACCAGTTGATCAGAGAGAGGCACACAATGTGCTCCTTGGGCTGATCCTTCAGGGAAGCATGTTCTCCAATCCTGCATCATCCAGTTTGGAAATTGTTTACCCTCTTTCAAAACAAGTTTACCCTTTTTCAACACAAAATTTTTAAATGATACTTAATCACACCAAAGAGCTTTCTTTTCCTTAGACAAATTATGTATTTACATACAATTCTCTAATTGCTTACAATATGTTGTCTTCCAAATGTAACACCTGTTGGGGATGCTGCTAATTTAGATGTAACAAGATAAACAGTAGAGAGTTTTGCATTTTATAAGGCAGGAGAAAAGTAATTTAAAAAATATAATTAATTAAGATTACATAATAGTAGGGATAAAAGTAATGATTTTTTTTTCATCTTTCATAGCAGCTCCTATATAAAATATTTCTTTTTTTAATTGATTAAGGGCGTATTTTAGGAAAATTTGACTTCATTATATGAGTAAAATGAAAAGAAAAATCATGCCTCAAGCAGCTTTACAGGAAAAAGAGGTATATTATTTGGTGTATGCAAATAAGGGAGGAAGAACTCTTGTTCTGAGAAACTGGCTGCAGTTCAGTGCAGGTGCATTACTTGTATGCAGAGTAGCATCTGCACTTCAGAATCCCCCTTCAGAGGTGAGATCATAGAATCATAGAATGGTCAGAGTTGGAAGGGACCTTAAAGATCATCGAGTTCCAACCCCCCTGCCATGGGCAGGGACATCTCTCCCTAGAGCAGGTTGCTCAAAGCCCCATCCAGCCTGGCATTAAACACTTCCAGGGATGGGGCATCAACAACTGCCCTGGGCAACCTGTTCCAGTGCCTCACCACCCTCACAGTAAAGAACTTCTTCCTAATATCTAATCTAAATCTCCCCTCTTCCAATTTTAAACCATTACCCCTCGTCCTATCACTACACTTCCTGACAAAGAGTCCTTCTCCAGCTCTCCTGTAGGCTCCCTTCAGATACTGGAAGGCTGCTATCAGGTCTCCCCGAAGCCTTCTCCAGGCTGAACAGCCCCAGCTCTCTCAGCCTGTCCTCATAGGAGAGGTGCTCCATCCCTCTAATCATCTTGGTGGCTCTCTGCTGGACCTGTTCCAACAGTTCGATGTCCTTTCTATGCTGAGGACTCCAGAACTGGACACAGTACTCCAGGTGGGGTCTCACAAGTGCAGAGTAGAGGGGGAGAATCACCTCCCGTGACCTGCTGCTCACGCTTCTTTTGATGCAACCCAGGATACAGTTGGTTTTCTGGGCTGCCAGCGCGCACTGCTGGCTCATGTTGAGCTTCTCATCCATGAGCACTCCTAAGTCCTTCTCCTCAGGCCTGCTCTCCAGCCATTCTCTGCCCAACCAGTTGTCCTGGGCTTTGCAAGGGCACTGTGTAAAGTTGTTGGTGTAGGGCTGGCAGGGGCTTTGCATCCTGCTTCAGTGCTCTTGTAGAGGCAGACACCTATGCCTTTTGCGGAATGACAGTATTGTGATGATTCCCTCAGCATATGCTTGATTTCTGCATCTGCCACTGTCACTTTGCATCCTTGAGTTTGTCTTTATAGCTGCCACTATGACCACCAGAGCTAAGATGGAACATGCTGAATTTCCTGTCTCTTCTTTTTGCTTTCTTTTGCTTTCCTGGGTCTTACTGCAGACACCTCTCCAAAACCTTTTCCTTCCATTTGTGGCCATCTGCACAGTACAGTTGGGAGTAAACATGCTTTGATCATGGGGACTTCAAAAGGAAGGTTAGGAAATCATTGATAGGTAGAGGTGTGTCTGTCCTAGTGGAAGTTTTGCTGTTCATAGTCACTTACGTTATTGACAGAAATTAGTTTCTGTTACATTTAGTCTGCTTTTCCTGTTCTGCTCTGTGTGTCATAAACTAAAAGGCCTATCTATTTGGTTATGGCTACAAAAGTGTTGGTTGAGATGAAGCATGGGGAAATGACCTGGGATAAGAAAAGCATTTTGATTTTCACTATGTTTTGAATATTGTCTGAGACCAGTCATAGAAAGTAACTGGTGTGTCCTTTATTTATTCCTACCACTCAATTTCATGTGCTGGTTTTGCTCCCTCCCTAGGACATAGTTTTTCTTTTCTGAAGATCTGAAAGTACTTCACAAATTACTATTTTCTCAAACTTATCTGTAATTAAACATAATTTGTCTCCTTTTTAAAACTGGAGGGAAAATAGAATGCTTCCTTTTTTCCACTGGGTCCTAGCAGATGAGTTCTTGCCTCCAAGCTTGACTTTTCTTCATTCAATGAGTTTCTGAGTTGCAACAAACCCAGTTCCATATGGCTTCAGATTTTTTTTTTTGCTATTTCTCTGGGGCCTGATTATCTGCTCCTCACATTCACAAGCCACAGATTCTCAGCTGTGCTGCAAATCTCCCACATACCATCCATGAAACCCCCAAAGCATTCCCAGCTGCCCATCAGAATGCAGCAATGTCCATTTCCTTCCACCTCCGATACTTCACCTGAGTTGTTTTAAGAGAAATATGACACAATCTGATAATAAAACAAATCCATCACAGAAAGAATTTTACTGATTTTTGTGGACTCGCATACAAGTCTGAAGTAGAACTCGGATCCTGTCCATGCTTTTAGCATTTGATTTCACTATTTCTGCTTCTGTAATGATGGCTCTATTAAATTTAGTTCAGTACCTTTGATAACTGTGCTGTGACAAATTGTAGTAACACCACACAATGCGGTGCTTTGATTTCTGTGGCCTGAAAATATTTACAGGATTGTTTAAAGTCACTTTGGATATTTTTTTTTTTCTGAGGAACATATTTCATTTTGTATCTGGGTCTTACTAAATCCTAAATGAGCATACATGGAAAAAGACAGAAGTGGACTGTCAAATAATAAAACCTTTTCCTTTGTACTTGAAGTCCATTCTGTGCTGTGAGCAAGCAAATAGCTTTGCCACCTGCAGTCATTTGCAGGCCAAAATGAAATGAGCTGATGTTCTCTATCTTATTCCAAGCATACAGGTGTCCACTGTATGAAAAGTGTTATTGCCATTGGCGTAATTGTTAATAGTGTCAGCACAGAAACCAAATGGCTCTGTTTGGAAATTGCCCTTTACACTGAACTGGGCCATACTGACTGGCATTATGGGTGAGCTTTGTCACAAGGCTGTACCTTGTTAGCAAGGAAACAGGATTTCCGTTTTTAATGTTTGCAGTCCAACATTGGCATTCAAAGTTCATTAAATCACTGTTCTGTTTACTGAATGCAAAGACCTTTAAACAAGGTCTTGAAGTCCTTTTAGAAAGGATAGAGAGCTTAAATTGTAAGGCAGAGTAAACTTTCTCTACCCTCACCTATTTTGTTGTCTCTGATAGCATTGTTACCCACATTGTCTTAGAATCATAGAATTGCAGAATAGGTTGAAAGGGTCAGCTAGGTCATCTAGTTCAACCCCCTACAATGAGCAGGGACGTTTTCAACTAGATCAGGTTGCTCAGAGCCCCATCCAGCCTGACCTCAAAAGTTTCCAGGGATGGGGCATCTACCACATCTCCGGGCAACCTGCTCCAATGTTTTACCACCCTCATCATAATCAATTTCTTTCTTACACCTATTCAGAAGAACCTGTTGGAGATTTGCTTTGGCGAAAATGTAGTGCTGTTGAAATAAAACCTTTTTATGGGAATATATTTACTATTTTTGACAGGAAGGATGTCTCAAATCTAAGGTAAATATTCATTAGTGCATTAGCCTTGTCACAACAGGAAACAAGGAAGCGATCAGGGCATTCATTTGCCTGCTTCATCCATCAGTCAGAATTCCTCTGATTGTGAGGGCAGGAGGTTACCATGTTGACACAAAGCTCTATTCATATGTGCTTAATTCATAAGCATATTCACATACCAAAAAAATCTCCCTTGCCTCCTTTTATTGTATTCAAGAATCTAAACATTTTCAAAATTTGAAATATTTTCAAAGTGCAATGAAACTCTGCTCCCCTCAGCAGTACTTCATACTTCCCATCTCCTGTCTAACTCAAAGTCTTGGACTTTTTTACTACTGTTACTATTTTTTTTGAAACCTAAGGGTGGTTACTGAATTCAGTTCTGAAAGCCAGAATTCTAGAAGTCTTATCCTCATAACTTTTCTAATCCTATTATTAAATCTGATGAAAGGTGACCATAATTTCAACTGCCATGTCAAAGTAATGGATATTTTCGTATTTTTGTTGGCTTCTGAGAAACCTGAAGAGCCAATAGATACTATGAAAGCAGCATCAGCTGAGAATGCCCTCCACCTGAATTCTGGCTTAATTCAGAGGTGAGCATGGGAGAACTAGAAAGCAAAGGGTGTGCAATAGCAAGGGAGTCAGGAAAATAAAAAACCCTGACTGAAGCAAGAGGGAAGAAGTAAGAATGATGCAAATCAAAGCAGGTAGGCAGATGAAAAATGCACATTGAGACAGTTGAGTTAGTAGGGACTCAGAAAAACTGTGTTATCGTTTGGTTGGAGACCCCATCAAATGTACTTGGCAGAAAAAATTTAGGTATAACTTCAGAAAATTGCACAAAGGATCCACTCTGACATGTGAATGACTTACATTATCTGTGGACACACAGGTGGCTGTTGGATGCCACATGCTGCATAGCAGGTGCCTTTGCCTCTGTCTCAGGAGCCTCTCTTTGTGCATTCATTTTGAGCCAAAACACTTTGACAATGCAAAAGATTTGGGAAAGGCTGCTTGGCTGATGTTATGTTGTGAAGCAAGCATTTAAAACAGAAAATCAGGATAGTTTTCATTGATCATTAGAGGATAGTTTAACTAGCTTACTGCTTACTGCTTTTATTCCCATAAAACTGCTTAAAATAATTGTGGAGACTGAACCATTGCAAAATAACACTTGTTTATATGTATGTATATTGACATCACTGTCCAGTTTGGTACAGATTTCATTAGGACAGAATGCATAAACACAAGTCTCAAACAGCAATCAATACTTCACTAATACGCCATAAAGTGCTACATCATAAATTTACATAAATGATTAAAACTTCTGCTTTGCTAATGCATGAAAACTTGGTGCAGTGCAGATAACAATGCTGCACGCATGGCATTTATTAGCACTTGTCTTCAGCAGTACTAAATTTCAGAGGGAGCTCAAGAAACTGCAGCAACACAGAGCTGTTAAGTAAGAATTCTTGCCGGTAATGAGGGATTTCTACTCAAATGCAGTAACTTGTTTTTTTCTTTTAGGGATGACAATGATTGTGAAATCAAATCAACCCCCTTGTTGGCTGTGTCTCTTTCTGGGCTCTAAGACTGCAAGAGTTTATTTACGCACAATTCTTTTGGAAGAACAATTCTGTGGTTATTTCAGTGATTTAGAGGCATAAGGGAAATGACTGTTGTGCTCCTGGCTCACAGAGATGTCTGTAACTTAAACCTTTCCCTATATGATATGGAAATATTGTGATGATTATTGTGGCCTCATGGTCTGATAGTGTGGGTGACACAGGTGGGAATGGATCACATGGGACATTATCAAATCCATATACACAGAAGTACAGTTCTTTGCATGTATATCAGTGGGATTTGGATTAGCCCCTCAAAAGAAAAGGAGTTTATCCATCTGTATGCAGAGTCCCGCTCTCCCAAAATTCACAGCATCACCCTGAAGCATTTGTAAACACTTCAATATTTTCATTGCTATGCTACTGCTTGTCCACTCTTTCGCAGAAATACATTCTGATTTCCCATTTCTGGAGGGATGTTTGCTTATCTTCTTTCAACTGTCTTGGCCTTCAGGAAATTGAAACAGAAGGGCTAAGACCCCCTGTGAGAGATTTGTTTCACAGTGCTATGGTACTCTTTATTGCTGAATGATGAATACCAATTTAATTATACTTGGGAGCCCTGGCTGTGTTTTCTTTTGTTAAGTCAGAAGTGTGGAAATGAGTTTCAGCGACTGTTAAAAAATTCCTACAATACTACTATAAAATACAGAATTTCTACTGTATCTGTCTTGTTCTACAGACCTTCTAAATTGAATTAGATTAGGCTGCATGTCTTCTTTATTGTCAAAGATATAAAACTGCTACAGTCACACGTGGGATGTGGTAATGCATTAAATCAGGAGATTTGTCAATATCTCTAAAGCGTGTCCTAAGGTGCTCTTTGCTGAAGTTCCTTTTAAAATAGTGTGAATGACTGCAGGTGTAATAAATACATTCCATTTATTATATGTATTTAAGATATTTATTGAGGTATGGAACCAAGGGTATGCCATAAGACAAAGAAGAATTTTCCTACTTTAAGGCTTGTGAGCAGTGTTTGTGTGCATAGATGGATAAATGAGTATGATCACTGTAAAATTTCTTTTGTGACATACGTAAGGAGCCTTCATATAGACACATTTTGCTTGAGTTTGGTCTGTCTTTAGAAATATTATAGAGAGCGTATTCTTCTGGTTCCAGCTGGTGCATTTCCAGATATTTCAGTGAAGCTTCATCACTTAATGCTGGCAGAAAATTTGACCTTGTTTTGGAGAAAAAAAAACAAAGCAAAACATATAAGAAACTAAGATAAAATTCCTTTAATTACTCAGAAAGTCTCAGTGGCCTCCATAGGTATTTCATGAAGCGCTAAAATTATTCATAATACCTGCTTTTGAGTAATTCCGTGTCTGTTATTGCTGATTATTTCCCCACCTCCCTTAAACTTTACTAAGCAACACTGATATTGAAGTAATATTTCCTAAAATATGTGCTCTAGCTGACAAAATGTCAGCATACTATTAAACGGAAAAAAAAAAAGAAACAGAAAATGTATTTATTTTTTCCTGAAGAAGTGGGATGAGATGAAAAGCCCCATTGTCAGACACCTATTGGAGTAGGCAATTAAGAAGCAGCAGTATACTGTTCACATTCAGAGCATAATTCAATAAATACATCCTGCATATTCACATTCCACAACTAGTAATTACAAACAGATGCAATCAACAGGTCTTTTTCAACATTTTTACAAACCTCACTGAACTGTTAAGAAACCTCAAACTGGAGTTAATTCAAAAGTACGCCCACACCACACTCTCTTCGCTCAAACGTGTGTGCTTTTAGCACACCTCACACCCCAGGAGCAACTAAATAAATAGAGAAACAGAAATGTGTGGGCAGGAAGGATTTATGTAAGGAGAGAACTAAAAATGCAGCATGATTTCAATTATAAGAAAGTGCCCCAAATGTCAACTTTTAAAACAAAGTGGGCCTAGATTCTCAGTCTCTGTTGCTTCTCATTGTGATGTGTGAACTGCAGCACAGAGATTGCCTTTCAGGAGGATGTAGTTGCTCTATGATGCAAAAGTGGCAAGTCAGAAGCAGTCCTTGTAGCTGAGCTGCTCTGTAGTCAAAACACCCAGGGGAAGAATGTGTTGAGGAAGAAGATACGTGCAAAAAGAGGATTCCTTCTTCTCTCTCTTGGGTGTAAATATGTCATTCAGAAATATCACATTTGCTTGATGTGTGGGAGTGGCAATGCTTATTCAAACCCAAATACTATTTTCATACATTTTAACAGCTGTTGAAACACAACTAACACTTGCACTTCCACCTGCAATTTTCCTACTTCACACTTGGACAGCATCAAACAAGAAATTGTGACTATATGATATGTTTGTTTTTCTGAGCAGTGTAACAGTTTATGTCACAGAAGGCAATCTAGAACATGGTGGGAGAGGAGTTCTAGAATGTACAGGAGGGCTGGACTATCTGATCTCCAGAGGTCCCTTCCAAACCCATATTATTTTGTGATTTTCTTTTAATAAACTCAAAGCTTTACATTAATTGACTTTAAATACTTGAAACAGAGGACATGGTATGAAAATGCCCCTCCCAATATCAACATAGTCATCACTTAATGTTCCAAATATGAAGCAATCATGTACGCTGTAATGCCATTCTGTTCTCCTTTCTTAAGAACAAGATGTCATAGCATTGTTTATCAGCACTGTGAGCAGGTCTCTCATGGAGAGTAAGAAGTCTCATTATAAGGAGAAGGTGAAAGATGTGAGAAATCCTGGTGATGCTGAGCAGACTGAGAGGGAAGAATCTGGGGGTGTTCAGTTTTTGTTACGGTTTTCCTTCCAATAGTTCTGAAAGTTTGTAATTTTCTCATGCTTTCTTTTCTCTAAAAGAGCAGAGAATTTTGAATTGTAGCCCTTTACAATTTCACATGCTGCAGAACTGATAAAAAGTTGTAGCTTATAAAAGAGGGGTCCATGGAACAAAGATGGATAAGACACTAGTACAGGCATCAGGAGCTCTCACACTGATTTATGGGACAAGTGACTTGAGGCCACATGCAGTAAACAACTCGAGCATTGTTCGCAATCTTTAAATTACATCTCTGAACTAGTCCAGCTGAATATTATAATCACCAGGCTGTGTTTTCTAGTGGTCCTATTTCTGGCTTAATGAATCTGCACAGGGGCCAGCTTTAAGAGGACAGTTGGAGGGTATTCTTTTTCTGATAGTTCTTCCTCCTCTGAATTCCCCTCTTTCAGATCATTTGCCAGTCCCCAGGATATAGCCCTTCTTGGGAAACTCCTTAGACTAAATCTCTGAGAGAAATGGCTAGGAGAGACCATACCAATACAATCAAAAGGATCGTTGGTGGACATCTAACTTCTGCATCTGATCATGCTCAGTTGCAAGGTGTTCCTAGGGCAAGGGCAGGAAATCTGTCATGGTAACATACAAGACTGGGGTTTTTTTGTGTTTTGTTTTGTTTTGTTTGCCCCCCCACCCCCAAATTATAGGTAAGAATGGTATTAAGAGGAGCTGGAGCATAATGTATGCCAAAGGGATAAGGTACTGCCAATCAAGTGATGAGCAGTATCATCACCCTTTCTGCAAGGCAGGGGCTGTCTTGTTGCCAGGCTTCACTGAGTTAAAAATTTTGCTGAATGCTGTGTTTGTGATCATGTAAGTTGTGCAGCCTGAACTAGGAGCAAGAAATCCATTTCTCTTAAAGAAAAAAAAAAAAAAGATGATTCTGCACCATATGCTATGAAATACAATTTTTAAGTACTCAAGGAAATATTGAGTAAAAGCTGTATTACTTCTGGAAGAATGGTCCTAAAGGACAGGAAGAGGGAGCATGAATATACTTTCTACTTAGGTACCTATATTCTGATTCAGCTTCAATTTATAATCTTAAATAATTGGATATAGTTTTTCTCCATGTCTTGAGTGCTCATTTACCTCTGGAAAATATTTTATGATCAATGGGTAGAGTATGTTTGTTAAGCACAAAGTATGATTTTATTTAGTTATGATTGATATGAGGGCATTTTACAGGTTTAGAGTGAAGCATAAACCAAAGCAAAGAGAAAGAAGTAATCATTTAGTGGAATTTAAAATAAAAAGAGGCATGATTTTGCTGCTGATTTACTCTAGCTATTTGAAAGGCATATAATTTTCATTATCTCTGGTAAGAGAGGAAGGACACTTGCTTTTTTTGCATCTTCAAAATACACCCGTTCCAGAGTCTTCTGTAAGCCTTCTTCACCCCAGCACATTCTGCATTGAGTCTGTGGAGGGGAACTGTTTTCCTGGAGGAAATTCTCCCTGGGAGAGAAGGCAATTGCTCATTGTGGGCAGGACCATTCTGGAGTGTCTGAGGCAGGTGGGGTGGCCCTGAATCTCAAGAGTCACCCAAGCATGAAGCTGAACCCATTTTAAAAAACGAACAGCTAGAAAGCTCTTCAGTCTTCTCTTAAGAGACCATTGCAGGTTTGATACTGATTTCTTTCTGGGTGATATTCACCAGAGCAACTAGAAGAATGATAGAGTCTCCAGGGCATTTATGGTGATGGCACACAGTCTGACTTCAGAATGAAGCACCAAATCAGTTATTCTAGCAAGCAAAATTCCCACTGATTTGAATTGCTGCAGGACAGGTCTCAAAGGCTTTTTATATAACCTGTTTCTGAAATAAGCAGCAATCCTGTTCTCCTCATGCTGGCTGTGTGGCCAATGAACTGTCAGCCTTTAATTTACAATAGCTTATCTTTTCTCCTCAAATCTGCACATTCATCCAGGACGCTGAAGTTTCCTCATTTCACTTTGTTTCTCTAAGTGCAGCCAGTCATAAGCTCATGGATTCAGACATACTCTTTTCAGGAGCCCACTACCTGTGCTGCTTCTGTATTCAACCAGACACAAGGGTCAGTAGTTTTCCACACCACCATTTCTTTCGCATCTCTTGCTCTGCTTCTTCGAGCCTGCACCAATTTTTTATTGAGGAGAGCTCAGCAGTAGAAAGGACACATGTGGCAACAAAAGCAGAGTGGCTTCTCCCATTTCCTACTGCCATATGATTTTTTATTTTGAAATCTAAGCACAACATGTGGCATGCTGTTCTTCAACTCAATGCATTGGTAAGTTGCTTCTCTGTATGTTGTCACTAGCAATCATGAACTGGGGAAAGGCAATCTCTCCCAGTACTGTTTCTAGGCAAGAGTAATAGAAACCTCGTCTTCTGTATGAAAGTTTATTCATACCCTTCTACTCAGACAGTCTCATATGGCGATACAAAAGGAGGTAAAATCTGCACCATCGGGGTCCTGTCTAAATACTGCAGTTTATTTCATGCCTCTAAGTCAGAACTGCGCTAATCAAAATACTTGCCATAGAATTTCTATTTCTAACTACAACTTTACTGTCTGATCTGGATTGCTCCCTGAAATGTGCACGTGGGCTAAATGAAAGATAGAGCAACAGGGATTAATTTGCCTTTGCAGACTTTTACTGTTCCCTGTGTGAGCATGGTAGAAGGGTTCATTCTTAACTAGGGACATTTCTTTTAAGTTATCAAATGACTTATTTGCAATCAGAGGGACTGGAGTTGGAAGAGAGTCTACAGGTATGGCCAGATGATCAGAAGCAATCGCACTCACAAGCAATGCTGCCCATCTGCTGAGGGTGGTAATTTTCAGCTAATGAGTGGTTATGTCTTAAGATGTACTGGCTTGGTCTCTTGCAATCATCTGTGCACATTCTAACTCTTGTTAGAGGTACAGCATTGAAGGCTTAATTAAATCCTAAGTCTCTTAAATATTAGGGAAGGAATTCTGCTTCCTTCTACAGTCTTTCTACTTCACAGCACACAGTGCTGTAGGCAGAGAACAAGGCGCCCTTAGTGCAGGTACAACACCAGGTTCTGACACATGACCACATTTGCATTCTAGCATAAGAGGGAGATATGTCAAGAGGTGATCTGCAGTGGGATGAAGTACAGATTGATGTTAGTGTGGAAATGCCAAGCTGTAACCAGTCTGGGAGGCAGCCCACAGGCAGAGCCTGAAAATCTTAACAGGAAGACTAGTGATTTCAGTGCACCTCTCATGTACTTTGTTTAGTCCTCCTGGAGAATCCCTTCCCAGAAGTAGGTGCTGCCATGGGAACAGAAGGAAAGAGCCCTTTAATATTCTGTGCATTAAGTAGATTTGCTATCAATATGCTTTCAGGATGGCTGCATTTCTGAGGTTAATGATTAAAGATGCAAAAGTATGGTTTGGTTTTATACTTCCCGATGAAAATTAGACCCTCCAGAGATTATGGATAAATGACTAGATATCCTAGAACGTAATTTGAGCAAGTTCCAGATCACTGACCAGAAGAAAATTCAACTACTGAACACAAAGACATGTTTGCAGCCATGAACACTATCTGACAGCCTAACTAGATTATCTCAGATTTTGCTTACAGGCAACTGAAAGTAAATAAACCTGAAAAATTACTTTACAGTGTATGACTGTAGGTGGTGAAAAATACCACTCATGAAGAATTATGACCCAAGACAGAATTACCTTTATGTCGCTAATCTGCTCTCAAGGCTTCCTTTTTGTCTATAAAATAAAAAAGAAAGCTACAACCTTAATATTTCTTACATGTCAGCTCAGACCCCCTTGGGTTAATACATTCCGCAGTCTTGTTGTTTACTTCTCATTAAGCTAAATGTTTTATGCAAATCATCTGACATAAAGCCAGACGACCAATCTAGAAAGGCTGTAATTCCATCTGATGAGTTCATTCAACTGAAATCTGTACTTAATTTCCATAATTATACTACCCTATTCTCATAATGTGAACTGATTGCTGCAAAAACACAAAATAACTAAAATGCATTCAGATTTAAAATATGAAAATGATATGTCCCTTTGGGCACAAGAGTTATGTTTTACAAACAGTTTCTCTATCTTCTTTTTTTTTCTCCCACAAAATATCTCTTTATTTAAGGCTGTGCCAGCCTAATTTAAAGACTATTAAAATGATAAGAGCTATTTCTAATGCAGTTTTGTTTTGATAGTGGAAAAAAAATGGAAGAGAAGAAGGGAGGAGGGGAAGAGAAAAGAAAATTGAGAAAAAAAATTGCACCAGGGAATTAACAATTATATTAATGTATTATGCTCAGAAGCCTGAAGATTGCGATCTTCCTTGTCATGGAGCTTAAACTTAGAACAAGCTGGCTGTGTTGTTGCTGACAAGTCTAAGTATCTTCTTAATTATGGAATCAGGCAAATTAACTTACTACTGCAGCAATCAGGCTGTAAAAGAGCTAGCATAGCTGCTTTTTGCATTGCTTGAGGGAGCTGACAAAGGTCTGAGGTTTCTTCTGGGAAACTCATGCCTTTCAAAACTTATGCCCAAATGCCTTGCTTGATTGGCCACAACCAGAAAGTAAAGCTCTGCTACTGGCTTTGAATTGGGTTTATTGTGGTATTTGAAGGAGTCTGGTCCAACAAAGAGTGGTATCTAGGCAGCATCCTCCATCCAAAAAGTTCCTAAAACATTCCAATGTTTCTGTTCAGCGTAACTCCCCTAAAAACTGTCACTGAGTAACCAGGAGGACAGGATTTCTGTCTTTTTTTTCTGTCTGGTTCTAGAACCACATTCATCTTTTTGAGAACAACAGTTACAAATTGCAGTATTAAAAAAAGTGGAGCAATACTTCGAAAACATGGTTCAAAGAGCATGATGCAAAAGAGGTGTTTAAAGAGTTTGAATGGAATTAACTGGATGGTGTTACTAACTCCGTTTGGTGCACGGCCTTCACCATTAGTGATCCATGAATAGCCTGCAAAATGAAACTTGTGGCTGTTACCCATAGAATAACAGCAAACTAATTGCCCTGTCTCACCCACTGTGTGGAAAGGTACTCTGATATTCAGTAACTCATGTTTCTGTTCAATACAAAGCATCTTATTATCTTTCTGTCACCTGCAAAGAACAATGTTTTTTTCCCTGGATTACTCAGCAAGTGAATGTATTTGGTAGGTCAGTGACTCCCTCCCTTAGGTTCTGCCAGTTACCCGTGTATTGCATCGTCTTCCTTCCCCAGTGTCAACTGAGAGTGTATCGTGATTTGTGACTGCCCATTTGGCTGTCATCTAGGGTTTGTGTTATCAAGTCAATTTTTTTACATAGATAGATATCCTTGAGTGGTAGTCTCTCATGAGGAAGCAATGCTACAGCAATTCAGCTCTACTAATGATAATTTTAACACTGTGCTTTGAAACCCAGCCTCCTTCTCTGTGGGGGGATAGTGGAAATTGCAGCAGTTTCATTTCTATTATATTTTTAAATGAGTCTTATCTCAGATATTTCTTCTTCATCTAAACTTCTTTTGTGTGTGGTAGCTGGTTTCAGGATTTGCTTGAACTCTGTGTGCTCTTAATTTGCGATGAACTGAAAATTGTAGTTCGGTTTTCTGAAATCTTCCAGAGGCTTGAGTGTGTAGTAGACAGTTATATATGATGGATGGTGAAACCAGTTAAATATGCCACACTGCTGTGAGTCTGAGCAATAATATTGCTGCAGGAATTCTATAGAATGCAGATAATTCTGCTGTTACCATGATGACCTTTCTAAGGAAAAAAGAGAGCAGAATCACATTATAGCTTTCTAATAAAAATAAGAAGTAATCCTGTTAAATTCAAGCTCATCCAGCTAAATCACTTTAGCTCTCCAATATCCCTTCTTTAAATATCCTCAGTTGCCTTTCTTGAAATGAGAAAGTCTTGTAGATAAACAGCATCAGCTATTGCTATATGGGGAGATGGATGACAGCCCATCTGTCATCCTTGCCCAATAAAGTTGAAACATGCAGACTTAGATCCTTCTTTGGTCAAAGAGAAGCTCATAGGGCACATTTGTTTTGGAAGTGATTAAAGAACTGGGACAAACATGATACTTCTGTGAAGTTGCTTCCATTTAATGATTTGTTCTAAGAAGATATGTGTAGTTCAACAGAGTTCCTTGCTGGGACACTTGCTGGTTATGCTTCAGAACAAAGTGTCACTTACTTAATTGTCAGCATCACTTCCTGGAGGAACTGGTTATTCTGGAAGAATGAGTTCTCACTTATTCAATTAGTTTAATGGACTGGAAGTGTCTAAACCCAAATGCTCACTACAGCTAACTGAAAAGCTTTCTGTACTGAATACAAAGGTTGTTCATAGCCTTACGGATTATTAAGTTTATACTTTTTAATCAGAACTCAGAAGAAAATATTGTTCCATAAGCCGAGTCCTATGAATTTTGCACTTGAGAGACGTCCCTTTAAGATATTAAATTGCATTTTACTTATATGCAGGAAAGGCTAATGAAGCCAATTTGAAATGGGTGTCATTTGTTCTGAAAAGTGTCAGCCATTGTAGATTCCTTCATCTATTGGAGAGAATGACCTAATTTTACACTAGATGAACCTAGTTCTGGATCTAGCAGTTTGGATTTGCATGCACTGAATGAGTCTGCTTTTACTGGGCTTATTTGCATGAAGTAATTTGGATGCAGTTTGGTAATAAAAAGACTCTTGCCTGTATTTCACTGGAGTTTTCTAAGTGGTAAAGCATAGTAATTACTTAATGAGGAATATAGGAATATTTTTTCAGCATCTATGATTCCCTGGAATTTACATTGAATTGATCTCAGTATGTTACTGCAACATTGTTCAACAAATACGTATTTTGCTTTTTTCTCTCCTCCCTTCCTGTTGCTGCCACTCAAAATTACATTAAATCAAATGGATTATATAATTGTTATTATTATCATAATATATATATATAATCATTTTTAATTTTATGTTATATATATAACATAACATTTCTGTGGGTTCCAGCACTGATTTGCATACCAGTTGAGCAGACTTAACAATTAGTAGTATTTTAATTGTGGTTATAAGTACTAGCACTTTAATTTGCTACATAAATATCACCGCTTTTATTTTTATCTTCAGTTCTCTTTGTCACAGAACTTGTGCTGTGAACAATCTATTGCCATTGCTGTTCTCCTTCCAGTATCCTGTAGTTTGTTTACAGCTACCTTTCCTGTCTGCACACTGTTCTGGAGGCTGTAATATAGGCACACACAATTCTTTTCCTGGTACAGCTTCTGAGTACATTGATACAGTATCTAGCAGATAAACCATTGTAGCTGCAGATGGCTGTTACCGCAAATACCTTTTCCTTGTTCATCCAGTTTACGAAGTGCCCAGTTAAAAATCCAACAATTAATAACACAAAAATGTGGTTCCCAAGGCTTAGCTGCAGATCTTCTAAATATCAGACCTTGGGAGCATTGAGAAGATGACTCAGAAAAGCATTTTCAGAGTGACTCTTCACTGGCTTCAGGACAGCAGTTCCCTAAGCAGAGCCTTCCCACTGAGGACGCCTTGAGCTATTCTCAACCCAGTGCTAACCTACGATGATAAAAGACCAAAACTCAGTTGGCTTATGGAGACATGTAAGCAAGTTACTTCATTTTCTTGGCCCCAGTTCAGCAAAGCAGTTAAGCATGTGCTTCTGCCTCATTAGAGTCCAATGGTGCTTTAAACCTTTGAATCCCTTAAAAAGGAGTTTTAATGTTGTTTGCACCAGGTGGAACGAAAATAGTTAGGATGGAATAAGCAATGAAAGAGAGACTTGGGGGATAGCAGGGGAACACTATATATAGAAAAAGCATTTAGTATGAAAATAAGTATTTATGCACATGTGCAAATATTATTGCATTGTACATGAAGCACTTCTGGTTACAGCTTAATATTTTTCTAGGCTAAAGGGAATTCAACAGTAGAATCTTCCCTTTACTAGAAGATTTTTCTCTGAGAAGTGGATAAGAGTGCAGAAGGAGCAGGAAAATAGAGCTGCCTCTGGGGAAAGAAAAGTAATTACATTGAGGGGTGTGGGTGGAAATCTACTTTGCAAACTCACACTGATTTTACAGACCCCCAGATTAATTGCACTGATTCAGGGAAACTTAAACTATCGGAAGGCTTTAGTCACTCTTGGTCTAAAAGTCTGCATTGAAAATATACTCCCTGAATACTGGATAAGTAATTGGAGTTCATGTACTGGCTACTAATTGAATGGCTAATCAAAATCTATTACTGCAGCTCCTCCTAAAAAATATTTGTTCTGGAGTGTAACTCGGTTCAAATTATCTACCATGTCCATATGTTCAGGCCTCCTAATCTTCAGAGAAACAACTGCACAGAGCAAATATTGACACATTATCTACATGTCGGGTTGCCATCTCCATTGCTGTTGTCTTGCATTCCATTTAAAAAATAAACTTGATTTTTATTTTTCTCTAAACCTCATACAATAATCCATGCATGTTTACTTTACAGAGAAACCGCCCAATTAGTGGACTCCTAATTCAATTAATATACAAAATGGTTATATTAGGTCAACATTTCAAGTAATAGGCTCTTTGGAACTCCCAGAATTGCTTGTGGCATGACACAAACAATGTTTTAAAGTGCTGACTAAGTTCATGTGCTTTTGCCTAATAAATTTAGTAACAAATCTTGCACTGCTGTTACAAATTTGGTCTGAAGAAGTGTGATCAGGTCAAGCTGCCCAAGATCCTTGGGATACTTGTGAAACATCATCACTGGTGTCAGTCTGGCTGTAAATTAACTGACAAAACTAACCCTATGCATGCGATTTTGCAAGTTTATGTAGGTGAAGGCAAACATCTGCCCACAAGTCACTCTGTCACTAGCTCAAGAATAAAATTAGAATTAGTAATTAACTTACTTTTATACTGCTAGCATAGCACAAAAGAGTGGTACCCTGAGTGGTATGTTTGCTCAGTCCAGCACAGCACCAAGTGGGTATGGTGGATTAGCTATTGAGAAAGCACTGTTGAGACATCCTTGTGGTGCAATCCCTGTGCTAATACTTAATCCTGTCTATTCACCCTGCTTGAGTGCAATACCTTGCTAGGAGTTTAGTAGTGTCAGAATTTACTCAGTCTCCACTACCTGGAGCTGTACATTGTGCTGCATTGTGCAAAGAAATAAATCCATTAGCTGCTTGGTCTCAGTGTTGACAGTCAGGCCATACATAGTAAGAACTGAAGTTGGTTGTTAATCCTTCATATGCAATTAGCTTCTCTTCCAAGTATATATCCAGTTCCTCCTTGAGTCCACGTACATTTCTGGGATCTGTAGCACCCTTTTGCAAAGATTTTCACAGACCTGCTACCTGTAGTGGTAGGAATTGCCTCCTTTCAGTAATTTTGAACGTGCACCCTCTCCCCTCGCCCCCACCCCTTACTAGATGTCCCTGCTCTTGCATGAATGAAATAGTGAACAGTTAGTAAAAAGTTACTCCCTCTCCATCCTTTCAGAATTTTGTACGCTTCTGTCATATCCCACTGAATGATTTTTTTCCTTGGTTGAATAGTCCCAATTTACTCTATTATTGCTTTTATGGAGAGTTATTGCACAGCCTGGTTTCCATTTTCTAAAATTTTTCCACTTCTAATATATTCCTTTTGAGATGAGAGAACCAGCCCTATGCACAGTATTCAAGGTCTTTTTATACTGCCTCTTTATATGGTTCATATGATTGTGTCCTTCCTTTTCTCTAGGTTTGAGATATTCTGGTCTCTTAGATGTCCTCTTCAATGGCTTTTAGACTGGCTTTGTAAGGGTTTGGCTTTATTAAGTAATCTCTTTTGTTTCATCTTTTTTATTTCTTTGACTTTTACAGGCATCTCAAGAATATTCCAGAAATATTCTTATGTCTCTTTAAACAAGTTGTCTGTGTGCTTTTTCAGTTGTTTAGCTTCTAACAAATAACTGTCTCAATAGAAGCCATAAAATAATCTCGTCTGCCATTCAGATGAACCAGCAATTCACCTTTGTGAATTGCTAAGGAAGTTACTTGGAACTCAGCCTTGTCTTTGGGGCTTCTATTATTTTTATTTACTGAAGGGCAAAAAAATCATGAAAATATTATATTTGAAACTTATTTTATCAGCCTGAATCTTGGATATCTTTCTGCTAGTTAGTCCTTGTCATGGATGCAATCCAATGCCATCTAAATTCCAGCTCATCTAAATTTGAAATCCCATTAATAGTAGATGCATTGTGGGAACATCCACCTTAATTTTAGTCAGCAGTTTCTGGACATTTGGCTGCCAGTAGGGCTGCCAGTTGTGCCCCAAAAGGTAAAACAAGGATGTATTATCCACTTTTCAGGCACACCATCCAGATTACTTTTATTATGGTTCTCAGTGGTGCTTCATTAGCTTTTTGTGAAAGAATGTTCACCTGTGATACCGTAATGAGCATGTTATTAGAAGCCTTGATTCTTTGGAGAGAATAATAATCAGACTGACTTTAGTGATCAACCTCACAGGAGCTTATTTTCTAGTTCTAGTCCATTTATAATCCATAAAATATTTCATTGTACTTTCACTAAAGATATATGTTCACTGTTTTATATATTTTATATGATCCTTATATTATGGCTTCTTAGGTGAGTCTTAATAATGCATATATTAGCCCCATACAAATAAATTATATATGTTCTAGTAATTCTCCTTTTTCTTCATCACCTATCATGTATGAGACGCTAAAAATATGTATTAAGTGGTTTGCAGTGCTGCTTTGAATATTCTCACTTTTCTGATACGTTACTTATTTGTATTTATTGGACTAGAAAGAAGATTAGAATTGGAAAAGATATTTTCATAGTTTTTTCCACCAGGGAAGAGAAATCAAACAGAATGATCTGATTATTGCATCAATGGATACATAGATTTAGTGTTACCTTATAGGAGAGAGACAGTGATTGGAATGAGCAATGATTTTGGTTGGTAGCTTACATTTATGATGGATTATAAAGTACAATAATTTACTATTTAATGCAGGAGGAAGAACTGTGGCATTCGTTAGCTTTGATTCAGGGAAGGAATGAAACATTCACACAATTTTCAGCACACAAGTGGCCCATGTTATTCTAATAGAAGTCCTCGTAGGTTATAAGTCATGCACCAGCCTTAGTTTTAGGTAAGATTTTGTAGTAACCATGGTACCGTTGGCTTTTTAATACTGGCCACTGCAGTAAGGATCATCAGGACTTAAAGATGCAAATATGAATCCCAAATGAAAATAACTGATGAGGTAATTAAGTACCACTTTTCTGAAGATAAACTTCTAGAGGACTTTGAAATATTAGAAGGATTTGCTGCAAAAAGATGAAGAGCAGAAAGAACTTGGAGCTGTGATGAGCAGTCTGTAGGAGTTCTCTCTGTAGGCACAAGTGAGAATCTTGTTTTTCCAAAGTGNAAAGTTATAGATATCCATAGATTCCAGGTCAGCATTTCCTCCCAGAGCAAACTCTCATACCAGTAACTGTAGCCATGTTTGAAAAATGACAAGAACAGAATGACTGTCTCTCCCTAGTAAATGCATTTTAGGATGTTAATTAGAATTCATTAGTGAAGTATATCCTCTCAGTGCACATTCTGAGGTTTGGATCAAGAAAACTGAAGAAGATGGCATGATTTTGATGCCTGACTATTCTGCATACTGGACTGAAGGCTGATAGAATAGTTTTCATTTCCCACTCCCACCATCCCTCTTGAATACTTATTTCAGTTCTGAAAAGAACTTTCATCAAAATTGATTTCAGTGCTTTTTCAGACTTCATTTCTTGTGAATCTTCCACTAAGCAATTTTAATCAAAATAGCCACCCTAAGAGTAATTTTAACAGAAAGCACATTTGTAACTGTCAAGTGTTCATTCCAGAAACCTTGATCTAAATGTTAAATTTTCGGATGCACAAATATACAGCAAATTCTATGTATCCAGCTGAAACAATTTATATTCTTAATACTGAATATTTGTAAATGAGCACCCAGCCAATAACTATTCAAGTAAATGTATTGGCACTGAAATAATGTCTTATGAGCTGTCCGTGTACAATTCTGCAGAAAGAAAGAGGTGAAATCACTTACTAGTCTAGCTTGAATTTTCTGTACCAAGATATTTTGTCTTGCTGCTTCTCTTTCTCTCTATCTTGTTTTCGGTCTCTCAGTCTCTCTCTTTCTTTCTTTATATCTCTATTAGCAGCAAAAGGATGAATCCTTTCTGGAGAGGTTTTTTCAATGCCAGGGTGCCAACTGTGTATGATAATATGCTGAGACATTACTAATAAGGAACCAAGCTGATTCCTTAGATCTCATTCCTTAGTGTTGCAACCAGTTTGGGTTGTGTGTCTAGTGTAAAATAGCTCATTTTCACTCTCTCCCTCTAGAGATGAATTTGATTATGATGGGAGGGGAAATTCAACTCAGAAGGGGCTTCCTCCAGGGCCACACTTCGCTTTCAGCACCAGCTGTGGCTTGGAGAAAGAGGGCTGTGGTTTAGAGGAATAGGGTGTGATCAAACCTTTCTTCCAGGCCAGTTGCCCAGGTGGGCTCTGTGTAGCATGGACCCAGCGTGGTGCTGGCAGACTTAAACCCAGCCAAAGATCAGGGAATTTCAAACACAACTTAAAGCCACCTTTACCCACCACCTCCTGTGCTACAGAGTGTTTTTCTTAGTAACAGATGAGGATCATGTTTCTTCTTAAGTTACTTTCAGTAAGAGACATTTTGATCTGTGTTAATTGTCCTCAGTTCCCAAAGCATTCCTTGAAATACAGGTCCACCTCATACATTCGTTCTTGATTGGCAACACCCACACAAGACCTAACAGCGCTCATCTCCTCTTCATTTGCTTTGTGACACAGCACTGTGGATCTAGACAAATGCACTACCACAATTATTTTCAGCAGTAAGCCCATTCAATAGTTATGTAAACAAGAAAAAATTAATTTCTAAGATGGGTTAAAATGATGTAGATATAAAATGCACTTCCTTTCTGTAAAGCCTTTCAAGAAATTCCATTGTACTGGATGCAGTACAATGCAGTCCTATCCACTGCAATCCTCAGGCACCTACATCCTTCCTTTTCCCTGACCTCATTATCTGTATAGCAGTACTCTAGAATAAAATCTTCCACCTTATAGAAATAGACCGTACTTCTTACAGTGAGCATTCCTTTCCAGTAGAATTGCTGAATGATTTTTTTTTTTTTGTGTGTGTGCAGTTATGATCAGTCTGTTCACAGCTGTTCTTCCAATGGCCCTAATTTAAAAATGCCCATCTCCTTGTCAAAAGACAATATTTCCTTTAAATACTAAAGTCTTTTAAAATAATAACTATCAATAGGGGCCATAAAATAAGCTGGTGTCAAGTGCAACATGGAATATAGTGGCTTTGTTCCAAGCTGCCGAGTAAGGTCAGTCACAGATGAGTGCATTAGTCAACCAAGGTACAAGCATATTTTCTTAAATTTCTATAAAAAACATTCATTAATCAGTTTTTAAATACTCTGTTTTCCCCCAAAGCGTAAAGGTGTCATTTGGCTCTGATGTCATTTTTGGGTGTTCTACTTCCCCTGTTCATTAGAACAAACATAAAAGCAGATCAGCTGTGAGTAGAGAAAACCTATTGTGTTGTCTCTCTTTTGAAGGAAGCAAGCTGAAAAAAATAAGTGAGTGGGACCTATGACAGTTCCTCTTGGACTCAAGTGCCTAAGAGCAAGATTTGAATAGCCTTTGCAGAGAGAAGGATTCTTGTCTTCCCAAACTTTAGCCCTGCCACTCAGCCAGAAACAGAGCATCTGAGAGCAGTTAACATTTAACACAGCAGGAGTAGAAGCTAGCTTAGTATAGCAGACAAAAAAATCTTTAATAGGAAAACAAGGCTTTTCTGAGAGGAGGTTGCAAAGGACCTTGTATAAGGTCTAATGGTGAAAAAGATATAGCATTTGATGTTTATGTCAAGTTAGGTGTTTCCTTTGGTTGAAAAATTTATTCTTGACCAATATGGTATGATGGCACTAAACTATCACACCTGTTACTTCACTTTCAAGTACAGATATTGTAGTTATTTCAAAAGTACATGAAGTTAACATAGCCCTGGACACCGGCATACCACAAGAAGTCATGAGGAAAAGAAAAGTTGCCTGTTTTTGAATCATTTGCCGAGGATGATGCAATATCAAGAACACAGGTGCCAATCCCAGGGTAGGGTGACTGTCTTTCTTCCTCTTCTTAACTGATCTATAGAAGCAGAAGTGGCATCCAAAATACTCAGGCATAACATAAGAGTTTTTGGCTGCTAACACCACCTAAAGGAACCTATCATTAAAACCTTTGGAAAAAAGATGGTAGGCTGGAGGGAAGTACCTTGTAGGTCAGATGTGTCCTGTGACTGCACCTGACCTATAAAGATCTAAATTTTCCATCTCTAGCATAAAAGATCATGGATTTCTCCCATGCTGCTTTTGCTGAGGAGTGTTTTACTAAAATATCTTCTATAAAGACACATCCCAGCTGAATCTGAAGGAAATTATTTTAATTTTGGGGGCCTCTATTCCATTCTCTTATCTTCCTGTGTTTCACTCCACCAGATTAAAAAACTACAGGACATGGCATTTTTATATTCTTTGTCCTCGAGACACCTTTTTTCTTTTTTATGATAAGCTAAATGGAGTGAGCTTTTAAGCACCTTATTGTAAAGCATCTATTTGAATGCAAGAATTTCTCTATCAGACTCTTGAGTGTTCGTTGAGGAGATAAAAATCACATTTCTGTTTCTACTCACATTTTCTCTGTTTATATAAAGATTTCATTAGTTCATTTTGGCACAGCATCGTCCTGGAAACTCATCCATTCAGCTCTGTGTCCACTCTGAGCAGCAAATCTTTTAGGAGTAATTTTTTCCAGGCTATAAATCCTTTGTGTGATAGGCACGGCCAGCATTCTTTGTGTTTAGGTATGTTCAGCTGCATTTGGCTGTGTCCAAGTGTCCTTTGCTTGAATTCCCCCAATTTACCAAGCAGTTCTGTGCAGGTTTCTTACCAGTTTTTCTCTCAAGCAATAGCTACAGCGGTCACCAATTTTCTCAACAGTGATTTTATGTTTAATTCCAGATCACCAATTAAAAGATGGAATTCTAGTAGGCAATGATGCACTAAAATTCCACATTTCCTACAATTTTCCCTGAAAATAGGTTTGTAAAATCTGCCATATGGCTGGTTATTAATCCACTTGATGTTTATTTTAAGAAAATGTACTACTAAATTTAAACAAAATATTGTGCATTAAAATACTCTACCAATACATTTATTTAGATTTAAGTGTTTTACCTGCATAAACTGCACTTGTAATTTTATGAGGATATGAAATCAGGTTATTCTGGCAAAAAACTTTCTTCTACAGAACCGATGACTCACAGTCCCTTTTGGTTTTTTTTTCAGTTGAGTTCTTTTTCAGATTTTTCGTGATAAGCTAACCTATTAAGACTTTGCTAAGCCATTTCACTTGGTCCTCCTGAATACTAGCTCGACGTTTGCACTTCTACACATTTTCAGAATTTTTCAGTGTTTTTTACTTGAGTAGTCTAGGTATCTCCTAAGCCTGTTCTCACTGAAGTCTTGAGAGATATCCATTCTTTCTGATCTATGGTTTTCTGATAACCTCTATTGAACGTGATCTTGGAAAGTAATAATCCTTATGATTAGAATGCACTTCCATCTTTCTTTCACTACTGCATAGCAAACTTATAAAAATAGAATTTAGGTAGGAAGCCAGTCACTTGCTGTTGAACCCTCCTTGTTCTTGTGGGTTTTGTTTTCTTTTACCTGACCAACTAAAATGCAAATATAAGAATTTGTTTTGCTGAAAGAACCCCTCTGTCTCTCAGGCTTTCTTCCAGCTTGTAAAATTTCACAATACTTGGTTTAAAAAGGCTTTTTGGGTACGCTAATTTCATTAATTTCAGTATATATACATATACTGTTTGAGCTGAAATCAGCTGGGCACTGGGAATTTAAAATAGAAGCCACATGTACAAAGCAGTTTGGGAAGGACAAAAAAAAAAAATCTCCTTTGAAAAGCATAGAGTTCTTTTCTTGGTTTTCCCTGGATACATTTAATATGAGGAAAAAGGCTCTTGCAGTGACACCTAATTGCTTTTGTTCCTGTATATTCCCTCTGCAAGACATTAGAAGTTGCAGATCTTTTTCTGGATTTGAGGATGTTTGTGAATCAGTGGCAAAAAGACAAAAGATCACAAACCCCCCTATGCTAACAAAAATATATTAATATATATTTTATGTATTTTCTGGCACAGTCTTTTTTCATATTTCTGGACTTACACATTTCATACATCGTGATACCTCCATCACCTGTAAGATTTGCACCACTGGATCAAAAAATGCCCCATATTGAATTGTCGCCCTTCAAGTGGCAAGATGTGGCAGAAGGCAGACTTGCCAGGTGCAATAGTCATCTTATTTGAGCAAATTGATAAGCAAATATTTGCAGGTCTCCTGATAACAGGCTGCATTTCTTTCCAAATTTGAATGTGATTTTGTTATTAAAGTCTTCTTTACAACTCATGTCAATTTTTTCAAGCTTTAATATTGGTCTAGAATTGAAAGGAAAGCGATGTTTGCTTTCTAATTGCCCTACTTATTTTTAGTGTAATCTCATTTATTTAGCATTAAAATGAAATCTTTCCTAAGCAACTGCTCCATAAACCAAAGTGACAGCACTTAACACTGCTCCAGCACATATGTCTGTCACTCAAACAGACAGCCATCTGTAAACACATATAAGCAACTCCACTCTTCCATCAGAAACCTTGCTGTTCCCAAGTCAAAACAGAAACATGGGTAGAATGTAATTGTTTTGAGAAGTTGTTCCACAGTTCCTGTGCTGCAACACTGGCCTTATTTCACTGGGGAAGAATAGAAGTTTTATGGAACCAGTGTTCAAAAATTACATATAATTTATATGTGCCAAATGGTACTTCTGGCACCTTAATTATTCCTTGTTTCATTATCCCTGAATTCATGATAGCAGAGTGATTCATAGCTTTCACTGTTTTTCACTCTAAGATAATACAGGGAGAGGCAAAGCAGCTGCTGTTTGCAGCAATATCTGTCACAGGGGAGACTCCTGAGTAGCGCCTAGGAGAGTCCTTTGAAGAAGGTCTAAGTGATGTGACAGTCTTTTTGAGGAGTTGTGGAATACTTTGGAAGTTAATTGAATGATACTTACTATTTTGTGGGAATGAATCACCTGAAATTCATCAGCAATAATACCTATATTCATAGCAATGTCATTCTTCGATATGTCTCAGAAAATGGACTGCAGGCAAAAGGCAATGCATGCAGGAATGGTCTGCCAAAGCCAAGTGAAGAAAACAAAGAGGACCGTAACTTTCACTAGTCATTGCTTTTTTTTTTTTTTCTTGTAGTGAGCGAGCATCATCCATGCAAGCTCAGTTTTCTTCTCTAGTTTGTAATTGTATTCTGCATGCAGCAGCTCTCTACGGTTTACGTATTTGGGAGGAGAGGGACAAAGCCCTTGCAATTACAAATTCATCAGCCTGATGTGATCTCTGTGCCATTTTTCTGACACATAAGTGCTTCAGGAGTCAAGCTGCAGGATTTGGTTTTAAAAGCCAGAGCCTGTGCTAGGCGCAACACCAGGTGCACAGCAGGAATGGGAGCAGGACAAGATCTCATTGTGTGGGTACCTCATGGTGCCAAGATACTTGCATCAGATCTTCCACTTTAGTGTGTTTGGAGTTGAGGAATTAAAAAAATGCATTGGTCCAGGAACTCTGAAGAGTTTGTTAGGTTGGAATGCTTGTGTTTTGGGAAAAAATAAATATTCATTTTGAAATTCAGAGTCAGTGAAAAAATTTGTCCACCAAATTCTGTTACGGTTCACCTAAATGTGTTGGGTAGGCTCCAGAAACTGTGAAGTGTGGTTCTTTAGATCATCATGGCATTGCCCAGCCTCTGCAGGTATTACTCTGCTGTGCTGCTTTGTAGGTAGATGAGTTGAGAGTTTTCTGGAGGCAGATTATAGTTCTGTGGCACTGTATAAAAAATTCCACTCATGGCTGTCATAACTCAGCTCAATTTAAACTGAGTAACACCTAAACTATAGAAAGAGTGACATACTGTACTTAACCAGATCTGGCATTGCATGATGGCGTTTGTAATGAATGCCTCTTTTCCTTCATTGCGCACTCCTAAATTCTTTCCTTCTGTAAATATTCTTTTATTTGCAAAATTGAGTTAAAATGTCAGTGCTTCATGCTGACATGCTTCAGTTTCTGATGGATTAATTTCTTCTGTGCTTCTCTGTTTCTTTTCATTTGTTATATGTAAGAAAAAGGTAATCACTAAATTAGATTTCCAGGGTTAACATCTTGTGTGTAATTTATATTTTGAAGGATCTCACTTAGTGCTAAATGGGAATAACTCTTTGGGCTGTTTGAAAAGGTTCTATCCTATAACTTTTTGTGATTGTTTCCTTTGGTGGTTGTTGGGATTTATTTTGCAATTACTTTATTACTTTGTTTGTTTAAAACAAAAATAAGTGAGCAAAATATAATAATTTTTGCTTAATACTTTAACTTTTTTCTTAATAAAACACATTCCCCCATTGTAAAGGAGCCCAAAACCTAGTTAGAAGAATAGGAAACAAGGAAAAGTATTTTTTTTAAAGAGATTGTTAACAATCTCATTTCAATAATGGTCCTTAAAACCATTCAGTGAAAGGTGGTCTAAGAAGGCAAATTGTAAAGAAGCTGCGATTTGCAAGGACATATTGACACCAAGTATTAATTCACTATGTCAAGAGTTGGGACCTCAGTAAAATGAGATGAAAGGTGGTCCTTATTAGTTTATTTTACCTTTTTACCTATGTCCAGATTCTGGCATTTAATTTTCGATAGCATCTTATGCGTGTCTTGGAGTGTATGGCCGGTATCATTCTGTGGCATCAGAAATTATTCAGGCTTTTTTTCTGTCCTCAATTTAGTTTCATTTAAAGCTGTAGGAGGTATTGATTCTGTGGAATTTATGTAAGAAGGTTGGGTTTTTTTTTCCAGCCAGTGCTCAAAATTCTTCAATTGTTAGTCAGTGGGTAATATCAGGGACAAAGCGTGCTAGGTATTCCTCAAGTTTTTTTAGTAGTCTTAAGTGATTCTTCCCTCCATTTTCATGAATTCATTCCAAAACCGTGAATTTTACACATAACAGGTATAAGAGAATATTTTTCTCGTTTGCTCTGGGCCTGTCACATACAAATGATTTATTTGTAGTTGGTCAGTTCCATTTCTAAGAGGGTAAAAAATATTGATCACTTTATGCATTTCCCTTTTAAGTAGAAGGACAATTTAGATTACAGAAATCCCCAAGACTCTGTATTATGGATATGTGACCTGGTGAAGGAGATAAAATACAAACCAGACTCTTCCTGGAATGTGAGATGAATCTGGAAGAAAAGGTTTAAAAATGCTCAGAGATCTTGCAAGTTTTCACTCCCTTAAAATCCCGTATTTGCTCCTTCTGTGAAGGGCAATGGACCTATTTTTGGGAGCTGCTTAACACTTCTCTCTGTTCCCTGGGTTTTGAAGCTGAAAGGTGAAATGCACCTATACACTGAAAGTGAGCTCTTTTTTTCAGGCTATTTAATGGGTATCCTATAGGAAAAAAAAAATTAAAAAAAAAAGTGTCAGATTGACTTTTCAGTAATGTGTATTAGAAATACCACAAAGAAATCTGCTTCTTGTTATCAAGGTAGAAAGCTACGATTTAAAAATCTTTTTATGAGCTTTCTAAGTAAATTGAGTATTCCCAAGATATTTGCCTACTTCATAAGTAAACTTTTATAAACAGTAATTATAAAGATTTCATTTATATAATACCATATACTCCCATATAACTTTGCAGAGATAAAAGACGAGGCCTCCTTGCTAATAAACTTACTGCCCAAATGAGCAGCTAACAAGGTGGGATGCAGCTTGTTAATTAGAGGTAGCAGCACGTTCACCCATTGCATGACATTTTGCATGCACCTTTTTAAGGCTATGCCAGTTACAGGAATTACAATCCCCTGGATAGATTCAGGTCTGAATCACCCATAATACATGGATGCTACTGCAAACTGAATCCTGTCTTTCCATGAAATTAATTCTTCATTAGGCTGCATGTTGTTGTTATGCCCAGCAACCAAGTAAACTGATGCACAGCCTACTTGACATGATGTAATATTTATTATTACTCTCTTTTTGTGTTGACTGAGCCCTAAAATCCTCATTCACAGCAGTAGTTTTCCTCCTTGTACCCAGGAACACTGTCAGGTATTTCACTGTCCTAGCAGAAAACTGCTGGACAATCTGCCTTATGGCTACTAAAACCCGACACTTTCAGTATTCTGTCCTATGCAAGCAGAAACAAAGATGTGTCATTTTCACTTCCTGCTTAAAATACTTTAAATTTAATTTAGGTAATTTTAAAAGGTGCAAAAATGTAATCAAGAGCTGCCAACCCATACTAAATTATTCAGGTTCTTGACTGCAAGGGGGATGTGAAAAAATAAGATTTGTTAATGTTTCCAGTTTGTGTTGTCTTACTGTGGCAATTATACTTTCAAATATGATATGCCTGGATACACAAGGACTATGTGCATAACTGATTGATGAGAAGCTGTGAATGAGCTACCTGTGCCGTGTTAATTTGAGGCAGACAGAAGGCTCCAGAATCGCCCCAGGCAGGGTTTCACATGGCACGTGCCCAGGGCTGAGGATAGAGCCATGTACCTTCTGGGGCAAGTCAGCTCTGACAGATTTGCATGTAATTTTATTGGCTTATACCAAAGAGCTTGTGACAGAAAGGAAGTTCTTTCTGGTAGTAAACCAGTTGCACATCTAGAGACAATTTTTTTCACTTTATTTCATGACTTGTCATGAGGGGATGGGCTTTGCCTTGGATCTCTTTGCCTCTTGACCTTCAAGCAAGCATATCAAGAACACCAAAAGGACTTTACAAATTCTAGAGCTAGGTCTGATTAGAACAGAGCCTAGAATCATCAGCTGTTAAAAATGGAGAAAATTTCTGAGCCAGGGTTGCACTGTAAACAACTCATCTCCCTACATGCACACATTGTGGCTTTGCAGCAGCTGCCCTTCTTTTCAGGTTTGCTCTCAGCCCAGCAATCTCAAGTAACTTCCTGGACTGCCACAATCTCAATACACTTTTCTTCCATACCCTGAGATTTTTTTTTCTTTCCACTGCATCTAAAACTTGTTTTGAGACTCCTCTCCTTTTCTCAAACATCTCCTTCTGCAGGGTCCCTCCTGGCTGTACTGGTTTCTTCTCAAAGAAGATGCAGTGATCTCCCCATCCTGTGTGCAGTAGCCATCACAAAGTAAAACAAAAAGCTTTCATTTCTTTGGTGCAACCACAAACCCTTTAAAAGAAAATGACACACAGTATAAACAGTTGCTGTGAGCAGATGCATTAAATCATTACACAGTCTACTGGAAGCAATGTTCAATGTCAGATCAACAGTGCACATGTTACACAATCAAAACAAAATGATGGGCTTTAGAGGACTTCCAGCACAGCAACTGAAATTTGGCTGTTCCAATAAAGCTCCAGAAAAGATGACACTGTAAAGTACAGCTTCTGTCTACCCTTTCACCTATTCTGAGGCCTTCTCTCTCCTCTTCACTGATGAGGAGCTGCACTTGTTTTCCTTTTCTCCTTCATGCAATTGCATGGGGGCAATTTCAGTGCCAGGCCTACTTCATATTTTTTTCTTATAAAGGTGTATAAATCCTGGCTAAATATGACAGGATACATCCCTCTCCATCTTGGTTGGAATGTGAAACTGGTATACACACTCTCACTTTAAAAGTGCCTTCGTCTTCTCTTACATGTATTCCAAGATGGATTGCAAGGAACAGCCTCATGTGCTTCTGTCCAAACTAATCAACACATAGGGACAGAGTTTCTTGGATGCTGAGAAGAGCTAAACACCCAGCTCCTCCACAGTAATTTACCTGTTAACACCACTGTTACAGCTCTGGTTGTCTCCATTTAGTATTTTCATAATTGTTCCTTGAATGTTCCTCCAAATAAATGTCTCCTGTGGCTTGCACTTAGCACAGGTAACACCTGATTTCTTGGCTCTGTTTATCTGTGAAGGGCCAAATTCAGCTGTTTTGCAAGTGGGTACAATTCTGGAGATGTTGCTACAGTTCTATTCAGCATCACATAAAGGAAATTTAGCCCCTCATCCCTTTCCTTAGAGAGGTATCACATCCTGGCTTTTGTTCCTCCTTGATGGATTTATTTCCTTTCCTGCCATGTGTCCTGGCAGGTAAGAAGCAGGATTAGGTTATAATGAATACAAATGGATTTACATATTGAGGCTGCTGGACACAGATAGACTCTGCTTTTCCACCTGGCTTTTCAAGCTGCCAAAGGGACTGCACTAGCTGGTTTTGGTTTGTGTCACCACTTTGAACATCCATTCTAGACGCAGCAGTCATTGATGATGCCACACTTTCAGCTGCCTTGGTTCTGCCAGAACTGTGGCTTGTCCCTTTTCTTTGTTATTAATACCTGTTTTGGGGGATCTAGCATATTGTTTTACACTGTGTTTTTTCCCTTCTCCCAATCTGTCAGGGATCCTCTTAATAGAAATGGAAAATTAATTTCCGCTTCAGAAGTTGCTTTGAAATAGACAATATACTGCAGTTGATTTTTGGTATAGCATCTTTCCTACATAGTGAATCCCTATCTCTTCAGTGATTTCAATATTATAAAAAGCAATGGATAGTATAGTTTATCCATCCCCCTTCTCCCCCTCGTAAACCCTTTTGAAACTTAGAAAATAGCCTGAGGAGTTTGTTCCTCATACCCATCATTTGGAATCATTATCATCAAATCTTTTACAAGCTGGACATTATCTTGTCTTAGCATCACTTCCCAAGATATAAACCACTAGGGGGTTAATAGTGTAGAGGAATGCCTTGCCTACCAGAGCTTACGGACAGACTAGTTAAATGACTCAGTTATATTCTCCATAAAAAGAAAATTTCATGCATTACTCCCAGCACACTGAGACATGATTGTCAATCTGTCTACATCTTAAGGTGTCCTTGAAAAAGTTCCCCATGACATGGATGAATTGTTCTATGAGCTTCAAAAATTCTCACCCAGGAAAAAATTCAGAAGCAACGGCAACAACGAGCACATACTTGGTACTGTGACAGCACATACAGCCAACGAGACTCGTATTTTCACAGATGCACTATTTTCAAGCAAGTAAAGCTGAGAACTCAGAAATGGAGAGTTCCCTTTCAGATATTACTCTTTCTTTCTCAGCCTTTAGTGCTTCAATACCTGGCCTCAGTTTCTCTGCCAGATGGCAGCAATAGTACTTGCACATTTTGAGGTGAACTTGTAATTGAGCCTTTCACGAGACTCCCTAAGAGTACGTGATGATATGTACCTAAGGATAATCTTTATTGGTACTTCTCAAACTGCAGCTGGTTCTAACTAATTTAAAAGACCCAGAAACACTATGATAGGTCCTGGCACTTCTCTTTCATTGCAACATAGGCGAAGATTTTGGAGGTGGTTGTTTATGTATAAGAGAGACAGAAGCTACGGGGAAAACAAAAGGAACAAAACAAATCCAAAAGTTAAAATTCTGCATGATGTAAAATCATTGTGGGTTGTAAGAGCAAAAGAAAAGGATGTCCTGAGATCAGAGCTGGCTTTTAGGCATGCAGAAATGAGTATATATTGTAGTATGCATATCCAAAGTGAGACAAATAAAAGAGGAAAATCAAATACTTGGCTGAATCATGGGGGAAATTCTGTAGTGTGCATGACTGTCATTGCACGATGGGTGGGAAGCCTTCAATCAAAGCAGTCAATTCCAGTTCATGCATTGGAAAGAATATTATGGCACTTGAAAAAAAGAGGAACATGAGAGGAAAGCATTGACATGGTTGCTTTCAGCTTTAAAAGAATGAGTTATGAGGACTAGTTTAAAACTTTAACCTCAGAAAAAAAGTTGAAAAAGGGAATCTAATTAAAGAGCTCAAACTCTGTAATGGTAGAGCTAATGTCAGCATTATTCATAACTCAATGCAGAAAATTTGACAAAAGAGCACAAATGGAATTTAAATTGAAATAAAGACAAGGGGGAGCATCTTTTCTGTCTGAAAGTAATAAATGTTTGGACCAAACTACCTGGCAAGGTTTAGGAGGTGATGACACCAAGGACATTTTCAAGAAGCACCTAAATCTTGCTCTGTGGAAACAAGGTATTAATATGGATGAGCTCAGATAAGCCAAATAACCAGTTCTCATTCTCATATGTTTGCTGCCAGCACCAGCAGCTGTTTGATCCCTAATGAGCAGGAGATTGGCAATGGAAAATGGCATCCTCTTTCAGCCTGGTGGCATGAGCAAGACCTTGTTAACCAATAAAGACATGTTTACCTTGGATTCATGTTTGATATCTTCTTTACTGTGATCTTTATGAAAGTGCTTTTCTCTCTGGGGATATACTGTTTTCCTGTCCATTTATAAACCTCTGAAATACTCTAGAGCCCAGGAAAAAAATGGTTAATTTTTTTCACTTGCCACAGAGCTAAAATAAACCATTTGTTGCTATTTTAATAAAAATGAAGAAGAAAAGGGGAGGAGAATGGTTTGAAGTCAGCTTTACTGAAAGATATTTCAAAGATCAGTTTTTACCTTTCTCTAGCCTTTAATAACACATTTTCTTACACATTAGAGTTCATCATTGATCCTAAATTAAATGCTGCTCATATTGGTGTTTGGGCTGTCTTGGTCATTATGAGTTTCCAAGAGAAAAAGACTGCATGGCCCATATACAGATCTTTCTTGTCTTTTAAGGTACATGTTGCGCCTTCTAGTTATATCTTGGGAAGATACTTCTGGTGACTCTGATGACTGTTTCTGGGTATAGAGTCTCAATTGTGTTTACTGAAAGTGTAAACCTATCTCTTTATGCAAATTGTAATAGAAACTTGCCCAAAAATCAGCTGTTGTTGATATGAAGCAAGGCTATCTACTGACAAGCACAATGCAGTATGCTTTGTGCATAGTATGGTTTGGAGGGGGTTGAGGGTTCCATTCGTGAGTTTGCTACCTTACTGTTTTGTAACTGAGTATCATTTGTGGATTTAGGGACAAATGCCTGGAAAAGTCTTTCGATCTATTTCAGTACGGTCCAAGAATGAGACTTCTTTCCATTTGAATGAATTGATCTTTTTTTCAAAGACCCATATTAATCAAATTCTTTCTGTAAACATATTCTGGATATCATGCAAAAACACAAATTAGTGCCTTGAATTTATCTATTTTTTGTGTTGTTTTGTTTTTTGTTTTTGTTTTAAGGAACCTCTCATGATGCATTAAATATTTGACCATTAGAGAGTTTGATAAGACGCACCAAAATGCTTATTTTGGAGGAATTTAGGCACTTACAATGGTAGTTTTTCTGGGAAAAAATAACATAATGATCGTCATTATATCCATCTGCGTGTGTACCAATGTTGTTCGCTTCAAATAAGGCAATTCTGAACCTGTTTTCAAGTCTAGACTGATCTGACATTCATATTGTTTGCTTGCAACACATGGACTAGCACAGCACATGACTTTATGTCCAAGCTGCAGCCAGACTAATAGGCTGCCACAAAGCCGAATCACAGCAGACCACAGCTTCCTAATGCTTAATTTTTTTCATGATCACATTGTTAATCCTCTAGGATAGAAATAGCCAAGAATTTAGAATCCCAAATATATGATCTCCTGCAATTCCTGTAAGAAATTGAGGTAGATTTTAATTGTGTCCTTGAGAAGCTTTATATAATTGTATATCACGTCAATATCAGCTCAATTACATTTGTTATGGTGCTTTCAAATTATGTTCTACAGTTCTGCTCTTTTTGGAGAAATTCCCCATAGCCCTAAAAACCAAGTTAAATTGTATCTTTGTCGTCCAGGTCTTTAGGGGTTGTATGCAATTTCACTAATTCTATAAGTTTGGTCCTTTATGAAATCTCTTAGATTGCTCAATAGAGTGGGAGACAAGATTGTGTAAGAAACAGCTATTTAAAAAAAAACCCTATAGTTCTTTTAAAATAACTCCCTACAAGCTGTATTTGTTGGCAGGCAAGATGTGCAGAAGGCTAGCTTTCAAAGGCAACAAAGCAAGGTCCCCTAGAAAAATAGAATGTTGCTAAGGGAAGCTGCTAACATGGTAGAAGAGCAACTTATGACTGATTTCTATTTTTAGCAGATTTCAACTTCTAGTTTGCAAGAGCGGAGCTGTCAGTTCAACTAGTCCATTACTTTGAATTTAATGAATTTAATCACCTTAATTTATTCACATTGACCAGAAACAAAAGTACAGGGTTCTTTAATTAAATAATAGTCCCACAGAATGCAGGAAAAAAACGTGATATCCATGGGGGATTATTATTCTACCTTTCCTTCTTTCAAAACCCTCAAGAATCACTTATGGTCCATTTCTATTAACGAAATGATTAATAGAACATCCTAATTACTCTTTAGAAGGCAATACATACTTTCCTCTGAGCCAAGGGGAAGAGCAAAACAAGGATTATTCTAAAGAATTTGGTCAGACACCCGAGAGGTAAAGAGAGGAAAAGATGAAAAAACCCCCCACCAAACCAAAACCTCCAAATTGCATCATATATATCATATATATCAGATCCTTTAAACTCTTCCTTCACAGATTCCACACAAAGGCAATGGTTTCATGCAACCACTTGTATTTCTGCGGGACAATATGAATTATATTAAGGAATTAAGTTTTAGCATTTACTGGAAAATGTAAAATTTCCCTGCTCTTTCAACCTCTATTTTATTTGTTCATTTTCTTATTGAAGTCAGACTATATGACTACTTAAACCTATGAAAAATCAGTGAATTTGAGCTTTAAAATGATGTTCTGTTAAACTTAGAGAACATTTACCTACCATATGGTAGAGCTAAAAGTTTGACCTGTAGGAATTCTAAGAAGACATAAGCTTGCCCTACCTCAGTCTGAGTTTACCAGAAGTTGTTACTGTATTAACATAGCACCCAGTCCAACCTAATAAATGTGCCACGTACTCAAGGTGATGTGCCTTTAGTCATGTCAGAGGCTTCCATCCTCTGCAAATAATTTCACTACAGTCAGTGGATCTAATTTCTGCAGTTGTAAATCAGCACAGCTCCAAGGCAGTCACTGGTGCTCATGCGATTTATATCAGCTGAGGCTTTGATTCATTATATCAGGAAATCCCAACCTTGAAAATGGAGAGTTCTTGCACAGTACCCTTTGCTGCTTAAAGATCTCCAAGCATACTCCTGTCCCTCCCATGGATAATGAAACCCATGCCGTGCTACTATTAGCCTCTTCAGTTTGTAGTACAGTGTCACCCTGTGCTGTGATCTTGCCATACTAGCTATAACAGATAGTGCCAGAGCAATTATTGACACTTAATACCAAAGATTTTGAAAAGCACCTAACTCTCCTGAGTGCCTCAGAGGTTAAGAGCAGAGTGTACTCTGATATACAAGGTGGGAATGTGCAGATCTGTTGATCCAAGAAAGTTAGAGACACCTAGAAGCTGTGATGTGTTAGGCTGAGTGTACAAATTAGGAAGCTTAAGGAATCAGACAAATTCTTATGCTGACTCACTGTGTAATTTTGGGGCAAATCACTTACCCCTTCTGTCTGATTTTATCATCCATTAACTGGTAGTTATTGGCATTAAAGAAAATATTCTGGTACAAAGATTATTATTTAAAATAACAGAAGGAAGAGCAAGTTAGCTCACACATTACATGCATTTTATTCCTGGGTGGTGCCCTACAAAAATATCATGTCTAATAGGCAGTCTGTCTCTAGGAGTCACAAATTACTACACTTAGAATGGATTATAAATCTCAAGTAAAGCCTAGTCAATTCTACAAGTGATATATTTCTTTTATTACTGACCCTTTATTGCTTCTCTCTCACACATACATCTATCTTTTTTTCTTGGGCAAAGGGGGTGTCATGCTGCATTAATATTCTTCTCAGCAGCTTTTCTAGTCAGCCCCATTTTCATTCCTTCTTGCATCAGGAAACTTGAATATCTCTCTCTCTCTCTCTTTTTTTTTTTTTTCTTTTTTCATTTTTTTTCGTTTCCCAGTAGTGCTTGCTTGGCTCTGTAACAAAATACAGGGATATGAAAAGTATTTTAAAAGCTAAGCTGGGAAATTCTGAAATTAAAAAAAACCTATGTTTTCCCAGAACACAGGTATTCGTTTACTATCACAATTTCTCTTGCTTTGTGGGGGAGAAGGTGAATAAAATATCCATTCTGGTTTAATTTTGCACCAGAAAGACAAAAATTAATTTAATTGGTCAGACTTGAAATTACAAGAATGAAATAATTTGCTGTTTCTACGTACACATTCCTAGAAACATTTAATTCCCTGAAAAGCTTTTCTTTTCCAGCTTCATCTTGACTCACTTTGGGGAAAAAAGAGTTGAATCATCTCTAGCTGTTGCAGAGCAGTACGTGTCCAAGTCTATTAGCTGTTCATAGTGCTTGAAGAAGTGAGTTTCAAGGGATGTGGGGTCTGGTAGGAGTCTAAATCTAAGCATTGAAGATCTCGGATGTGATGGCCTCTCTGGTGCCTGCGGTCATGAACAATAAGCTCTGAGTCAGTTATGCAGAGTTGTTTAACAGCCAGGTTAGACACTAGACCTTCAAGCCTGAGCAATCAGAAAACTGCTAAATTAAATCCACTTAAACACTGAAAAACGGTGTGGAGTCCAATCTTTAGCACACAACAGTGAAACGGGACAGATAAAACCCCTCCTGCAGGTGTAGGGTGTTGAGGGACTATATAGACTCTTTATGCTACACAAGGAAATCTTGATCTGCTCCTGGTAAAGGACGTGAAAGTTCTGCAAATCTCTTAAGTCCACACTATTTTGATTCCTGAATGTAAAAATCTCTTGAAACAAATATATGAAGCATGCTACGCTGGAGAGAGACAAATCTCTCTTCCACCCTCAGGGACCGAATGCAACTACAAGTGCTGAGTGAATAATTAGTGGTAATTAGCACTAGAAATTGATGCCTTTGGAGATAGTCTGCCAAGTTTTTAAGCACTTTAATACTAATGGATTTTTTTTTTCTGTGGGATAAATCTTTATAGAGGAAGCAAGTGCAAATTGATTTTTAAAGAGCCTGTCCAATGTTGAATTTATCTTATAAAAACATTGGGCTTAAAAACAATTACATTTACCTTCACTGTATTTTAATGCTTTTTCTAGTGAGTTCATTTCTCTTTAAATATTTTTGCTGTCACTTTTTGTCTACTTTCTTGGAAAATGAGTATATGGAGTACATTTGCATCTTTAGAAAGTGTTAGGATAAAATATGACACCATGTCAAGCTATTTAGTTCCTAAATCATTCTTCAGTTATGAAAAAGTATTCTGCTTTAGTGATAATGGCAATATAATTGACACTTTGAATCGTAAGAGTGAAGTTTGCTGAGCAGAGTAGAGGCAAAGACCTAAGCGTAAAGAAATTGTGCATGCAATTTCATGCCTCCTCTGTCCAAGCAGTTGTTGACTGAACTCAGAATCCTTATTTAATTTTCTTTTCTGATCCTTCCAGCTAAAATCAAGTAGTAAGACAGTAGGAGATGGAACAAGGACTTGAAACCGCCTCTCTAAGTCATATAGAACACGGGAATTGGGCATCTCCATGGGGAAAGAAACATTACACATGTAACCAGGGCTTTAGAGTTGGCACACCGATAGGTTAAGGAGAGGCAGATCAGGCAGCATTGTTGGCTTTCTGCAGGGATGCAGATGAGGTTAGGTGCAGGGGCTGGTTTCAGTTGCTTATCTAATGAATTCTAGACTGAAAAGTCAAAGATAAATACAGTATCTTGATTTCCAGAAGTTCTGGGCACCTTGACATCTCCCTGAAGTTTCTGACAAAGAAATATATTCAAGACCTCAAAAGTCTGATCAGGAAGAGCTTAGAGATGTTTGCAGGCAGTTGATATGAAAAACTCTGAAATAGCATAGAAAAAAAGCTGTTGTCTTATATGGTAGCCAGGAGTCAGAGCATTAAATCAGAGCAATAGTTTTCCTTGTTGTTATTTCCAGCAATACACTGAGGATAAAAATAGGAATTTCTGGAGAAATCAGAGCTGAAAGGAAGGTTTGAAACACATACCACTAAATATTAAGTACATTAATTACTGCAAATGTATGTAACTTTTATAACAGGTGGTATACGGATGCCAGGTTCAGTGAAGCAGTCTGCTGTGTTTTTTTTAACACTGTTCAAATTGTACAGACAACATACAAATCAAATTAATTTCCTGCAGCAAGAAAGAAGGACCAGTTTTTATTTACAGGGAGAAATGGTTCTTTTTCTCTGCCAGCTTGAGACGTCAGAATATTTGTTCATGGCACTATAAATATGAAAGTTACAAAATTAACAAAGGCAGACAACAGCCTCTCTGCTCATCCCTCCCTTCCACTTAGAATAGACGCATTTTCTTACAGGTCATGATCCAAAACCAGCTCACATCTATGAAATGCCACCAGTGATTTCCATAACCTTTGGATGAGGCTCCCTTTGAAAATGGCTGCTCACTCTGCAAGAGTAGACAATTCTCTGACCCCACAAGGGGACCTGTGCGGACAGGTTACATTTGCATCTGCTTTAATGACAAATTGAACTTTTGTTCATGAAGTCCATAAAAGGGAGACAAGCCACAGAATTGACCTTGTGGACTATGGCAATGTCAGCTTAAAACTGTCACCAAAGTCTAGGTACCATTCCTTACAGCCTGGTTTCTAAGCACACTGCATTTATAAATTGGAGGGGTTTATTGGATGAATTTGTCTTTTGGTGTTTCTCTTCTTGATGAATACATTGTGCATCACGGTCTGGATTTCCATTCAATGTTACTGACAGGTGGGCCATCATGTTCCTGTGACAGAACAGTGAAACAGGGCGAGTATGTGAGGCAGGGAACATAAATGATGTGTAGGTGGGCCCCCTGTGAGTGTCACCACTAGCCAAAGGCTAGCACTGAAAAATTCCATTCAGAACCCTCTAGAAAAACAAACGTTTCTGAAGTGGAGAAGCCTTTGAACATCTTCAGATTCACAAAAAATATACATTCTGTATATTTTTAAATCCTGAAACACCATAATCCTTTGTGAGAATGCATGTAATTTTGCGTGCATATTTTAGAATAATACTTGGACAATTTAGGCAAATAATACCTTCCTGTCATATTGTATGTTTTCCCTCTTAACACCTACATGCAGACAGAAGTGACTTATTTTTACTGTGAATAAAAATTAGTTAATATAGATGTTTTACCCAATTAATCCTTACTTCAGATTGTACACAGATAGGAACAATACAAAGCCTCTGCATGTGCACCTTGTTCATCTTCACTGTTTGTTATCAGGAGATATTTCAGACACAGTTGTGGAAGTGGGCATTTACACTTGTTTGGGCTCACATTCTGTAAGTTGTTTGGTTGTGAACAAAACGTCAAGGGAGACAAGAAATGGATATTGAATTATTTTTGTTTATGCCAGCTAACACCAGAGGCTTTTGGAATCGCAAATACATTGTACACAGGTATTAGGAAATTCACTACTCTATAAAAGTTTTGAGTTTACAGTCTTCTTGCAAGTGTCAGTTTTCTAGTGAAAAACTGTACTGAGATCTAGTACTCTGCTCACACCTTTCTGTCTGCTGCACCCCTCCTCCTCCCCCATTCAATAATGCCCTTTGCTCTCCAGGTATATTAAGCACAGCATGATCACTCTAGAGATTATTTTCTCCTTTTTTATTGCTTTTGACTCTTTATTACTGCTCATTAGAATGTTATTAACTTGGCCTCAGTTATGACAATATTCAACACCTGCTTCATATAACAAGCACATTTCCTTTCCCTTCCCCAGCATTGCACACCTGGGCCTTGAATTATTCCCTTTGGCTGAGTTGAAAGAAGGAGAGTGAAAGAGTAGGTCCTTGATTTTTTCTGAGGTAAGAGGCTTTTAATTTGTGACTCGACATGGATCCTGTTATTATTGATTGTGTGGTATGCTTTTCATCCTGTCTCTACGTAATGACTGACACAATTATTTTGGAAGCATTCTGACATGAGTGGCATTTCAGTAGAAAAAAAGAGGCAGGATTTAGTTTGCTTTGAACTGGATTGTTTGCTGAAAAATCTCCATGGTGAGAACATAGACATGTGCAGACCTGGCTGTGGCTTGACTGTAGTGTGCGCTGTGCCAAAGGCCAGCAGCCTTCTGGAGATCTAGCTATGTTTTACTTCCAACACTGTTATCAGCAGGTTGGAAACAGGGTCACTGCTGTTTTTTTTTACTCAGAGAAGGCTAAGCAAAAGCCAGGATTTCTCTTCTTATAAGTAATGTTTTGAACCTGATGCTATTAAATGCTAGTGAAGCAGAGACCTGTAAGAAAAGAAAAAGCATAGAAGAAATGGAGAGCATCAGATGAGATTATCCTGTGATAACATATATTATCTGAAAACTGAGGAAAGCTGCATTGTTTGGGACTGTATTGCGGAGAAATGCTTCCCCATCTCTTTGGTTGTGGTTACGGCTTACAAATAAAGACCACAGGTGTTTTCTCTTCAGGGTTCATGTTTTTCCTTTTATTTAGTCTAGGTTTTTCAGTGTTCAAAACTGGAATGAAATCACAGCAATATCCCTCAGAGAGGAGAGCAAGGGCAAGGAACAGGGACAGGATATAAATGTATCCATGCAATTTAGTTTTTGTTTTTACCAAATTTTGAAGTACCAGAGCTTCTGCATCTCATGCACAGATAATCCCAAACCATTGTTGTGGGAGGAGTCAGCATTTGCAAGGAAATTAGAAGCCACTGAAATTCTATGTTTGCCAGTGTGAGATATAAGGCAAGGGGAGAATGAAGTTGCAATAAAAAATAAGTTTCATAGCCCCTTTTATCTATTAAAATTAGCCATTTACTTCAACTGGTTTTGGATCAAGTCTGAACTCTGGTACATATGAAACTTGTATGTATTTTGTTTTCAAATATAGTTCTTACGTGTCAAGATTCTTTACATCTGAAGAAAGGTAAACTGAAAAAGTTTCACTTGAAGTCATTGTAGTTTATCTGCTATAAATTCAGTTATCTTTAAGTAATTATAAAAATCTTAACTAATGAACATTTCTAACTGAAAAATCATTTTCCATTGAAAACCTGAGCATATTTTCTGGGAAATGTAGCCACTAAACACATATACTTTTTTAGCATTCGGTGTGAAATCATTGAGGTTTATTGGCAATAAGTAATGGTTGTTGGAAGACTTTTTACGAATTTGTACCCAACTGCAGAATTTCTCTTAATAGTAAAAGGATATGAAATATGATCCATTTCTCAAACTGACACAGGAGAAAGCACTGAGACTCCAAAATGATGTACCACTGTGGAAGGATTCAGGCAATCTGACTTCACTTGTACCAAGAATGTTGTGAAATATTGAACTTAACCTCCTTATTTCTTTTAAGGTCTTTATCAAACAGGCAGAGCACCCTTACAACAAACAGCAACACCATTTCTTGATACCTTTACGACGACCTTAAGCAGAACCCCTACATATTTTGTGGTATAACAAGCCTTTTAAAATCCAGGGGGTGCTCCTTTAGTTTGTCCCATTTTCAGAAGAGTTGAGTTTTCAGAAGTCAGCTGAAGCTACTGAGGATTAGAAAGTCAGAATCCTGGAAAAAAAAAAACCACTATAAGGAGGAGGATTACCTCAACTCCTTTGGTTAATATATGGTTTGTTTTCTGGAAGGGAGTTGACAGAGTATACTGCTTGTCTGTAGTGAGCACGTACGTGTGGCACCCAGTAGACAGAATTTTAAATTTTGTAGCAAGTTACTGAGCAGCTTTTAAATGTTCCACTATTTGTGGATAAATTCATTTTCTAGGCACTATAAGATGATAAAAAGATCAGGAGTTTTCTTTATAGCTTCAACTCCTTGACCCAAACTGACTGTATATCTTGATGTCTGGAGCTGTGAAAAGATTCAAGGCAGAATATTTTCATCCTAGGTCAACTTTCTTCAGTACCTAATGCATACAAAGGAGGCCTTCAGGAGATTTCACACACACTAGAGACTGATATTGGGAAGTATATGCTTATGACAGCTCTAAATATAATATTTATCACTGAGAAACCTTCCCAGCTGTATACTATTTTCTGTTACATTTCAAAGGAAAAGAAGGAAAGGAAATTCTCAAATGACCAACCCAAGACGGCACTAATGGATTCCACTCCCCTGGGTTTAGTGAAAGCAGTTGCTGTTGAAGTTACCTGTGTAACTGCCTTAGCCATAAGTATTAATCAATATTTGTCCATCTGAACTAAAAGGGAATTAATAGTGGCCTTTAAAATAGAAATGTTTCCCATTAGATACCTTTTTAAATTTTATTTTTGGCATCTACTGAAAGTAATGGATATTTATGTACACAGCTTTCTTTGCATTTCTCACTGCATATCTTTTGCCCCTATTCATTCATAATAACATGATTATTAGTCACAATTATAGCTTGGCATAACTGATCGTGCTGCTGGAATTGAGGCTATACTGATTTTTTCTGTAAGGAGCTTCTCTTTTTTTTTCTCAAGGCTGTAAGTCGGCCATGAAATAGCTAAGAGTGAGGCAGCAGAAGGTCACAATTTCAGAAAGCTTCTTATTTTTAAAGAAATATTGATACAATGGAATTGATTGTTTTGCAGTTAAAATGAAGCAACAGGCACATCTTTGTTTGTTTTTTCTTTTGGACAATTTTATGTCTCGGCCTAATAATGGCTTTTTTTGTCCTGAGAATAGAAAAAGTGACTTTTCCAGCCTGAAATGCTGTAATGCAAACTGCTTGGAAATTGAAATGGAATTCTGTGAAACTAAATTTTTTGGGGGAGAGATGAATGGAATGATTATGTGATATTGAAAAGTAAATTTGGAAACAGGAGAAATACCTGTCTTTAAACGTAGCTACACAGCCACCAATTTGGCAGGGCAAGGCTCAGAAAGCCAGGAAGCTGTAGGAATGTGTTTTAGCTGACTCTTTTAGCATCTTTAAAAACCTCCAATTCCCCTTCCTCTCCCTTTAGAGAGGAAATGCAAAGTTTACTCCTTCAGACTTTGGCAGAGCAGCCTCAGGTGTACTATGCTGGGTTGATTTTGTGCTTTCATTATGGAAGGGAAGTTACACAGATCTCTAAACCCTGGTTCTGAGCAGTAGCGTTGGAGAGTGGGAGGTGGGTCAGTGTTAGCAGTTTCAGCCACATCTGGTGCTCTGTGGTATTACGGGCTCACAACTTTTTGTCTTCTTTAAATACAACTTTTGAAATTCTATTGGGAATCCTGTATCTGTGAAAAGTTATTAACTAGGCACCACTAAAATACAGAAGTGAAACCTCTCAGATGGCTGAAGTTGTTGTAGATTCAGTGGCTTCTGTGCAGTTATGGCTGTTTGAGCCAGCTGCATATTTTTGGGCAGGCAGAGGAATTGCAGAGCAAGCGTGTTATGAGCCAGTTGGTTCTCAACAACATATACTGACAGATTTATGAAGGGAAAGGTAAGGATAATAGCGTGCCTCAGTATGGCTGAATCCTGCTGAGATGCCCAGTAAAACAGGATTGATGATTTTTTTACTCACTTGAGCATGAAAAAAAATATTCAAGTAGCTAAAATATTAAAAGCAATTTTCAGTTTGAAATCATTCTTTTTCTCCACAAGTGGACTGGTCAACAATATGATGATAATTAGGTGAAGAATAAGCTGCACTTAAAAATCACTTGATGTTTCCTTTAGCAAAAGAACGCGTCATGGACATATTGTGAAAGTAAAGGATCTAGTCTGACAAGTATCATCTGTTTCAGTCATAGGAAAAATACAGCAATTAGATAATAAATCATATGTGTCTGCAATGTGAAATTTACCTGATTGGTACATGAAAGGCTGAATGTACCTAAATATTTGTTAAGAAAAAAGAAAGAACATTAAATTTGTGTTTTGTAATGCTTGCAGTCCAGGCTAAATAATAAGCAGCTGCCTTTCTAAAATACTTCTAGTACATTAAAGGCATATTTTATGTCCATTCAGTTAGAATAGTATTAGCACCTTTGGCTGTGTGCCTGGATCACATACTGACAGAAAGATTTGTACTTGATCGGGAAAGTTATTCCTGAATTTCATGAAGATGTTTCCTGTACCTTGTATTGCATCAGAGGCACAAAAGCACATCCAAGAGACTGCTGTTTATTATTTTTGTATTTTTATTGATGCATAACCCACTGTTCATTTGTTTTGAGGGTTTTTTTTGTGTGTGTGTATGTATTATTTTTAATTGGTGTAATTAACTAGAGTATATAATACAATAATCCTATTTTTCCATACTCTCCTATTGTGAAATCCTAATTTAAGCCTTCAGGAGCTATGCTCACTGAAAGGGGACGGGAATTTTATCTAAAGTATCCTGAACAGAGTATCTTGTCTAGAGATGCAGCAAGAGCCTTGCCTGTCAGAGAACATTTCCCAAGCATGTTAGACCCAAATATCTCAGTTCTCCAGAGCTGCTGGTTCTATTCCACATTAGGCACTGTGTGTGCTACAGCACTAATTATAAAATCTGCAAGCTGAAGTGAATGAAAGTTACATGTCATGGGAAAGAGAAAAGAACATGACACATGCAATACCTGAAGTTCGAAAATCAAAATTTGAAGTTAGATACACTGGAGACATGGTTGTTCAGAAATTTCCCAAAAGGGAACTGCAAAAAGTGTTACCTGAATTTTTTTACTGTTTGAAGATTTTCCCTGGGAGCCTTTTTTGAAATCAGTATGAAAACTGTTTTCAATGTATAAACTTTGAACGTTAATACTATGATGTAAATCTGTGTTACCACTACGAATATATCCAATACAGAATCAACTTCCAACTTAAGAAAATGGAGGAGTGATTTAGAGAGCTGAGCTGCCCGGTACGCACAGCTGTGTGTGGAATAAATTGAGGAACTCCTGGTTTCCTTAAGACCTCCTGATTTATAGGTTGTTCTAAGTTGTGATGTGCTGGGTATGTCCCACAAATGGGAATAACTTGCAGTCCTTGAATATTATATCCAGGAGTGTTTTGTTTAGAAGGTCTAGCTGAGTTAAAAGTTGGAGTTTAAAAGGATGATTTGTTCTAGATGGGAGCACTGTTGGTGTTCTGTTTAATTTTTTGCAAAGGACTTAGAACATTTTAGGACAGCTAGTTTGTTGCTGCTGCATTCATGCCAAGATGTAAGAATAAATTAAAGGTGCCTTTTTGCTTTCTTACCTGCATTGGTTGTTTTGGCTTTTTCCCAGACATCATGAGATCTCCAGAAGACTACATCCTTCTGACTACTCCCCCTGTGCCTGAGTGTGTCAGAATTTCCTTGTTCTTCTCTTGCAAATACTCTTCTCAAAGATCATTTTTANATAATTGGTTTTCTGCATAAAATACCTGCATATTTCTAAAACAAGCAAAAAATGCTTTACATACCGGAAGGCTTTCCTAATCAGTGTGTAATGTGCAGTACAAAAGCATTTGCCAGCTTTTACTACTGGAAAATCTGAAGGCTTACAGAATTACACCAGAACTATAGGGTCTGAACAGTTTTATTTATTTTTTCTCTCTTTAATATATTTCATTAGGTTTCACATTATACAGACATGCAGAAAAAGACCCCAGGAAAAATAGCTGGAAGCCTAAATCACCAATGAAAAGAAATGTTAGTTTTCTTTATTCTGTAAAAATACATAGGAAGAAGTAACATCTTTAAGATTGCATTTTGTTAACGTCTTATTTTTCTCACTGTTTCTCTGTTTCCCTTCTGATTCCACAGTGAAATCTGTTCCTTGATTTTGTTTGTTTGTTTGTTTTTCTCTCTCTTTTTTTGACCTGGAATATATTTCTATACACAGCTTCATGTACTGTGTTTGCACACAGACAAATCCCACCCTTTCTCTCAGGTACCATTTCTGTATCCTTAACTACACAGTTCATAAAATTAATTTCTACTGCTATATGTATATCTTCTAATGCTATTTGATGCAGTGATCATAGTACAATAATGCCTTCCCAATAGAAATGTTTATGGCAAATGATATTATTGTTACAGAAACAATCACTCGATTTTGATTTATATGAGGAATTGACACATTTCCTGCAGACTTTATTTTCATTTCCCTTAGATATCATGAAAGTCAAATCAAATCAAATCACCTCCAATTTATTACAGCATTTTAAACCAACACAGCAGCAACACCCGCTACTCACTTATTTGAAACTGCTTTTTAAAAGACAGTTACATCTCTCTCCCCCCACCTCTTCCTCCTTTGAATAAAGCANGATGGGTCATGCAGAAGGCCCTAATGATCTTTTTTTGGTGGCTGGCTTTAGTTGTTTACACAGTATCGTGTCTATCCTGTCCTCTGATTCAAGGTTTTCCAGACCATAGAAATTACTTCAGACTTGATGACACCAGGTGACACACAGCTGATCCATTTATAAATTCAGAAAACTGGTGTCTTGTGGTGTCTTGTCTATGCAGTGCCCCTCCCCACCTCCCATCTNATTTTTCTCACTGTTTCTCTGTTTCCCTTCTGATTCCACAGTGAAATCTGTTCCTTGATTTTGTTTGTTTGTTTGTTTTTCTCTCTCTTTTTTTGACCTGGAATATATTTCTATACACAGCTTCATGTACTGTGTTTGCACACAGACAAATCCCACCCTTTCTCTCAGGTACCATTTCTGTATCCTTAACTACACAGTTCATAAAATTAATTTCTACTGCTATATGTATATCTTCTAATGCTATTTGATGCAGTGATCATAGTACAATAATGCCTTCCCAATAGAAATGTTTATGGCAAATGATATTATTGTTACAGAAACAATCACTCGATTTTGATTTATATGAGGAATTGACACATTTCCTGCAGACTTTATTTTCATTTCCCTTAGATATCATGAAAGTCAAATCAAATCAAATCACCTCCAATTTATTACAGCATTTTAAACCAACACAGCAGCAACACCCGCTACTCACTTATTTGAAACTGCTTTTTAAAAGACAGTTACATCTCTCTCCCCCCACCTCTTCCTCCTTTGAATAAAGCAGTAACCATAAAAGAAACAAGGATTCTAGCACAGGAGGATAATTTGAACAGCTCCATAGTCTGCTGCCTGAAAATTAGCTCCCCAGCCTATTAAAAGGAATTGGAGTCTTCCCATTGCCATTGCGTGCTCTGGGTCAGACCCGAATTTTCTGGAATATGCCATCTCTGGTGCATGTGAGACTTTCATTTACTATGCCTCAGCCATATTGTTTGTCAAGCTTAATATTTTTTCCTACATTTTGATATGTTTGAAGTATTTATCAGGCAAGCTTACAACTTAAATTTCATCAGTTTTTCAAATGCCAAGTCCTTTTGTGTTTTCTCTGCACATGTATACAGAATAAAATTATTGCAGCAAGCAATGCTGGGAGATTAGCCGGAATATAGCTTTGATTAATACTTTGAACCCATTCCTAGATTAAATCTATATCTATATCTATATATGAAAACATTTAATAATAACCTTTTTCCTGGTTGAGACGACGTGCTTAGCATTTTATTTTCATCTGCTTAGGGGCTACTGGTTTGATTTCTGAGGCTGCGTTTTAAATGCTGCATTTCTCCAGCTTCACAGATACAGACGTTATTTTAGTTGATGAGCTGTAGGAAAATATATTTGCAGCTGTACTAGAAAGGTTATAGCAGCAACAGAGGTTATTATTCACGTGGTCAGGTGGTGATGTGGTAAACATGACTGTAAGTTACTGTGCAGTAATCCTTTTTGTCAACGCAGTTAGGCTGGAGACGTTAAAGACTCCCTGCAAAAATAATATGTAGCATTTTACAGCAACTAATCTAACTTGGATGACTTGTATCAGCACTACAACTCATCTTAGCTTGCTTTCTAGCTGAAATGCTCCGTAATATTATGACTTTAATGCAAACAAGCAAGGAATGCTGGTGGACTCTATGTACTTCATAGATAGTACGTAGCTGGTTGAGGGAACTCATTGACACAGGAATTCACTTATGTTTGGGTGGTGTTAAACAGGAGAATAGGTTGTTATATGAGAAATTCTCTATAGCAAAAATGATAACGTTTCATATAACTTAAGCAGGACAATTGCAAGTACAGTGGATTACAGTGGTGAGCAAGTACTGTCTCAATGCTGGGCCGAGGTGGGGAGATTTTCCACCTCTGAGTCATGAAGAAGGAATATTAGATGTGACAGGTTTATCACAATGAGAGGGCAGCAAGGCCATTGCTTGGAATATGCTGTTGCACAACAGTTTCCTTTCTGAGAAGTTCTGGCTGAGCAGTGCTGTTATACTTTAATAAAGCATGCTGATTAATGTCACATAGGAATGTCTATGCATAACTGTCTGTACATCCAGCTGTACCCCAGGTGACTTGGAAACGGCTAGTATTGGCAGTTTACAAACTTTAAAACTTCTATTCTGCAACTTTTGAAATGTTAAAATATTAGACAAATCCAACGAACACAAGGAGCTCACAGATTAAATATGAAGCCCGAAACACTTGCAAGAAAGAAACCTTAACAATATTATTTCTTCTGATAAGATTCCCCAAATCCCTTGCAGTTGAAAAATTACAGAGGATTTAAAAGACTTCATGCTCCAGGTTATAAACTGACAGTGAGCCAGTCACACTGAGAATTTCTGTCTTACAGGGACACTGAACCACTATTACTTCAAGCTTTCTAATTCTCTGCAACCTAAGTCTTGACAGATCACTGCAAAGAGGAGCCAGAAATGTCACTCGTTCCACCCCCATCATGGTTTAGTTATTTACTTAAATGCTTCCTACACCATCCTCCCAGAGAGATGGAAGAATAATGAAAATTGAAAGGAAATCTGTCTTGAAAACACAGTGAGCTCCTCCTGAGAATCTGCTTCACTGGAGCGCAAGAGTGATTCCCGAGGGAGAAAAACCATCTGGTTGCTACATTGATGGAGAAACCACAGAAAAGGCAGTGTTCTGCCTGCTGGGCTGCAGTAGCACAGACTGTGGGATAGGCAAACAGAGAGTATAGTCCATGCTATCGTCAGCAGCCAGTCTAAACTTGGTAGCAACTAAAGCACACAGTCCCATTGCGAGTTCCTGGTGCACCTCTTCTGCCCATTACATCTCAGGTACTTATGTGGTGATGTCCTCTAGTTGAAAGGCAGTCCTGATCTGATGTGGTGGTGGTTTTATCAGTGCTGGTATCAGGAAAAGGGAGGGGGAAAAAGAACACGGAGCCAGCAGCAGAGAAAGGAACACTTCTGTTAGGGGTTAGCACAGATGGAGGTTAGTTTACTTTGTAAACTAGAATTTTGTAAACTAAGAATTGCCTTAGAGAAGGCATTTCCTTCCTATTGCTTAGCCTGTGAATTCCGAATTGTGCCGTTCAGTTGCACTGCATAGAACCCAAAGGGCTTTGAGCTAACAATAAACAGATTTCATTGGCATTTTTATATTAATGGAAGTAAAGGAAGTTTCTAGGAATAAGTATTTACTGTAGCAAACTTTCATGCAAGTCTCCTTCTCAGTTAATTCATTTCAGGTCCCAATAGGTTTAATAACAGAACAAGTCTCTTAAATTTTTTATTTTTTGTTTTGCACATACGTAGACTTTTAAAATTCTTTTAAGGCCCTTTATTCCCTGAAACATCATCATCCCCCAACCAGATTAAATGGGTCCATCAACTGCAGACCCTAAGTGAGAGCTCAGGTGGAGGTAAGCTGTATTTGTTACACTGAAATGAAATCAGCTGTGCTGATGTGCACCAGCTGAGAATCTAGTGAGGTGCGTAGAAATGGTTTCTTTAATTTAAGCAGTATCTGGGGTAGAAAAAAATCTCTTCCCTGGAGACAGCCTACAAACTCATGCGAGGATCATTTCTCCCTGTAAGTGCAAGGAGCTATTCTATCCTGCATCTCAGCTGCAGTCCCTAAAGCACAGCAAGATCTTCAGGCAAGGTCTCTGGTGTGTTGAATCAACACATCAGAACTCATGGGTATGTTCAAGAAAGCATAACTTAATGATGCAAAACTGCTAAGTTCTGAATTTATGAGAAAGGAGATGCTAATTTAATGAGTGTATGTGCCTCATATAACTGGTTTCCTCCGTGTTTGCTTTTTTTTTTTTTTTTTTATATANTATATATTGGTAACACTCTGCCTTCTTAAATTCATCCTCATTGTGAGGGGATCAGGATGGTTTCATTCATAAATGTTTTGCATTTAGCTATTTCATATGTATATAGAAAACAAATGTAGGCCTCCTCTGAGGAAAATAAGAGCATTATTTTTCCTAAAGTATTATTTTTCCTCATGGATTACTATCCACATGCAACAGCTCAGCTGACTCATGATTTCAGTACTTTCCTAAGAGGCACCACCCATACATGTAAGTGCTTTCCAGACTTTAGTCAAGGCCTCTTAAGAAGTGTTTTGCCCTAATGGAAGAGAGAAAACACATGGATCAGCCACCTGAAATCTATTAGTGTTTTCTGGAGGGTAATGTTTCTGAGGTAGTTAGTAGCCTGCATATACAATACAAAGTTCTAGGTGTTGTAGTAGGGTGGAAGTGCTACAAACCCAGAGTGAAATGATTAGCTAGTAATTCTTCTCATAAAGACATGCTTTCTTTGAGAAGTGTCTCTGCTGTTCTTGGACTTAATGCTGCTATTTCCTGCTATTTGAGGCTTCGGATGAAAAGGCAGGTGTTTGGGGTATGGATTTCTTGTCTAGCTCTCCATTAGAGGTGAGTGAGATGTTAACTCAACCTTTATATTTTGCCAGGTCTGTAGCTGATCACCAAAATCAGAAAGCTGGGTGTGATGTGCAAACTATCAATTACCTCTTTAACTGTACAGGTGTCTGTTCCCGCTCCCCGCCCCCCCCCTTCCCCTCAGCTTTTTCTAAAGTTTTTTTTTTTTCTTTTTTTTCTTGGGACTATAGAAGTTAGTGTTGCTTATGAATTATTCATGAACTAGAGACTGAATATTTGGATTAAAGGTTTAAGATTTTTCTAAACAATTTAATAAAATGAGCAAATAATATATAGGTATGTTTTTGCATTTGTCAATCATTCTCAAACTATGTTAGCATCTTAATTTTTTTTTTTTACATGTTAATGATATCTCATTATTCCATTAATGGTGTGCAGCAGGATTATCTGTATTTATTTTACATTAGTTTTTATTCGTCTTGGTATGCCTGAATGAGTATTAGAAAGTTAAGCTTCATCTTTCCTTGGAAACATGGGAGAACTGAAGTTTTTTTGCAGAAATTTCCTCAGTGTGCATATTAAGTGTTCTAATTTTTATTTACTTTCTGTAAGCTTTATTTTAATTTTTCCAGTCACTAAGTGATTGAGAAGTTAGGAATAAGAGCTGCCCTGGTATCTAAAAGCAGTCTTCAGGACAGTCTTTAAAGTCACTTGAATGGATATACCTCCACTGATCACCAGAGCTCTTCTTGGTTATACTGGTTAAGAATCTGGCTCCATAGCTTTAGTGAAACTGTTAATGTTCTGCGAGTCCTTAGAAATTGCTGAAGTAGGTGATCTTCATCAGTTATGTTTGTAGAATGTTTCTGTTAGGAAAAGGTGGAATAAAGTCACTAAGTTTGAATTAGGCAGTAAAAAATGGAGCGTTTATTAGTTTCCTTTTGCATTGGTTGCTGAAGAAGGCTCTGGAATCCTAGCTTAGTAACACTGTAGTGTTTTTCTTTGTGATCTTCTGAACAAGCTGCTTTCCTGATTCCGTGCAGGTTCTGACGAGATCAAAAAGCTTCTAGAATAGTTGTATGGATTTGTGGATTGAAGTCAGTGTTATCCACTTGAAAACGTATTTGGAAAGAATATCTATTCAGAAACAATTCTGCTAACACATCTAGCACAAAGAGGTGGAAGTGTTGAATGTATGAAGTGTGACCATTTCAACTTGGCAATACTAATTGATGCTTAAAGAATGTCACACAAGGAGATCTGAGCCAAGCAGTAGCCTGATCTGTCCTATTGTCACTTAGGCAAGGTAACTTGTCACTTTAGAAAATAAGGAGTTGGTGACTTTTCCGAGATTCTAATGTAATAATGAAATATGATATTTGTTACGTGGCTCCCCTGCAGGCAGTTCCTGTTTCTTTCATGCCTTTATCTCTGTTATTTACTGTATTAGTTGTTTTTCCTCTCCATTTGTGTTATAGAAATGTGAACCTGTGCAATGATTTAAACTTCTGTTCCACAAGTGAGGACTCAGTCCATATAACTTTTTTTTTTTTTCTCTTGCCTGTCTCTGTGTTTGGAGGAGGGTACTACGTTTTGGTTCATGAAGAAATCATCTCCTTGAGGCAGGAACGAAGCCAGCGTTGAATGTGTTGGCTGGTTCAAACTGGTGTCTTTCAGTAGTACATTCTTAATCTTTACTGATTACAGATTTATTTTTTTTGTTGGATAAAATAAAAACTGCTACTTCTGAAATAGTCTTGTGTGGGTTGGGACTGCACTACTAGAAATTTCTCTCTTCTTGAGTTGTATTGCAAGCACTGCAGGTAAAGAGACTTGCATTGATTCATTATGGATTTTGACCAAAATGAAAGAAAGGAGGTGTTCTGCATTAAGAAGCTTCAACTGTTAAATAGGTTTTCATCTTGATTTGCAAAAGCTTGACCATGCTGATGTCCCTGTTGGTACTGGATCCTATGGGCTAGGTCTTTGAAAGAAAATGGATATATGTGGTCAAGATGACCTGTATATCCTGCAGGTGAATTAAATTATTGACTTTGAGCAGGAAGATAGACTTTCTGTTGAGGGATTCTTCAGTAATATGACTTATTTTTAGGCTTTTATAAAAATGGATTAATGACTGGTAAAGATTAGGTGGTACTGTTATAGGAAATCAGTAGAACACAGTGTGTAAATATATATATTTATGTGTGTGTTCTTGGGTGGTTTTTTTTTAAATCTTTCAGCCTTTTTTCCAGTTCCTTAAAAATATTTCTCAGGCTGGCCTTCTTTCCTCTCCCTGTGTTTCACACTACACTTCCTACAAGCTAACTAGACAGTAATTTACTCTGGTCCAGCCAATTTGTGGTATTTCTATTTTGTGTGTTAGCCATAAGGTTTCTGTGATGTCATGGAAAAGCATACACCTTATTTATTCTGTACATTTATCAATTGAGGCCTGACATTAAGCCATTGGGTTTGACAAAAGATTTGTGCTGGTTTCAGTTGACTTTGCATTAGCCCCATGATATTCTTTGACGATGTATTGAATGGAGTTGTTTAAAAAGAATTATTTTTTTTAAAGCCTTCTGTCCCATTGAGTTTGTAAAACAGTTCATAGAGTATTTGCAGTCCAGATCATCTAACCCCTATTAAATTTATGACTGTAGTAAAATATTTTTTCTGGCTTTCTTTCCAACTTCTGTATAGCATGTTCTGTAGACTTTTATTTACTGCTAGTCCTTCTGCTCTCCATCTTGGCACTTGACCATGTGAGCCAATGAGTTTCTGTTTCCTCCACCTTGACTTTTCTATTTCTGCTCACATCTCCCTGCAAAAATGGTGGGAAGTGTTAGAGAAATGCATTTAAAATATAATTTTGGCTTTAATAAAGAGAAACAAGAAGTGATAGAGTGAGGGATGGAAAACAGGCAAATATGATGGATGCAAAGAAGATCATGCTTGTTCATATTTAAGTCCTTTAACTTTTGGAGACCCTACTGAAGCATTGGTCAGCATCATCATTTTGAGAAAAGATACACTGTGATTCTGACTCTGACCTTCTATGGGACCTTTAAGTTGAAACTTTCCTGAGAATAAAACCAGAGATGGTTAATATTAAATTTAAAAAAAAAATAAATTGTAATCCCAGATGCTTTGACCTTTATTTTAGAGTATCTAGCTTGGCCCAGTTAACAAGTGGTGGTTAATAATGCAGCACCCAACAAAAAACCAAAACACCTTTTGATTTTGACTGGAGTTTTTTGTGCAGAAACTTTGTGTGGAAAAGCTACCCATCAGTGAACTGTTAATATTGACTGCAGTGCTTGCAAAATTTATGTGCTATAAAACTGTCTCTGTAATCCCACAAAACATCAAAAATCAGTCTGATGGATAAGTCACTCTTTTACTAGGGCTTGGGCTAAGGATGGTTTCCATTTCCTTTCTGTACAAAAATATCAGAGTTGGATCAAGGCAAGATGATGTATTTTTGGGTGTCTTTTGTATTTGTGGTAGTGTTTGGATCAAATTTGTAGATAATTTACCTCCAAGAGAGTGGATACTTCCTTACCTGCAGCATTATATTGTATCAGAAAATACTAGGGCTTCCATTTTCATGTGAATTTGATGTGAGCTATAGTTGTGCCTGATATCTGATTAGAGGGATAGCTAATTTGTTTTGATGCTAAGTACCTTTAGAGGTACCTCTCAGCCACAAGGGGTAGGTGATGTTTTAATTGGATTTGGTGGAAATTTTGACAGAATGGAAATAAATGTTACTGTGGAGGTGTTGGCTATGCCAGAATATACAATGCAGATCTGTTTAAGTAGTGAACTGTTCTGTGTGCTTATTTTTTTTGCCAGTTTTGGTTCCTTCATCTGCCTGCTTATCTGTAGGTGTTTTTCTGGGGCATCAGGAATGTGTCAAAAATGAAGTGGCATGAAAACAAAACGAATTCTGCCATGAGATGATGCAAACCTTTGTTTTATACTGAGTTGGATTAACAAGTCTTCTAAATGTTGATTTCCTTACTTCCAAAAGGATAGAACTGCAGAATACGTCCTGCAAATCAGCATGTTTTGAAGAGAGGTGGCAAACTATAAATGCGCAACAGAGCAGGTGGTTTCTTGACCGTGATGCAGTAACAGGAGAAATAAATATGTATTCAGTGTTTAAATTAAGAAAAATGCATTCAGGGGTAGGCGGGGTGGCGGGAAGGTTGTCAGTCTGTCACTACACCACATGTGTATCAGCCAAGCCACTGTTTTTATTACATCTAAAGTTAGATCTAACGTTAGATATGTCCCTCTCCCAGCTGAATTCATAAGGCAGACAGACTTTCTCTCAATCCCCTTATATGAAAACATACTAGAAAATACACAGAAAAATACCTGTAACTGTTCCTTTTGTCTAATATTTGAATAACTCGTCTTGACCACAGCAGAAAAAAAAATTGAGAAAATTTATTGTACAGTTCAAAAGCCCTCACCACATAGCTTTGCAGTGATCATTTTTTCAATATCAGTAATCAGTTGCACTACAAATTTCTTGGACCATTTTAACTTCCTCTTTTTTTTTTGGCTCTGTTTTACATTACAGCATTGCATTGACTGAAAGATGATTTTTACCCATTTGCTTGCGGAAGGTCCCACACAAGTTGTAAATAAAGATCAGGCCATAGGGGATTGTGGGATAATTCTACCTCTACCTCCTGGGTAAGGAAGCCAGACTAATTAATGACCTTCCTCCAACTGGAAAGGTGCAGAATAGTACTGGAAAACCAGGGATTTATTGTCAATTCAGAAGTCTGTGAGTGCCAACTCTGCAGTTCTCTACATCTCAACTTACAACTGGGATCAATACTGCACTTGCAGCTTCCACTTGTATGTTTTATTTATGGAGCACATATTTTGAAACTTTTTTCCCTGTTGTTTTGAAAGAGTTACTGCCACTACCTACTTTGATTTAGGCTAGCTGGAATTTATTTTGCTTTCCTTTGAAAGTGGGACAACAACTGCTACTGATAACAGGTTGTGCGTTTGGGTATATGTGCACCTTTCCTTGTGTACACTTAGAGATAAAAGTACATGTAAATGTGTCAATTTGCATTTCATTTAACTTAATTTCCCCTTCAACCTGTCCTGGCAGTGCTGTTGTCATGAACACGTTATCATGGCCAGCAGAATGGAATAAAGTCTTTGATATGTGCGAGAATTATGCTTTTGATATATCTGGAAAATTCCAGTGAACTTCCTATGGGAAACTGCACGAAAGTGACATTTAAACCAAGGTCACAGATCTGAATATCCCTTTCCTCTGGAGCTGAGGTCAGCATCTCTGTCCAAATGCTCCAGCTCTTTCTGTGATATGCTGACACTTACAGGTTATGCTTGATGGTATATTTACTGAGGGAAAAATACATTAAATGATCACTAAAATGAGAAGCACTACTTCCAAACCGTTTCTCCATGTACATCCTGTGTGTGTGTGTATGTATGTGCAAAGGGAGATATGCCTTGGGTCAACACTGAAGGTATCCAGCTTCACAGTGCTCTTTTTTGAGATACAGATACAATATCGCCATAAAACAATAATCTAGTTACTCTAATGGGAAAGGGGATGAAATAATGCTATTTGGTGTGTGGCTTGATAGTTTTGAGAGGGTTTTGGTTTGTGAGGGGGTTTTGGTTTGTGTTTTTTTGGTTTGCTTGTTTGTTTTTTTTTTTTTCTTTTTTTTTTTTTAATGTTTAAAATAAAAATCCCTGGTTAACTATGTGTAAGCGATGGGAAAACCAGGGAATTTTATTACAGAAGCCAAATGATGTAGACTGTACAGTCAATTAGCAGAATGACACTTTGAATAAAAGAGTGAAAATACTTGGACTTTTTCTCACTTATTACATAGCTGTACTTTCTCAATAGCATCACTGATGAGGGTGCTTTGGAGCAGTAAACTGGTTCTCTGTCTGCTCAGCTGCCTTCTCTGATAGCTGGCCAAAGTAAGATGAGAATTAAAATATATACCGTGTACAGAAAGACCAGATAACTAATTATTTGCTCTAATAACTTCTCAGGACACACCCTGACTGTAGTCTTCCAGTGTATCAGAGGAGTCCTGACGACTCCTCCTCAGGAGCAGGAGTCCTAGCTACCAAACTTATTTCATGTTTAGTGCTGAACAAACACAAAGAAGAATCAATGTGGGCTAGATTTCAAGCAGTAAGATGGAAATGAACTTGGCTGTTGTTAGTGCCCTTCACTCTCACATGATAATGATTTAGAAGACCTCAAATTATTTAATAGTACCTCCGTTTTTCAGTTCTTAGCCTCAATTTTGCATTTTTTTAAAAAAAGACAATTAAAAATTATCTAATTAACCCTTTTGCTCAAGGATTTCTTGCATTTTAAGTCAGTTGCGTTACCACAGTTGATCTGTACAGGGGTTTGTATTCCCTGCTCATTGTTCTCTATTAAATACCTGTGATTTTTTTTTTTTTTTTTTTTTTTTTTTTTTGATCAGGCAAAGAGTAATAACAACTGAATAAGATGGAAATCAGGCAGTTTCATTTTTCATCCTTTGCAGTTAATGCATTAACATTCTCTGGATTTTGTGCTTTATGTGTGACAATGACTGCGTTCAGGCTAGTCACAATATCCCTGCATTCCAGGGCTTCACGAAAAACAGCTAGAAAATTTTAATTAAATCCCTCTTTTTGCCACCAGACAAAATAACCTCCCACCCCATAGGGTATTTCTTGTTTTTCTGGTCTATAAACCGCAGACTATCAGTTTAGCTGTTGCCTAAAAGGCAATGTGATGGAAGCCTGGCTATAGATTTGATATATTGCAGGAAGACTGCATTCATGAATTGTGAATAAGAGCAACAATTTTTCAAATATATATTGTCAAAGCCGTTTTCTCTCCAATAACATTGCACATAAAATGTTACAAGTGTAATGGCTATTTTACTTGCAGTTAAAAAGTGCATACAATTGTAATATATCAGCTGTTGTTAAAATGACATCTGGGAATATATGTGAAGGTTTTTCCTTATCCTGTTTCAGACTTCTTTACTGCCTGTATTTCCTGTTAAGGGTATCATTGTTAAAGAATTACTAGAGAGAAGACAGCACCTACATGGAGGGGGGTGTGTGTGTGTGTATGCACACACATATGCATTTGTTCTTGGCAGATCTTAGTACCTGTATTTAATATACATTACTGTCTATTGAATGACATTGTAATTTCTCTCTAGTTGAAATAACGGACCTTGTTGCATACTTTCATTTGCACCTGTCAAATACCAACTCACCATAGTTGACTTATGGTCATTTTGAAAGCTGTTTGTTTCCAAATCTTATTGAATTTAAAAGTTGATGCTCACAGTTGCTCCAAAGATCACAAAACTGTAGGGACAATCTTGATTCAACTCATCCAGTAGAGTCAGTTGCAATAAAATTAATTCTTCAACTGCACTTCAAAGGTATTCTAATACAGGTTGTTTAAAGCTCTAAAGGTCTGACAAAGAAATTCAAAGTGACTTATAAAGAAGGATTTCTTTATTATAAGCAGACAGCAAGCAATCCTTGATCAGCTGAGGACGAATGCAAAGCTTTGCTTTGCTGAGGCCAGGATTTCATCCACAGTATGGGATTTTTGAAAAGTTCTCGACATAGATGTTTGAAGTCTTTAATAGGAATACCAATGTTGAAAATCCTTCTTAATATGCTGTGCATATGGCACAGACAGAGCATCATGTTCCTTCTACCCATCTTTGAATAAGTCATTGCGTAAACGTTTAATGCCTTATTCCTACAGTTTCTCCTTGATCCTGCATAGGCATCTGTACTTGCAGAGTACATGCCAGAGCTTCTGAAAGGACCTAGATTAGCTACTTTTACTTTGGACCAAGGTTTTAGAAGGCAAATCCCTGAGAGTAGGAAAGTGCCTATATTACTTTAGAAATCTGTAAATGTCCTCAGCTTCATTTTAGGACTAGTATCTGACACTGAGAAATGTGGTCTGAATATAATTCTCCAAATTTCCCCTGCTTGACCAGCAGTCCTGGACTTGCAAGCGGTTTCTTGCAAAAGATGACTGCAACTGCCTTCCGTGGTCTGGGGTGGAAATGCAACTGAGCCTCCACAGTCAGCCTTATTTCAAACCCCAGACATGAGGAAGGTAAAAGCAAGAGTCTGTTATGCAAGTTAATGTGGCTGATTCCTGCTTAGTCTGAAATGGCTGCTCTGTCCTTTTGTCTGCATTTCCTGAGTGCTTTGATGGGGCAGCATGCACTTTATCAAGCTCTATTCTCAACTGTATACCTCAGTAGGTTTAATATTTGATTAGTGACTTATTAAATACTATGTAAGTCAAACACAAATTGTATCCAGTTCCTTTGGTTTCCAGTACCAATTTGAAAAAAGTCCAGAGTACGTGTGATAGATCTTTGTCGTGGGCAGGACAGAGGGAATGATAGTTTCTAAAAATCCATTCTAGCTAAGTGTTTTATAACACAGTATGCCATCGAATGTTTGTGGACTGAAATTACTAATGTAAGGACATTGTTATTAAATTTCTAATATGATATTTGGCAATAAGTTGTACAGAGACCTTTATACTTTTAGTCTCTGATGAGTACTTTTTCTGTTTGTGCTGAACTGAGGAAGGTGACTTTCATATAGGATTCAGTCCTCCTAAAAGACGAGCACCAGAACTTGGTGTCGTACTGAGTCAGGGGTGTGGCATAAGACAGCATTCTGGAGGTTTAGTTGTTCTTCTCACTGTTCACCCTTTTCTTCCCCACCTCTCCACTCCCTCCCAACTGATTTTGCTCAAAATAGTTTAATACTGCAATAAAATCATGCTGAAATAGTGGGGAAAAAAAATTAGCAAAGCTATGATCAAAGGCCTGTGAGCTTTTTTGCTTTCCAAGCGCACTATAGGCTACTTCTGACAATAAAATTAGATGTGCTTCTGTCAAAAGGAGAAGTTACTGTTTTGTGTGATGCTATAGGAATATTAGGATAGTATGAGTAGTATTGCCTTTGCTCCAAAATGTCTACCAAAGGTGTACCTCTTGAGAAGTGCTCAGCAGTTACATTGACCACTATGCTTATTTCAGCTGAAGATGCCAAGCTCAAGAAAAACTATCTGCCAAATCTGAATGTAATTAAACTGAATGTGCACTGATGGCAACTAATGTGCATGGTGCTTTGTAATGGTATGCATGTATGGCTGATGGGTAAATGTTCCTCCTCTTCTGCTTTCTGTGGTGAAGGAAAAGTGAGGAATCAGTGACTGGATTGAAGGTGCTGTGTGTCTGATTTCATGTTGCTGAGCAGCAGTGGCATCTTATGCTACGCTTTCATTAGCGGGTCAGCCCTTCAGAGCAAGAGAGAGATTAAACACTCTAACAAATGTGACTAATCTACAAGGTAAGAGAGAATAGTATATGCTGTCCCATTATTCAAATGCTATTTCCTCTTCCTAAATAGCCAGAGGCTTTTTCTGGATCATTTCTGATTGCTTCACTGTCCACATTGTTGTCTGCTTCTGTCATCATGTTACAGGCAGTGCATGTTTCCCCACAAGCAGTCCAAGTGAAATTGTTTGTACCTAACTGCTTGGTTTTCTTAGCTCAATGGGAATAGGAATAGCAAAATCTGGATGCTAGTGGGTTGGATAGTGAATCTCAGTATGAGCATTCATAAAACATGTGTGAAGTGCTGGCTCAGGTCACAGAAGCCTCTGGCAGGGAAAAGAGTGTATTGCCTTGCTGTAGGGGTACTTGCTGGCTTGGAGAGAAAAATCCTAACAGCAATAAGCATTCTGAAAAGTTGTTATAGTGTTACTTTTATAAAAACTAAGCCTGTGAACTATTTCTGTTTGTCATTGAATTTAAAAAAAAAAAAAAAGAAGATACTTGTTCCTGGATACTTGAAAGAAAATAGGTAATTTGTGGAAGTGACAGAAGAGTTGATGCAGATAAAGCTACGCAGGAGGGGAGCAGGGGAGAAGCAGCCTGCCTCAAATTCCTAAACAGCAGAAGGCCTGAAGAGCTATAGCTGGACATGGCAGGATGTCCATTGGCTTTGTAATTCTGCATAGCTGTCTTTCACTCTGATCACTCTTTGGCAATTTGTATTGTTTCTCCTCCAGCTGCCTACAAAAAAGTCTTACTTCCTTATAGGCTCAGTGCTCTCCAGCATTTAGTAATGAAGTAAAAATCCCAATCTGTGTTCTAGAGCCACTGAAGATAAATGTCAAAAGTTCAAAGGTTCCTATCAAAGGCTTAGTCATAGTGGTGGCAATGACAGATTTGGCAAGTGTCACACCAGGCTGGTAAAGGTGGAAACCTAAAGCTGTGGCTTTACAGGATCTCTTAAAATGAGACATGAGAGTTGGAAGGGAGGGAAGCAGAAAAAGAATCTTTGTTTAAAAAGAATTTGGCCTCAGCCAGTAATTGGCCACCCATTCAGTTTCACTTGAAATAAACACATTGATGTCTCTTGAGAGTGATTCTTAGAGTTTTGCTTTGTTGTTAAAAATAGCAGTAAATCCCTTACTGCTATGGTTGTAAGGGAAATTTCTGGAAAATGGTATGACTGAGGCTGAGATGTTCCTGAAAGTAAGAGAATGAGTGACTTGGTGTGCTTTGGTGAAAATACCAGATTAATAGTCAACTTTCCTCTAGTTTTAACTTTTTTAGTCTTAACAGAAAACCATATACTGAGTCATCTTTGTAGTTACCTGAAATTTCTGAATTTTAAGAAAACATGAGAAATCACAGAACTTCACCATTTTACTGTGAATACAATTGCATTTGAGTATATGTTTTTCCTTTGTTTAGTCTGTTCTTTCTCCAAAGGAGAGAATGGAAGTCTTACGGTATTTATACCTGAGGAAAAGGTTCAGATATTTATGGAGTCTTATGTACCACACACCATCTGCTGTTGAACATCTGAGAATTTAATGTGACTATGCTTTTGTGCTGATGCCTTCCATGACCATAGGTCTCATCTTAAGTCAGCTGCACTCCCTTGCTTCAGTCCTTTCCCACAGTGCAAGCTCTGTCGATGTGCTCATCTTTTTCTCATTACAACTGTTATTTATTTATTCCTGATCACTAAAAGATGAAAGCCAGAAGTAAAAAAGGAATACTTCAGTATTCTTCTTAATGTTGTGCTCATGGTGACAGAAGGTCCAGGCAGCAGGGGCAAGAGGGTGAAATTGGTATTAATTCAATCCTCACTTTTCATTATAGGGAAGACATTTTAATTTTACAAGAACTGGCTTCACAAAAAAGAGGAAAAAGTTTGAGTATGTAAGGGACATAAAATTACTCTGCCTATCAGCAGGAGGAAAAGCAGAGATGGGTAGGGCATTTCCATAGGGAATCCTTCCAGCAGTAGCAAGTAATGCCAGGAAAAATAGCCACAACAAATTCAGAAGTAGGTTCTGGTCAAAAAGGAGTAAACACATACTTATGATTGAATGCATGTCCCCAGGGAAGATGTGGTTGGGAAAGCATATGAATTGCAGATAAATACTAGAGGAGGATGTAAGGTAAGCAAATTGGGATGCTGAGCTAGTGGAAAAGAAGATATTACTGAATATAACTGGGTACAAAAATGATGCTGATGCTCTCATTTTACATATTTCATAGACATCACATGGGGAAATGACATGCAATGGGATAACTGCTGGGAATTTGACAGTCTTAGCTTGTTGCATCTTGCTTACACAAAAAGCTGGTTACAGTCTACAGGTAAGAGCTGTGCAAAGGGAGTAAGAAGTGCAAGAGACGTAGCTTGTGATTATGCACCTGGCCCATAAATAGCTGCTTCCTTAGAGGGAAAGAACAGAGACATGTTTTGAACACAAAGAAGCCTTTTTGCCCCCTGAGTCATAAACCCAAACTATCTTTCCTTTGCTCTCTTTCTTTAAATTTTGGTGAGGCCTGAACCAAAACTTACTCCAGTTTCCCTGAAAATCCTAATGACTTCAGTTTAGTATGTGTGGATGAAAGAGTAGATCCACCAGTGCTTCTGTCTTCTGTTCTCTAACTTCCCTTCGGTGGCAATTTTTAATGTTTGGAGAAACTGCTACTGCATAACTGGTGCTGTTTTTGATGATTCCAGATGGTGAGTAACACAACTTCATATTGACAGTTCCAGAGGAGCTTTAAAGTCCACTGTAAGAGCCCTCTGGGGTTGGCAGGAAAGATGCTCTGGAGCTACCTCTGCATTGTCTGCCCCTTGTTAAGGTTCCTGCTCTGTCAAGATCACAGTTGGTTGAGCCCCTCAGCAGTATCCCCTGGTGGTTTGGAGGCTGCATATGGTGGCCATGAAGGACATGGGTAGAGAACTTCTCTTTTGTCCCGTTTTCAGTCAGGGGATTAGAGTAGCCAGGGTTGGTAAAGGACTTTCTGAATTGTGTCCTTTATGTCAGAGCCTTTCTAGACAGTCGAAGTGAAGTAGTGAGAGTGGGGAAGGTGCAGAACTGCCTTGCTCTGTAGGATGAGAGGGCAGGACGAAGATGAAATAGCAACTTGAGACCCTTGTAGCTGTGCACAAGGCGCTGCAACAGATGAACAGTCTCAGAGCTGTACAACAGAAAGTAGCATTGGCTCTTGCAGGTTTTCTGGGACTTCCTTTCTTGAGGGACTTTTTTAAGAGTTCCTAATGAATTGAAAAGTGGGTTTACCAGCAAGCCACCGGAGGAGCTGTTAATGTTGTTTGTAGCTGATTAGGTCTATTTATACTGTTTCTTTTCTCCTTATATGCTCTTTTTTTTTTTTTTTTTTCTTTCCCCTGCTTGATTGCTACAGTCCTCCTGAGCGTTAAAGCAGCAGTTTGGTAGTGATATCATATTGTGCCTGACCTAGACAGCAGCAAATCTGCAGCATCGGCATTCTTACTCCCTAGCTCAGGCTGCTGTACAGAGTAGGTGAAGTCAACATTAATGTCATAAAAACATTACAAATGCACATTTGTTGGAACCATACCGTTACCCTGATACTAACTTTTCTCTCACTCTAATGACAGGTGGCTGTGTGTCAGCACTCAGATATAAATACTGATATCTTCTTTCTCGTGAAGGCCTTTATAAGGCATCAAGGATTCTTTTTCTGACACATGCTCAGATTCCAGATTACTACTATAATCCTTTCCTTTATCGTTCTTGAGTGCTGGGGATTGACTCACAGCCACCCTGTTTAGCGACTTGGCCACAAGGGGCTGAGATTAATTGTCATGCTGGTAGGAAGTTCTGCTGTGCTCTGGAGGCTGAATATCTCTCATAGTATTTTTGGCACTGGGTAGAAAATGCAAGCTAAGTCAGGGGCTGCCTGTTAACAGAGATTAATTTTGATTTTTCATTTTCACTTGTTCCATTTATAACATTGGTAATTACAATGGTGGAAAGGTATTTCTAGATAAATTCTTGAAGCTCCCTTACGTTTCTGCTCAATGGGAAGTTTGGGCTCTGGAAAAAAGAGCCAGGGAGATGAGCAAAAACTTCTGAAATCACTGCTGATATGAGCTTTTAATTAAGGTAAGGACTTATAGTTTGAAAATTTGTTACACTGAAAAAACAATTATTTTATATCAGCCTTAAGAAGCTGAGTAAAGGAAGACACAGGTATTTTATTGAACAGTGAATTAATAGAACATGATCTTTTAATATGAATGTTTCTGCCTTGTTAGTATTGTAATCTCATTGCAACTTTCCACTCTAGAACAACATAACTTTTGGTGCTTAGCAGTGTAATTGTATTCTAAAAAACCCCAACCAAACAACTTTTAGGAGTAATTGGAAAAAAGTAGAATTCCAGACTTTTTTCCAAAAAAAAAAAAAATCAAAACAAAAAGCCCCATACATCAAACAAAAATAATGAAAATGAAATACTAAAAACAATGAAGAAAAGATAAAAGCCTGAGAACATAAACAGAAGAGTACATCTAAGACAACTGTACTGAAAATCTGCCTTATTTTTTTCTATTACTATAGGTGATAGTTTTAAAAAAATAAATCTGTGGAAAAAAGACCAGTATTTCCACACAGATTTCCGTATGGGTGGATTGCTTTCCTTCACAGGTAATCTCATGGTTAAAAACACATTTTGTCTTACTACCTGAAGTTAAGACTGTTTTATCAAGGCTGTTTTCTCGTTTGATTTCACTATTGATCTTATACAAGTTTACAACTAATACGATGTTGCACTTGCATTAAGCAGAGACTGAACTTTTGTGTGGATTCCTGTGCAACCAGTAATGCAGGCTAATGCAGGTGTATTCTAGCCCCGAAAAACGATGAGATCAGATAACACATAAGGGAATTCTTTTAAAATTCAGAATTGCAATACTAACTGGTCAAGCCCTAGGGCACAGGTCTGTAAGAGGATATAGAGCAAGTGCTGTTAAAAGTGAGGTTTTGGTTGGTTGCTTGTTTTCAGGACGCTGAGCAAACAGCTCTGCAACCGCGCTTGTAAAGTCAACTGTAGGAAGGGGAGAACAGGGAACAATATTTCATATGTCTGTCCGATTACAGGGAGCATTGATAAGAATACTGAGTGCGAATCTGATAATTGCTAGATTTCTGAATGGGAGATTACACATAGAAAGGCTTTGCCGTTTCCTAGTTTGATGGCTAACTCAGGAATACTTATATGAGACTGAATGTACTGGTAATGCACAGAAGATGAGGACAAAGAAGAACTTGTGTTCCTCAGGTGGTTTGTGTTGCGTTTTTTTTTGTTTGCTTGTTTGGTTTTTTTCTGCTTTTATTTTGGGGGTGGGGGGGTATGTGTAGTTTTTTTTTGTGGTGGTTTTTGTTTGTTTTTTAAAATCTAGCACTTCAGTTAAATTATATTTGAAATATTAACTTGTAGCAACCCTGACTTTTGCAATAAATGCAGGCTCCAGTTAACTGACGTTTAAAACACTTATTGTTAAAAGCTTATCTGCTACAGGAGGAAGGATAATTCAACTTTCTTTCTTACTGTTTTTCCAAAGCTTCTACCATTTTCTGGTAACAGAAAGAAGTTTCTGGGTTACATAAATATCCTAAGTAGCTATACAGAAGAAGACCCGTGTCATAAAATTAGAAACAAATTATTTTTCTGCATTTTTTCCCTACTTTCGTGTGTGTATGGGGTTCATTCCATCCTCTTTTCCTCTTTTCTATTTTGATCATGGGAGGAGAAAAAAAGGACACAGAAAATAACATAAAACTTGAAAATTGAAACACTTTAAAAGCTTTCCATGGAAAAAAAAAATGTCTTTTTCATCTTGCTGTAAGTAAGGAACTGAGCTGATATGAAGTTGGCTCATCCTTGCTTTACTCGGAATCCCTGTCATGGGATGAGAAGCTAATGACTCTTTTTTACCTATTAAGATAGTGGCATATTCTATTTACTGTTGTCCCTTGTACAGCTAGGGCAGAAGGAAATGAGGAAGGATGGGATAATCTCTTGGAAGGCAGCATTTAACACCTGTCTAGTAGGAGATAATTGCCACATTCCTGGGGGATTACTGCACTGGAACTTTATTATAGTGTAGTGAAACTGTACCCAGCTATCTCTTGCTAGGTGGATGTCAGACTATTTTCTTGCAGAAGGCACAAAGCACAGAATGAAAGATGCATGAAAAAAAGCAAGTTTGTGGAGATGAAATGTGGTCTGTGCCATCCTCTCTGCTTCAAAACTGGATAGAGGTTTTTCTCACTGCTATCTGACTTCAAAACTGTCTGAGTAACACTTGGGAATGACTAAAGTGGTGTCTATATTGCAGTCAGAGGAGTGCTTATATCAGAGGTACAACTATCTGTCATCTAGCCTGCTGAGCAACAAACACAGTGTTTCATAGCAACGTGGCTTTTGGACAGGTAGCCCAAAAAAACAACCTCAATCAGAAAGCTGGGTCATTGTGCTTGTGTTGCTTTCCACAGGGAAAGCAAAGTTAATGATGGCTTGGGAAACGTTCGCAGCTTCTCTGGCCAGTTCTGCTGACATCCCTGGGAATTTGTTGATACAGTGAGCTACAGACCAGTGTATCTGAGCCACTTGGGAAAAATGTCTTTGCGTCATTTGTACCCAAAGTAGCATCCTGTGTGCCTCTTACTTCTGCTACGTAGACGTAGCTTGGGTGTTTTTCCACTGATTGTCCTACTTTTAAGGGTACCCTTTAATACGTATTCATCCTTGTGATTTGCAAATAAAAATAACTATTTTCAAATGCATACCAAGAAACTGGAGCATTCCTTTAAGAAGGAAAATCCCTTGACATCTGATGCTATAAATTAGAAGGTGTTTGTGCATTTTCAGTAATTGTAGTTTGCCTATAGGTGGATCCTCAGCATGGAGTTTGAATTGAGTTAGACAATATACTTAAAAGCAAATAAAACATACCAAAGAGAAATGGAAAGGAGATGTAAATTTAGCAAAAAGAAATTCAGGAATTGGCATGTACTTTGTAACCTACAAATATGCTCTGCTGGTCAGTCCGAATGCCAGTTCCTTGCATCAGCAGGAAGAACAAGTTAATAGCTTCCTGAATTTGCTGTTCATTTGCTTTTTATTTGAGTCTGTTCTGCAGATGGATGTTAAAATACTGCATTGCTTTTTCTGTAAGCCTGAATGTAGAATTGCATCACTTGTTGCTACACAGCAGACAGGATTTAAGTCTCCCAGGAAATGCTAAACCCTTAGTTTGATCATGTAATCATACTGTGATGTAAAGGACAAAGTTGTGTAATTTTACTGTCTGCTGTATTACATCTTCATGCTTTAAAATTGGGTTCCCCAAATGAGAAACTACTTAAAGCCTTGCTTTGCAGTTTTTGTAGTGTGCTGGAACACTGCTTTAGCAACAAAAGGTGTTATTTTTGACACTTAATTTGCAGTGCAGATCTGTTTTAGCAATACACTTGATTTTGTCTACTTAACGACCTTCACTATATATGACAATTTGAGAACTTAAAGTTACTGAGAGGTCTGTGATAGCAGCAGAATTCCAGAGGAGAGGAAAAATGATTTACTAGTTTTCTGAAGAATAAACCCAGAGCAACACAATTCTTGGTGTGCAGCATTTTAATTTACTAGTGAAACTAAACTCCAGTAAGATTTACAGTTTCTGTTGCAGCTGTGGCCTCTGTTAATACAGAGTACTACTAGTGCTGTGTAAGAGTAGTGTTCTTTACCTGGTAAAAGAAATAGAGGAATTAAAGCTCATCATTAGTTGGTCCTCCGAGGAGCAGGGAGTTGGACCTAATGCATCTTACGTATCCCTACCAACCTGAGATATTCTGATTCTGTAGTGTGGTCTGGCGAATTGCAATAGAAAAAGACAGTCTATTTTCATGGATTTTTTTTTATCCTGAACTTGATCTGCTATTTATTCCTCATGATACAAAGATTTGTATGCTTTTGTAGTGATCCTTGTTGAATGGAGTTATGACCTCTTAAAATGCTAAAACTCCAAACACAAATTTTTTACTGTAATAACATCCCAAGTTGAAAAAGCTTTGGGTAGATTGGGTAATACATATAATATTTCTAATGCCATCTCAAATGAAATTGGAAATAATTGCTGAAAATGTCTCAGGATTGAGTCTAAATCTTCTTCATCCTGGGATCTTTTGAAAATTGTCTTACATCTTGCTGATGTGTTGGGAATTAATTCTTGTTAGCAGGCAAGAGAAGTCATGACCCAACATGCCGTCAAGACCTAAAAACACCTGACATAGAATAAAGATTTAATCTCAGTGGGGAGGCAAAAAATGAACTGTTTATGTTACAGCTGCTTTCCTGTCACACAGTGTGAATGGTGTTAATAGAGAGGGGACCGTAACTACCAAAGGTGTTTTCAGCTAATGTATCCTACTTTGCATTTGTAATAGTCAAGGAATATGCAATAAAAATTGCTTATTACATCATGACAAAATATAGCTTCTTTAAGCTGATACATTTAGTTACCCATTATCACGCAAATGTAAAGGGGGAAAAGTCTTATGCATTTACATGCTTTGAGTATGTTGGCTTTTTTTCAGTCTGTTTGGTTTTTTTCTTTTTGTTTTTTAAAACGCACCTTCTATCATGTTGGAAACATTCAGCCCTGACACTAATTTCCTGTGAAACCAAATGATCAGAAAATAGTGAATGATCTAGTAATCAAAATCAGCAAGTGGAGTTTAATTCATTTGCCTGTAGAGTGCTTGCCAACACTGTCATGTAGAGCTTGCTGCTGTTCCAAGAGCCACTTGTGCTTATAATAATTAGAGTTCCAATGATCTGGAACTGCTTGATTCAGCTAAAGTTTTGGCAGGTGGTTGACACATTGAAGCGTATTTAAACACTGTGCTAGCCTTGAAAAAGTCACTTCAAATTATTCGCATGCCTGTAATACTGTTACAATCATAAAAAAAAAAAGTGACCAATTTATCAGCTGTGGATGTGTAGTTACCATCTTATGTCACATAAAACACACAAATTTTGAATTTTGGGGAAATAAATGGACTGGAAAAGCTCAATTGGTTAGTTGCATTAAAAAATTTACTATTATTGTCTCTATTTTGATGTACAATAGCTTGTGCACACTTAGCACTAATAAGCCTTCTTAACTGGAATTGTGCCTGATAAGCAGGTCTAGATGTGGAATTACCAGAAAATGGATGAAATATTCCTAAAGCCTTACTTATCAGAAAATGTCAAGTTTGCCACCAGCTGTCAGTTAATATCGAAGGAGTTACTGTTTTCCTAAAATGCTAAACTCAAGGACACTGTTGGGATAAGCCTAAATCAGTTCCAAACAAATGGTAACGGACTTTTCAGTATTATTTTTTACCTGAGCATTAGAATATCTTTTAGGTGAAGCATGGGAGAACACATTTTTTCATATGATCACTGACAGTTCGCTTAGCTGATTTTGCTTCTGTGTCTGTGTAATGCTGCCTTACACGAGTTTTGAGGATTTGCAGATTTTATTATTATTATTATTATTGTGCTAATTTGTGGAAAAGATGAATGCAGAGCTATTGTTCTTAATGTGCACCTCAGAATCCACCGAAGTTTTACCTGGGGAAGTTAGTTAGACTTTGACCATGATGAATTTCACATATTGTCTAGGAGTTTAATAGGCACTTCTTGGCAGTTTGTGTTTGGATAACAAAGTTTGGGCTTTTTATGTTCAAATTCCATATTCTAGGGTTAATGAGATATTGGTTACACAGGAAACCAATGGGATGAGCTAAAGTGCAACAAATGGTATTTCTTTAGGATGGAAATGTTTGTACCAGTTTGTGCTGGTAGCTGGTATAAAGCACAGAAAGGAAGGAAACAGGTGGGAAATAAGTGTGATGAACTAAGGACTGATGGCTCTTCTCTGATCACTCTCTCCCTCTTTCAGCGTCATCAGAAACTGTCTTTATCACATGGAGTACCTGCATAAAAATGGCTGCTAACAGCTCCTACTGAGTAAGAATTAGGGGTTTCAGCCTTAAAGCATCTATCTCCCTCTTTGTAAAATTTTGTACACCATTCCATGTGATTAATTCTGCAGTGTCAAATCGTGGTACCGTTTCACTTGCTGTCAGCATCCTTTAGTGATATGTTGTTTACTTGTTACAAGTTCTCAGGGGGAAGAGAACTCAAAGTGCATTGCACTTCTCATCTACTTCATTTCTTAGCAGTAGTAGATGCTTATTGAGGAGAATGATAGGCAGAAAGAAAACAAAATAAGCTTGTGTGTTGTGTTTTGGTTTTTTTATGTTATTATTTTGGTTGGATTTTTTTATTGTTATTTTCTCTTAAACTCTCAAAACTCAATACTAAACCACAATGAAAGCAATTTATGTTACTGTTTCCACAAAGAAAAAGAAATAAAATTATAGGCAGTTTTTCTTAATAAATGTTGAACTGTTGACAGCCAAAAAGCAGCAGAAATAAGAACTTTCTGTGCAAATATATGTCTTTTGTGGTTTTTTTTTGATATTTGAGTCATGACATGATGTCAGCTTTGTGAACTGGTACTGTCCACATGGATTTTATTAGGTTCCAGTAGGAACATTTAATGCACCCATTAACAATATATCTTTAGTAACAGCTGTCCTGATCTACTAATCACAGCCTGTCACCTTATAGAAGAAGTCACCACTGCAAACATCATATTGCATTGTGCAGGCAACATTCGTTAAATGCTAATTGGCACCAGCTTATAAACATGTTCTGGCCATGTGACAAGTCTGCACCCAATTTTGCTGCAATGCAAAGCTTTGCAAAGAAACATGTCTTGCTCTCATCAATAACTAGGTCATGGTTAAATAGTCAAAGAACAGATGTGGATTATATCAAGAGGTTCTGCTTTTCAAGACATAGTGCTTAAAGATATGGTTTAGTGATTTTATTTATTTATTTATTTATTTATTTATTTTCAGTGTTAGGTTGATAGTTGGACTAGATGATCTGAAAGGTCCCTTCCAATCTGGGCAGTTCTGTGATTCTGTGAGAATTAACTGCATGGAAAAATTAAAGGTTCAGAAGAGAGCTCAGTGAATGACTCAGACTCTAGTCGTAATGTTCAGACTTTCATTTAAGAAGAGAGATCTTGGAAAGCACAACCCGTCAGTAGGCAGTTTATTAATCTTTATTGGAAAATTCCTATTTTTCTACACACCTCTGTGAGATTTTGGGCACACTCTACATCGTGCTGCGCTTCAGACTTTCTGCAAACTGAGTGTAGCATCATCTCTTGGGTGTCAGGCTATGGATTAACTGAAGAGGTTGGATACAGAAAAGCCAATGCTGACTCTTTAGGGACCAGTTTTCTATGGGAAGTAACACAGCCTCCTAGGCACTGTGTGTTATTTGCCATATAAACTTAGATGCTCAAGTCAGTGGGCATGTGGGAATCACAGACTTGGCAGTGATGCCAATCTTTATCTTCCTCCTTTTTCTCACTATGTCCTCCCTGCACGTCTTTCTACTCAAATTTTTGCATTGTCGGTGTTTTGCCTTTGTCTAACCCTTTGTCCTAACCCTTCCCTCCCTCACTGGCCTGGATAATGGAGAGTTGCCAGAGATGTGAAGTTAACTACAGTAAAGGTTGTGAAGTACTTGCACACTATCACAATAGAAGCTGCCTAAGTACCTGAGAGTGATAGATAGATACGCGTGGGCACAAGACCTCATGACACACATACTTATTCTTGGTATCAGTAACATCTAAGCTTCATTCTTTACAAAGCCTGGTTGTATAGCACAGTAGTTTCCTCAGTCTTTTATCCATTCTGACACTAGTACTCTCTGAAAAAGAAGTCACTTATTCGCTGTCAGTGTCATACCCTCAAAGGAAGAAAATGTAAATCATGTTTCAGTCTTTCCAGTAATAACATGAAAGTTGAGTAGTAAGAACCTGATGTGAAATTTGAAAATGGATTATCTGTAAATGTGTGTGATGATTTTTGTGTGCATAGAAGTAGGGATCCACATTACATAAACTGATTTGTAATTTTTCAAGTAAAGCACTGATGGGCTTTCCAATGTGCAGAAAGAGGGCTGAAATCTTGTCTTCTTGTAGTGATTAATCTCAGCCTTAATATTCAAATATGAATGCATGCGAGCCATTCTGTGCACTCAGTGAAACAAACCTGGAAGTGAAACGTGCATGTAGAAAAGTTGCACATACACAAATAGAGTCTGAACCAGATTTCTTTGAATATTCAGTCCTTAATGTGTAACATTTAATCACTAAATACAGAGTTCAAATAGAGCTCTTTCGATGATGATGAAATGATTAATAAAGTGGTCTGAACTGTAGTTCAGAGCCTCTCTCTAGGGAGTCTTGCTTTGCCAATTTTGGCAAGATGGCCTCCTACAGCAGCAGAATCAGAAATGCCAGTTGTAATTGAGGTGTTTAATTATGTTTCCTGCTTTATTTAAGGTAACAAGTGTTTGGATTCCCCCCACCACCCTTCTTTGCATTTTGGTAGCACTTAGAATGTCTATAGGCTTCCTTTGCGCCCTTGGCTTTCTGAAAATAATAATGATGGATGAATACAAAGAAAAATTTAGTCCCTTCTAGAAAGAACTATAGTGTTTTGCAAGCCTTTTCAAAGTTCTGTCAGGCCTTGTCAGGCATGCTACAAATTTACTTAAATATAATCTTCAAATTTCATTTCATGTTAAAGAAAGACTTGAGCAAGTAGGATGGTGCAGTTGAAAAGAATAGTGTGTGCACAGGCTCTTCAACCCTCACAGCATGAACCATGTCTTAAATCATAAATCACAAAGAAAGGGCAGAAGGAGACAAAACCAGCTAAGCCATTTCTTAGCAAGACAATTTCTTTGCTCCTTGTGAAAGGTTAACACTACCTTCATCCTTGTCAACACAAAGGAATGTGAAAGGGCTAGTGGAAGGATGGGTGATGTTACCAGGACCAGACCAGAGGAGAGGAGAAAATTACTTGCACTGTGCACCAAGAAAACATTGCATCCTGGTCATCAGATGTTGAGCGTACACTGCTTTTAGTACTTGTTTGAATACAGTGTCCTGGTCTAATACCTAGATCATGCTTTGCTGCACTTAGTCCTAATGTCATGTTTATGCCAAATCATCCTGATGAACCTGTTTGGGATTTGTGCAGCCCTGGGATAAAAATAGCACAGTAAAAGGCAAGAGACATCTCCCCAAATTGTTTTACCTCCTGTTGCCCATTTGAGCAATATGCAGTTAAATTACTTTAGTTACAGACAGTTGCTTTTTGCAGTGATGTTTTTTGCATGTCTAACCATTTTTTTTTAATGCCCTAATGATTTAAAAAGGTCAGTGAGGAAAAAAAATAAAGCAAGTTGTAGTTTTGACATTGAGTAGACCATCTGTTAGCTTGATGGATGGCAATGGCACTCGCGTGAACCTGCTTGATAGATGGCAGCAAGGACCATACTAGCCTTTACTCGAGTCTGATATTAAAAACCCTGTAAGTTGAATCCTTTTGTTTACTTTGTGTAGGCTGCAGAGGAAGAAAGCAGAAACAAACCTTTGATCTGACCTTACTTTCCCCTGTTTTCTTCTGGTGCACAAGCTGCAACAGGATCTCTCTACTTCAGAGACTTCTGCCGTATCTTGTCTTCAGCAGTGCATTTGCTGATGTTCATAAGTAGTGGCTCTTCTCGTTCAGATCTGCTTCTGGTCATACTGTTTCTTCTGGAGATCAACACAAGTCAGTACTGGCATCACCAAATATAGACTACAACGTATTGTTACTGTGATGATTAGTCTTCCAGATGGGCTTAGTTCTTCTCCTATTGAAAGGCCTACTGTTCGACATCATTTACATTTTATTTTCAAACACGGTTTATTATTATGCTAGATGTCATTCTGACAGATTGTTGGTACATAAAGCTAATGCATGTCTTCCTGAAGAACTCCTGTTAATTTTTGCATTTTGATTGGCCATGGCTTTCAAACTGAAGACATGAATTGTTTCCTTAAGGAAATGCAAAGAAAAGTATGACTTCAGTGATGGTTTTGCTTGTTTGCAGTAGAGCTGATGGCAATATTTCTTATACATAGAAGGGTCGGGTTTCTCTTTCATGTGTCTTTCCACCTCGGAGATATTACAGCAGAAATCTCCTTTGGGCTGTGTTGTCAAAAGATCTCATCTCCTATTTGAGAACTGAAGTTGCTCAATTTTCAGAATAAATAAACACAGCAAAGACGCTTTAGACTTGGACTGTGAAAACATGTGGAGTTTCTAAAATTTTGTTCACTTTTTGGATGCAGAAATTGTAGCTTAGCTCTTAGAAAATCTTGTCTTGATGATAGTGCAGACAATGTTCAAGTCTGTGTTTGAATATCATAAAAATTAAGCTTTATTACATTTAGTCTATTGAAGTCAATAGCTGTTTTTTTCCATTAGAGATTCCTGTAAGTGTACACTCATTTTAAATATCTCATTTAGAAATATAAATTAGGAATTTCAATAAACTGTAGTTTCTTTTGCAGGATTTTCATAATACAATGTTTTGACTTTTGAAATAATTTTTCATTTTCTATGTAATTGGTTCCTATTTCGTTCTACTTTTAAAGAAGCTATCTTTGAAGTTTAAACAGTTGTGGGTTTTTTAAACAATATTTTAGAATTTAATTTTTTTCTTTATTTTTAGATCATGGGGAGAAAAAGAACAAATCCATTTTTAAAAGGAAATTGTAGTGTGAAGGAAAAATTAATTTTTGAGTCCTTAACAGCTTTTAAAACTCCTTTTGAACTCTGGCATGTCTGACAACAATTGTGAATACTGACTTAGTGTTCCTTTAAGTATGAATTTATATAACCAGTGTTCTGGCAGATGGCATGGAGAATATGCTTTTTTTTTTTTTTTCGGAGGACTTGAAATATAAAAATATCTCTATCCTTTTTTCTGAGCATAATTCTAACTTTTTATTTATTTATTCTTTATGTGTTGGTTTATGCTTTGGTTTTGGCTTCATTGAGATTCCAACTGCAGCAGAGGCCCTGGGGTGCTTTGTCTGTGTTTTGTTGGTGCTTGTTTTACAAAAACTGCCTCTTGCATGACAAAAATGATTTGGGTTAAGGGAATGGAAATTCTGTCCCTGGAGAGGTGGTCATTGGAGGAAGTCTGTCATTATTCTAAGCATATGTATTTGCTATACATGGCTTCATGTGGATAAACCACATTACCAACTTGAACACTTTCCAAGGAAAGCCCTCTTTGCATTCTCACTAGGGAAATAATTAGTGACTGCAGAGGGACGTTGTAGTGTCCAAAGCACTACACACAGCAATATCTCTAAGTTGCTGCTTTCTTGTCCTTGCTTTATTCCGCCAAAGGGTGATGCAGCACTCAGAAAAATCATTGACAACCCTTGCTACTGCTGCTGTTTTGCAGCTGTGAGAGGGGGCGTGGGGTGGCTGGGAAGTTAAAGCCTTGGGAAAGCAGAGTGTTTTTCTTGCTGTGCTGCCAGTGGCCAGGTGCCCAGCAGGTGACTTGGCTGGGTTGTCTGAATTTTATTAATAAAATCTCCCTCTCTCTGGTGCGTGTGCTACTGTTTTGTGGAGGGGGAACATTGCTTACTGCCTCTTCAACATCTAATAAGGAATTTCTCAATTTTAAATAGGAATTTCCTTTGGAGATGTATGAAAACAAAGCTACCAGATTCATTCTTCCTTGATGATGCAGTAAAGAAATGTTCATCAAGCAGCAAAAGCTAGTTTTATGTGCTCATGTTCTCCTTTCCCTGGAGTTTTTTGTGCCTCACTTGTGCTGTGTGCGTAATTATTCTTCAAACTGAAATGAAACCCCAACTTTATTTAAAAAAATTTCTTCATGTGAACACTATATCCATCCCAAGGCAACAGTTACAGATTCACGTTTAACTATAACTTAATGGAAAAGGGAGAGAAAGAGGCTGTAGGTTGTAAGAGAAACTCTGTGCTGATTGCAAAGATGAATGTTTTATAGCTGCTTTTTTTTTTTTTTTTTTTTTTTTTTTTTTTTTTTTTCCCCCCCCCATATTTTTCCTGAATTCTTGTGTTCATACTTGGCTTGAACACGCATATTCTTTCTCAATAACATCTCTGGAATATACAGCCTTTCCTAACCATCCTTGCAGCTAACATTTTCAGGAAGATTCGTACATAAGCTGCAACACTGTCCCTTTCTTTTCCCTTGGTGATCATGCTTGAATCCATTCTTTTGCAAAGATCTTTTTCCTTATCTGTCTCTTGGACCATGTCACTGCTCTCTTTACATTCCTGCTTTGCCTCTTTCTTTATCACATCAAATCAAATCTATCAGGTTCATTTTTAAAGCTGTTTGGAGCCTCTCTTTGGCTTAACCCTTATCTCAAAGCTGGTACCAAAAATCATCTCCCATACCTGATCAGCCTCAGATGCCAGCCCCTATATTCTAGCTGTTAATTATTATGAGCAAACAACTTTGTGTTTCTCCCTCATACTTGTGAAAAGATTCGCATGCTCACAGCAAAGCCACATCTTGATTCTCTTTCGATTTCCTCTTTTAAAACAAATTTATCTTCTAAACTCTGTTTTATTACAAAACATGCCCTCAAAACTCCGGAGTGGTTAGCTGCTGCTGAGAGAGACCACTGGCATATGATGTGGCTTTAGTGCTGGCTTGCTGTTTATTTCTGTTCCTTTATCTTTCTAAATTAATCTGTTTTCTCCTGTGTTAAACTCCTGGCAAGGGCTGTCTTTTTCTTTTGTGTCTGTATGGACTCTAACTGGCTTTAAGCTGTACAGAAATGGAAATAATGTATGCATGTAATATAAACAGAAAAGTATATCCTCTTGATGCTATCCTTAAACTCATGTTCTTTAAATTTCTGTAACATTAGAAGGTGAGGATGTTCTTTGCAGCATGAAATTTCTCATGTTTCTTAAATGCTGAATTTCACAGTTTCCAGTACTTAATTGTTTTTAGCTCTACTTGAAAACACCATTATAAAACAATTCATCCACACTGTGTTGGGCAGCTAAACCTGAGCAGCTTCTCTTGGTTTTGCTTTGTTTATTTTTAAGGTGTTTAGAGGCAGACAGAAAATGTTAGGCAAGTACAGGGTTGAGAAAAGCCAGTTCCTTCCTTGTGCCATCATTGGCCACGTGGTTGCACACAAATAATAGAAACAATCTGGCTGAACACTGACCCAACAACAAAAAATAGCAACTAAAATGAGCGATGGCCACATAAACTCTCTGTTGTGACTTGCCAGGAGGTTGTGAGACTCTGGTACAGGCAGAGCAGTGGGGTGGAAGCAGAGCACCAGCCAGAAGGCAGGGGCAAGCTATCTCTCAGCACCAGCCCCTGGATTACAGCTATCGTGCATTGCAGCTGCAACCCAGAATGCTAAAAACTAGAGAATATGGAAACAGTGGAGGTACAACGAACAAAAATAGCAGGGCTGTGAACTGGACGGTATATTTGTCACTGCAGTTTTCCTACAATGAAAGCTATCTGGAAATGCCCATTTTAGCATTTGATTGTCACTTCTGTCCCTGACAGAGTAAGGTTACTTGAGAAAGAACCTTATTTCCAGAGTTCATTACATGTATATTCTTGTGGTCTATGAATGTGTTCGGTGCAGTATGAGTTTTGATAGCAAAACCAAAAAGGTTATATGAGCAGGAGAGAGTTAATCTCAAATGGGAAACTATTTTAACAGACTAGCAACAATGTTTGTGGGAATTTGAGAAGATGAAAAGAAAGAACATTTGAACAGAGATTATTGCAGCCTTTTTTATGGGAGAAATTGTGTTGTGGTTTTATTTATTTATTTAGGTTGCATATGTAGGTTATCCAAAACAAATCATAAGTTAATGTTGAGTCTGTAGAAATATCTCAGTCTTGGTAAGAGAAAGGTTGAGAACACTTCTGAAAAATTGAGAAAAGGTTTATTTTGACACTTCTTAAAATTTTTATTCTTTTGAATGACGGCTCCTGCAATATGTATATATATTTTTTTTTTAATGCAAGTTTAACAACTGGAAAACAAAATCAAACTCACATTTCAAACTGAATGCTGGGAGCTTGGAGGCTAGTAGAAGTCTAAGAAAAGTTGTTTGGTCTTCCTTAAGAAATGTAAGAGGAACCTTCCATCCAGTTGTAGGTGAATACCTCTGTAGAATTGTACAAATTGGATACAAAACCAGTGCTTTTCAGACCTGAGAGGACTGTGAAGAGAAGGGAAATTAGGATGCCCCAGGTAATGGCAGACCTAGACTAGATCCCAAAAAGTCATCTTGTCCATAGTTTTTCCCCATCAGGGTCAAGTATACTTTCAAGATCTATCAGACTCTGCAGCTTCCAGAAGCACACTGTTTCAGTACGTTGTTAGACTGAGACAGTTCCCCCTTCTGTTTTTAATACTTCAGGATTCACAGACAAGTTTGCCCTCTGAGGAAGGATGGGATCTGTTTTGGAGACCACTGAGCCTCATTGGAAGTTAGTATAAATAATTGTTCTGGCCTTTCCTCATCTTCTGAGCTTGTGTAAGACTTCACTCCCTCTTTTACACTCTGAAGACATACACATACTTAAAATAATATGCAGCTTCACAGTGAATTTCTGTGTCTTTACTGAAGTCTAAGGCTTTAATGAGTGCAAAAAATAAAAAGAAAATTTGAGTTCCGTATGCAAAATCAAAGACTTTTTGAAGTGCTGTAATCCTGGAAAAGGATTTCATTGAGAAGAGTTTCTTCAGCAGAAGGATAAATCGGTGATGGAATATTTAGTTAGGAATTCAGTCTCTGCGTAAATTCTCAGTAGGTCTAAATTATACTTCTCCGTGCATGATCCCACTAGCCCTATGTGAGCAAATTTTCATTAAAGTTGAAGAGATATTTTTTTATTGCTTGAGAATTACAAGTTTAATCTGTTGGTGTGCCTCGATTTCTCTGTGTAGTTTTGCGTAGTTTATGTGTATATTCAATACTTAAGTTTTTTAAGCTCTGTTTCAAACATTCAGATCTGCCAAACTTTTATGAGGTAAATAAGGGCAAAACTGTGCTTTTCAGAGCACTGAGGTAGAAAGAATGATATCTGGCTATTGCTACTGATCACTGGACTTCATATCTTCAGAAAACAAGTGCTTGAAAGTATGTGACTTCCTAGTTTTGCCAGAAAATTCCTCTGATAGAAGGAGCCAGTGAAGCAGATAGAGGAGGGGGAAAAGTGCATAAGATTCTGTGTAGGTATAAAAGCAACTAAATCTGACTAGGAAGCTACATCAGATTGCAGAGCTGGAGCAGTATGTTGTAGCTTGTTGGAAAATTCTTACTGGTCTTTATACTGGAAGCATAAAGTAGTCGCAATTCTTGCTGAATATTCAGACTTGTGGGGACTGCAAGCCAAGTGCACAAATTCCCTGTCGTGAATATCTACATGATGACAGTTGACAAGCTTTCCGTTGCATTCTTATATAAGGCTGGGGAAAAAGTGTTTGAAAAATATCTTTTGAAAGCCAGAATAATAAAAATAAAAAAGGTTTTTTTTTTTTTTTTTTTGTATTTTAGTATAGCTTCATTCCTATTCCTGCCCCTAATACAGAGATGGCCTTATTTTCTGAAAATGCTGAGGAAAAAATGATAAAAAATTCACCATCTCCCCTTTTCATACTGATGGAGGGGGATATTTTTGATAATCTGTATAGAAATTGGAAAATTTTACTTATACAAGGGAGACTACATTTTTTCAGACTATATTTTCAAATCTTCCCTTTGTGAATTAGCTATAGGATGGCAGGTCTTGAGATGAAGTGTTGGGTTTGAGTGAGATGATTCTGTTTCTGGTTTCTGATTTGGATATTGCATTCCACAGTACAGCAGAAGCAGCAACAAATGACATTTGAAGTTTGCGGTGGTGTGGTTAAAGTTCACTGCCTGTGCTATGGAATGAGTTACATATCCTGTGGCATTTGCAATTGAAATCATTTGGAAATTATTCACATAAGTAATATCCAAATAATTGTGTATAATTGAATGTATTCAGTAAGGTCGTGATTAGAATTGGGTAATTGGCAAAGGATGAAGAACAGGAAGAAGGATAAGGGTTTATCTGTGAAATGTGTGATCCTCTTGCAGCATTTGCTTCAGAGAAATGAACATAAGGATGGAGTAAGGGAAGGAAATATCAGGTCAGGCTAAGTACATGTCTGGCTGCCCTTGAGCAACAAGTGTTGGTCATGTAAATCTGTGACTCTGGCATCTGGATTGTGAATTGCTAACAAAATATGTTTCTGCTTTCATGCCAGCACTTGTGAAGAACACTTATTCCCCCAAGTTAGTGAAGTACCCCATTACTTACCTTACTTGCCTAACCTGAGATATTGTCCCCTCTGAGGAAACCTGTTAGTTCACTCAGTATTGAATCAACAACTGGTGGTTTGGGTGTTTTTTTTCCTGAGGGCTGCAAACTGGAACTTGAACCAATTAGAGCTAATTGCTATTCTGCCCCATGGAAGCAGAAATGCTGCCTGTCAGTTCCTGGTCTATTAAATCAGGCTTCCAGAGAATGTTTGATTAGGAGACGCACACACGTACCTATACTCCTAAGTTTGCTTTCCCATATATTCCTTTTTTTCCCCACTTTGGTTGTTAGCTTCTGCTCATTGCATTGTTTTTCCTTTTTTGAAAGAGGTGCTTTCACAGGCACAAAAAAGAGAGAAGTTTAAAAAAACCTAATTACACCAACTATGTATTGAGAGAACTGTTAATTTGTTCACTTGTCCTGAGTTTTCATTTTTTTACTGATATTTTACAGCCTAATTCTACTGATTCATCCTCTCTGAGAACAAAAGTATCATGTGAAGGGGAAAAACATTATTGCGTTTGTTTTTAATTGATTGTAGGTTTAATCTTCAAGGGCAACAGAACAAATATTTTTTACGTACCAAAGAGGAAATACTTTTATTTTTTTACCATTAGGTCAAATTCCAAAGGGGAGGAAAAAACACTTTTTCCTCATGGCTTCTTTCCCTGTTGTTTCTTATATTACCTTTCTACTCTTTGGTAAGCCTTTCATGGGCCAAACAGCTACCTCTATCATAAACCAAAATGACATTTCCTAGGCTCTCGTGAGATCTCGCATGTAGAAATTTAAACCATGGTGTGGAGCTTCAGGGACAAATGTGCATGCAAAATGGTATGTGTTGATTTCTGATTTCTTTTGTATATCTTCACTGTTGCTTAGGACAGAGCTACTTGGTGCAGCATGTACAGGTAGAGATATCTGTGACTTTTTATTTTAACATTTTCTGCCTTTAGTCAAGGTCTGGTTTAGATTCTCAAAAGATCCTGTGTGTCCAGGTTGGGTAGTAGAAAAGCAGCATCTGAAGGAGGAAATGGGAGGAGGTAAGCAAGTGAAACCCAGTGGTGTTCAGGTTGGTGTATTCCCTCACACTCAAAGGAGAGCAACATAGATCTGACACACAGGCTAACAGCCTACACACATGGTACTAAGCTGGAAGTGCAGCCTTGCCAGGGGTGCTCACAGAAATGGTCTTGGTTTAGTGCATCACTATGATTCAGTCTCTGCAGTACCTTTCTGTTCTAACCACTACTTGAAAGGCACTGGAAATAGATGTTTGATTTGTCTCACTGGTCTTTCTTGAGGGTTGTTTATTAATCCAACTCTTGTTCTCAAACCCTAAGAGACATTTGGTTCTGACTGAAACCTTGTAGTGTATTTACTCATTCCTCAGAAAAGGTCCTGATCCACTGTAAGATCAGACTAGGTCTGACAGATCTGCTTTATTTATCATTATAGTCATTGACAATTACTTTGGTAACTATAACTACAGACTGATTAGGAAGAAGTAGTATTAAAAAGCTAAATAGACAAGGGAACCAGAATTCTTTTAGCTTGTCAAATTGGTCCATTAAATCTGTGTGTGTTGTACCTGTAATTGCAAAGCTCCAATTATCATACACTTAGTGAAAAGAGCGATAAGGTTTTCTGGAGTGGAAAGTGATAAGAGATAAAAGTGAAAAGTTGCCTAATAGTAACTTTGCTAAAAGCAAATGTATACTTCTGATAAGAACCAGAAGCCAAGAACTTTAAATCCTGATATCTCCAAGCAAACACAATGAGGGAAAGTAGAAGCTGGAAGGAAATGTCATCACCTTGCTTGTACAGATGTTTTAGGTGATGTAAGACCCTCTGCTCTTCATGGCCTTCTCATTGCTCCTGGTAAGTTCTGTACTGGTGTCCGTGCAGCGCGCACATTGAGAGACCACAGCCTTTGGAAAAGAGTAGCACTTAATGTTATCTAGGATAGAGCCATCTTCCATAAAACCATTAGAAAATGAAGGATCTGACTTGAGGTGACATTCTTATTTCTTGCTGGGGATTGTTTTTGACTGTAATCATCCCTGGGAGATGGCCAGCTCATAGGGCTGGTTATAGTTTGTTTTGAAAATAGTGTTGCCTTATATGTTTTCTTGAAAATTTTTGGGGTGAGATGGAGAGGAATGACCAAAATGCGGGTATGAATTCAGGCACTGATGAAGGCTGGGTTTTATGTACAGGAAAAGGGAATTGGGGGTGCTTCTATTGCTACCATAATTCACAAGGGTGGAAGGTTGAATAAAGGTATATCCTGTCTCGGTGCTTTTCTGTGGTTCTGAATCTTTGAAGTGGGAGCTGGAGAGGTTTTCAGACAGCCTGGAATTTGTCTGTAAATGGGTATAAAGGTGAAAGATTGTGTGAGGGACCAATAATTTTGAGAAATACATAAAAGGAGGAGAAGGGTAGCCTTATGAGCAGGCAAGATAGAAAAGATTGTTGTTGTTAAGCAGAACTTACTTGGCAGAAAAACAATATTGAACTGACTGTTATTTGTGAGGAGGGGGGGAAGAAAAAGACTCATTCTTTTCTGAGAACCCAAGAGGCTTTATCCATTTTAGAACCAATTCTGTGCAAAATAAAGGCAAGCGAGCATATGTATTCTAAATAGTGCTTCAACCTCTCTCCAAAAAAAAAGTCATCAGTGTTAAAATAGGCGTCATTACTCTGTGGTGTTGCTTGCTTGCTTTCTTTTTCTGTTAGTGGATTGAAAATGACAAGCCTGACTTCTAATTGGTTTTAGAGATATTGTTTGGAAAGTTTTGCATATAAAGGGAAGGAAGCTGGATTTTTCTGCTTGTGTCAAAAGAGGAAAAAAAAAGGAGAAACGATACAGATAAAAGATAAGAAAAGGGTGATCATTTCTGCACTTAAAGTGGCTTTGGAAATTTGACTTTAAATGAAGGAAGGTTTTCCTTTGAATGGCTGAGATAATACAATGAAAAGGTTTTGCCTCTGAGAAATCAAAATGTTTATTCAAAGTGAGGGAAGGCTGATGGTCAGATGGTTAAAATTACGCTTATAATGACTTCTTAAACTGAATTGTGTCCACTCAGCTAGCGTCAGTCATGTGTGATACTGGGGATTTATAGGCAGTTGAAAGGAGAAAGAAAGAGCTGTGGAAGAAGAAAGGAAAAACATAGTCAGATTCTTGTATTTTTTCAAGATCTAAAAACAAATTGGTGTAGCATTTCTCCAATTTTTTGTTTTGCAGAACCTCATTCTGAAAGGAATTTTTTTTTTTTTTGCAAACTTTCAAGTTTTCTATTAAGTGTTAAGGAGTAGGTAGGAAGCAACAGTGGCCTGGTGTGAAAGGTGTAGCAGATGGCAACAAAAGCATCTACTTTGCACCAGTTCCTGTAGGAAATGGATAAGGGAGAGAAATAATTGGTTGAATTCACTATGGAGTATCCATGTTTAAACTGATAGTGACCATCCCCACTGTGACAGAGGATGTAAACAGTTTGAGAGGAGGTGTTACAAGGCAATCATCATTTAGTGTTGGTTTTGGTTTTGTTTGGTTTTTTTTTTTTTTGTTTGGCACATCAGAACAGTCATTAAGAAAGTAATCTGGCTCTCTAATTGGACCACTTCAATAGCAGTGGTCCTAAAATTATAGTTCAGCTGTCGTAGTATTTGCCTTCCTGTTCTTCTAAATATATACCAGTTTTTCAAAGGATATTAGTAGTAGAACAGGTTAAGAATTATTAGATGGTGCAAACTGAAACCTTGAATTTAATTATATTTCCTTAAGTGGTGGGAAGATCTGGTCATGTTGTGATTTATGTTTGACAAACTGCTAACATCCTATCTGACAGGACAAAGGGGAAGGTAATTATTCAATTTTTAAAAATTTATGATACCTTTTCTGCATCTTGGATCATAGAAAATGATTCCTGGGACAGTCTAATAGCAAATTAATAGATGAAGAATTGAGACACTGACAGAAGGGGTGGGTGGTGACAAGTGGCTGAAGATTTTCATCTGTGTGGACATGATCTCAAAGAACACACTTTCCCAGTGCCAAAGACTGTGTCCAGTTCCACATTCCCCAAGAAGCAAATTGTTATTGAAGAAAGGTACAAGCTATAACTGTTCCAATATTGTTTTGACAAGAAGCTTTCCAAGTGGAATAAGCTTGCTGAACTTCCATGTGAACAAGAAACCAAGCAATATCCTTCTGCAAAGGAAAGCAATAGCTTTCACTGTGGTTATACTGGGAATGTGCTAGCACTTTTGGCTTATGCAAGTGTATCTGCTGAAACACCCCAAGTAATTTCTTACTAGCTATTGTAAAATAAGGTGTCTTGTTACTCCCTTCCTCATGGTGGGCCTCAATGCCTTAAACTTTTGAGCAATGTGATTTACCTACTTGAGTGACAGAGTGCCTATGGTATAAGATGGATCATGGGGTCTATGAATGTTGACTACTCATCCACCTCTCTTTCATCTGCAGGAAGCAATTTTATTATTTCTATATTTATATATTTGGAGATTTGTGGGATAAAATGTGAGAGGTTTATAATAAAAATAAGAATACCTGAGAGGCTACAAGTATTGCTGGTAACTTCAATTTTATTAGCTAATGTTTAAGTGTGAATTAAAAACTAAGCACTGCATTAAACAAAGGTCTGCAGTGACACTTGCAACAAACACTTATGCAGGATAAAATAATCCATCTTGGCCAATTTTAAAATTGAAAAGCTTGCGTTTAAATCCAGGCACTTTGTTTGTGATTTTTTGAACAACATTTTTTTTTTCCTTGGGAAGTGAAGGATGACTTCTGATCGCATAAAGAGGTTTCTTCAGGGAAATCAAACATTCTTGGAAGACTACAAAATCCCTTCTCTGAACTGCAGCTGCAAAAGGAGAGCTTCAGACTACTGTGTCATGTTAAATGTTCACAGCAGGAAGAGAGCCAGGTACTTGAGCTGACATGATGGATTCCCCCTTCACCTGCTGCCTCTATCTCATTAAGCTGCAGTGATTAAAGAGTTATCAAAATTTAATACTTCAAAATGACTGCACAAAAGCAACTTCTCCTTATGAAAAGCTGTTTTTATAAACTGTCACCTACATACACAGAATTTCTCCCACAAATCTCTTCCTCTGTGCACCCCTCCTCCCCTGCACGTTCAGTCCTTAAATTTATGAGGAAGTGGTGAAACCTTTAGCCAGCAAGAACCACTCCTGAGAATATATATGGGCTCTAAATTATTTGAGCCCATCAGGCATATTGGTTATTAAGCCTCATCTGGTGCAAGAGGGCAGATGGATGTGCTGTGTCATTGCCAGCTATATTAATTGCATGCTAAAGATTTTCAATTTTTTAGGTAGAAATATGGATCAGAATTATACCAGGATCATTCAGGTGACTCTGACAAGCTGTACCTTGAGAGATGTATTGAAACAAATTAGGAACAGGTTAGCTTGAAAGGGCATTGAAAGTTGTCACCTTGCTGCTTTTTTCATTCTTCCTTCTGTGCAGTCCATGCACAGATGAGATTAGTCCAGCAGAATACAGACATTAGGATTTGATGATAAACCAGCTAATTCTTAGTATTTTTCCATCAGTAGATCTCAGTTGAAGTAGATCCACTTCCATCTTCATTATTCACGAGGAAATGCTAAGGAGCCAAGTGATTCCAAAGCCACCTGGAATGAGGTTGCAGTGTTACCTGTAGAGTCTGTTTATCCTGAATCCCAACAAATTGAAATGTTTACTATTTGTTTCCCATATATAATCCACTGACATGAAAGAGAATAGTGCTAGGCCCAAAGATCAATGCAGATTGTGCCAGCAAGTGACATCACCCCTGGATGATACTGTTTGTTCATGCCAATGAGGGCAGCTTGGAACTCTCTCTGCATCAAGCTGCAGAAGCAAGGGAATGAAAAGTGGAGAGGAAAAAAAGCTTTGGAGCCTCCAATTTGTCAAGTCTGCCTGCAGCTGACATAATGTGTATGTTTTTTTTCCCTTGGATAGCTATAGATCCCATGAATTACAATATAGTGCCTGGCAAATTTCAGCTGTCAACATGGGTACTGATAAAGCTGACAGTCGGTGCCAGATGAGGTCCCTCAGTGCTGCTCCTTGTGTGCTGGAACATTACCTTTTTGGGGCCAAGTACCTTCTGTGTTTAGGTATGTAACACTTTCATTAACTAAGTTCCTGGTGGCAAATCATAAAAAAACAACTGTGAAGCTGGTCAGAGATAGCAGTGGCTTGGGAATACCTGTGGGACATAAGTATCACATATAAGCTGGTGATGTGGTATTTTTTTGACCTGGGGGAGATGGAAACCCTCTCTACCTTCATTATTATATGTCAGCTGACATTAGAAAGTGCAAATGGTAACAGAGACACAAATGATGGGAATGGAATATTTATCTCATACAAACAACACAGGTCTAAGCAGCTTGGACAAGTATTAATAAGCAGCAGAAGGCAAGAAACGTTGGGGAAGCATAGTTACATCTGTAATAAGAACATGAGAGAAGATGAGTTTATTTCCAGGCAAGCTCTACAATAATTTTCGTAACCTGCTGTCTCTCCATATCATGCAGTGGTTTATTATTCTTTTTCTAATTAATTGCACTTGTTTATGGTGCAGGCTTAAATGGCTATTAGGATAAGATGCCCATCCCCTGGAGCTCATAGTGAAGGGGCCTGACCTTGTGTGACACTCAACATGCTCAGTCCCACATAAGTACTTATACTCAGCCACTTGCTACAACTGCAAAGATGAAGATTTTCATTTGTTTATGCAGAGACACCTTTAATGCTCCTCTAGAAGCGTAAAGAGGTATTGAACATAAGTGACTTTATACAACACATTACACCAATATGTAAACTCTTACCCTTGGAGAAATGTAGCTAGAGACAGCCTGTGAAGGCCAACATTTTCTATTGTGGTATGAGTGAAAGATGATTACAAATTGTGGCCGTGGTGGCCGACAAGAGGTTTATGTAGGTAAAATGCTGGAATTGCTAACTTAGTTGTCTACTTGTGTTATAATTTGCTTTACTCTGACCAAAACTGAGGATGCTGCTGTTAACTGGATGTCCCAACAATCTCGGAGATGTTAACTGTAGGTTTGAGAGTTGTAGCTCTTCTGTGCAATAAGAAGCTGCACAGAAGCAGAAGTGATAATGATGGCATGAATATGCAAGTAGTTCTCAATGCCAGCATCATCATCACAGATGTTCTCATGCATCTGGGGTCCGTGCACAATTCATTCATTTTGCACATGTTCCCACTCAACCAGCTACTCTGAATATTTTCACCCAATGGGGGATGGCTGATTGTTCAGCCTTTATCATATTTTCCTCAAGTTTACTCTAGTAACATCTGTGTACAGTCATTATAGACCTGACGCTTTTTCAGAGTTGGTACTAATTTTCTCTTTTGGTGACAGGCAATGCTTTCTTTGTCTACCCTATTGAACATGTAGAATAAAGCAACCAATGCTATCAGATACCATCAGGCTACATTCATTCCACTTCAATCCTGAAGTGTTAAGTCATCTTATCACTCCTGTGACAAGGTGTGGAGCACTACCAAAGCTGGTGTTCCACCAGGTGACCTAGGCTGTGCTTTGGCTGATGTTGCCCTCGAACTTTGCTGGTCAGTTGGACATAATGCTACAGTGTCCAAGCGTTTTCTTAGCTTTGAGTGTGTGAGACGCTCCAGCAATATACCTATCAGATTTTGCACTATTTCCTTCTTTTCTAGCATATCAAAAGAAGATGAAAACAGTCTATTACTGAAATGGATACTGAACACTTTTGGGCTGTAGGTCTGGTGGAGTTGATCCCATTTTGGCCAAGGAAAGCCTACAACCCTGTTCCCCTTTTTTGAGAGTTGATGAGTGATTTATCTGTTATGTAGTTGTCCAAAAATTAGCTGCTGCTTCTACCACACTCTATGGAGAAGTGAGTGCAATAGCTATCAGTTCAGTATGACCTTACTTGCCCTGTTTGAATTTTGAAGCACCTTCAATCATTCTACAGGAGGCTATGAAATCTTGCGGTTGAGAAATCAGGTGCCAAACATATTGTGATGTTTGTAAGCTCTGACAATGACTATAAATACAAGTTTTGCAACATTCACTCAGATGCTTACCGAGGTACCTGTCTTCCTCTTGGGCAACAGAGAAGTAACTTAAATGAAGTATCTGAACAGCTTTGAGAATCCCCTATTCCTAGAAGCAGGATTGGGGTGAAGTTATTAAATATATATAGTGCAGTTTAGTTATCAAAATATATTTGCAGTAGTTTGGCTGTTTGGAAAGGAGATTGTTCTTGACTTGCTTGTTAGTGCTGTGTGCTTTCCATGAACAATAATTGAGATTAAACATTCTCCAGGGATGTAAGTAATTTATTTTGTAGTAAACTGATATCTGTTGATATTTGAACGTTACTTACATTATTTATATGTAGATCTGCATCCATGAACTGGAAAATATAATCTTTTATTTCATAAGAGAAGTAATTTAATGTTAAAAATTTAATAAAATATTAATTACATATAAAAAGGCTTATGTAGCACACAACACGTACTGTATATTATTACAAATTGTTCATGCTGAATAAATTGCTTTGCAAAGGAAATAAGAATATATTAGCACAAAATAAAAACAATGGTAGTTGGCTGCTGTTTGGCATATTAGCAGGTATGGTTAAGCAAGTTGCACATGTGGATTCATCTGCTGTACCTGAAGACAACAAAGCAGGAGAGAAATTGGTGTATCACAGCTATCTATCCTTGTTTCTGAAAAGGATCTTCTGGCTAAAAGCTTCCCTGCTGAAATTCACTGTGTTACTGCAATACGTAATTGTTTTATGGCTTTTTTCCCCTCTCCTGTTGGAGGGTTTGAGAACCTGCAGTTGGGAAATTTTGGGTTTCCAAAATGCAGTTTTCCAGTTCATCAGGACCCTAATGATTCAAGTAACAGTATAATTGGGCAAAGAGATGGATTAATGTTGTGACAATTAATTTAAGACTAATTCTTGTCAGGCAAAGGACAAGCTTGGCTGGTGTTGGGGAGAGTAGTTAAATGGTATTGGGGAGAGCATTGTGTTTCATTGACAATACCAATACTTAAAGAATATTTAGCAACAGGTTTTGTTGCAAGCCATCAGCACACAATTATCCCTGGATTAATTTTTATGTTGAGTCTCAGTTTCACTTAATGTGCTGAACCAAGTGACATCTGAAACAAGGAGCTGCTTCTTTAGATGGATAATCTCCTGGCAGTAAAGGCAAGACATCTGAAAGTTGTTTGAATAATGTGTATGCTCTCTCAAACAGAAGAACCTACCTGACTTTCATATGGTTGAGAAAAGTCGTGCCTTTTAACTTTGCATTGCTTTTGGTCAAGGTGATTTATTCTGAGGAAATACTCTAACCTTTGTGAAGCTTGTTCCATTACACGTTCATAGCCTCTTCTACAGGAATGGTAGTTCCCTTCTAATGTGCTCTGTGGCTTTAAAAATGGCAAGGTCACATCTTTGTAGGATTTGCGACAAAGATGAAAGTTCTCTCCAAGCCTCTTTCCCAAGAGTTAAATCCACCATAAAACCAGGGCTTTCAAGAATTTTTTTAAGCTGAGAAATGTTGAGAACTGGGATAAAGATCATAATTTTTTTTTTCATTGCAGCAACTGCAAAAAGGCTCATGTACTTAGTTCACAGATACTCTGCATACATTTGGGACTGTCCTGCAACTCCCATCACTTTTCTGCTACCACTGTAATACTGAGCTAATTTGATTACTTTCTCTTCTTATGTGAGCTACATGTTTCTGTGGGCTGGTTGTTGAGTGATTAATAATTAATATTGTGTAAATATCTCAAAGCTGATGATTTTTGCAATATCCTTGAGTGCCTCAGATTATCAAGTGTCAGTTAAAGTTTGTGCACAGAAAGCAATTGTAAAATTTATGGAATGAGACATGAATACTTGGGCTGTAGCTAACTACATTTTAATAATATCCTCTACCAAGCCATACAGTAATATACATATTCAGTATGGGTAGCTGTCATTGCATGTCTGTTCCTCATATTTTCCTTATCTTTCTCAGGGCCTGTGTGTCGAAGACCCTCTTTGGTACACGTAGTAATGCATGCATTTAAATTCACTGTAGTGAAATTACTTTCCTTAGTATTTCTTTGTACAGTTGGTGGCAAAATTCTAGTGCACTACTTTGTTATGATTCAGGATGATTCCTGGTTCTGAAAAACTATCTCTCTAAACTATAAATATGTTCCATCTACATTTCCTCCTTGTCTCTCTGAGCAATGCCAGACCAGTGATGAATTTCACTCTTAAAAATATGCTGTCATCTGGGAACACAAACAGAAAAAACATTATTAACTATTTAGAATGTTATGAGTTTGAGGCGAGTGCTATTACATGTCACTAGCTGCCCACAAACTGTGCTCAGGGCATCTGTGGTGGAAACAGTATCTGCCCTTTGAAGCTTAAGTTCACCTTCTGTATGGCTACAGCAATACTGAGTCACTGCATCTGGAAACAAACTCCTTCATTCTAACGTGTTCTCATGAACATATTAAATTAATATATACCTCTGAATCAAGATGTTCAGATATTTTCTCATAGGAATGCCATTGGGATTCTTTGTGGCTGTCATAACATTGATCCAGGCAGTCTGCTCCAATGGATTTGTTAAACAGGTTTTTACATCAGCACATAAAATCAGGAATTTATAGCTTGCCATAAGGCATACAAAGTGAGATTTCAACTCCCTGTGGTGCACAGCACATCACGCATCAGGAATGTCACTGTTCCTTGTAGCATCTATTGCTCCAACCTGCTGCTAAAATGCAATTCTAGGCTATGCTTCATGTGTTTCAGAAGCTAGGATAGGACAGGAAGATGGATAAATTGCTGTGGGCTGATGGCACAGAGGTGGTAAAGCCTATCACTCTCCAAAACTTCTTTTAATTTTGTTTCTGAACATGACCCTTTCCAAAACTTTTTTTTTTTTTTTTAACTCTGAATGTTCGGATGCCCCCAAACAGAACAAATTAAGTAGAAGTGAAAAGTCAAAGCACACTTGCGACATTAAAAATATCAAAGCAGTGGCATTTAAAAAGCACAACAAATAAATGATTGATTATCGGTCTGAAATGAACTTTTCTTTCATGCCAGCAAACTCTTCTGCAAGCTCCATTTGTATATAGCAGCTGATGTTAATTGCTGCTAGGAGTATTACTTCGGCTCTCCTCCAGTGCCGCTTTGCTGAAGGGCCTGTTTCAGTTCTGAAGAGCAATTTTTATCTCCTGCACAGCCAGCAGCAGTTACCACCCTTCCAGGGTTTCAAAAGCTTTTGCCAAAAAACAATGTCGTTTCATCTACTCAAGGTCTCTAATCCTATGTTGCCATATAAAAATACCCAAATTTAACATCTTTAAAACTAATGACGTGCTTCATAGCAAGTAGTGTTACACAAGCTTTCAGCAGGCACTGCTCTGTCAAAGCACTGGTTTTAGTCAAAGTTAACCTTTTGTATTCTTCAAAGAGGCAGAGGGTTTAGTGATGGTGATACTTTGGGGTTCACAGGCATAAGCTCACGAGCAGATTTTAATTACGTGCGATCTGTGTTTCTCTGTGAACCAAGGCACCAAATCCCTCTTCATGTGTATCCAGTGCACCCTCGAGTTGACTCCTGTTTGCCGGATGAATTTCAGTTTTGTTTCATTTTCATTTCATACACCAGTGTACAAATTTCCTATCAGCTTCCTGCCAGAGTACAGCATGGGCCGTGCTGGGGAACTGGATGTCAGAGTAGTGAAAAAATAAAATTGTTTTTCATTGGTTGGGCTTTTGGAATTGATTGTGAACTGAAAAGGTTGTTACGTTCTGGCCTCCATTTCATATGCTTCTCATGTAAATAGGGACCACAATCAAATAGTTGCCACTGGCTGCTTGATGTTATGAGGAGGAATAGTAGCACTTACTACACTGTCAGTTGACAAGCCCTGTGCCTTTTACAGGTACGATTATCACTGTCCTTGTTACAACTTTGCAATAGAACATGCCGGGGATGACAGCATATATAGTGTACCATATATACTTATGCAACCAGGCTCCCTGGGGAAACTGCTACTCAGTCTCTCTCCCATCACGTCCCATCTCAAGCTTTCAGTCTCATTCTTCAATGTGATCCAGTGTGACTCTGGAATGGGGTGGGAGATAGCATTAGGAATGCTGCTTGGGTGCTGTCTGAGCTTCATCTTGTCTTCTGGTTCTCAGCCTTCTGGGCCATTGCAATAACAGAAATTTACTTTCTTTCAAGATGTGCACACCATCCTTTTTACACTGGTAACCCAACTTCCAACCTAACTGGAGGAGGACAGACCTTGAACTGAGAGAGGGCTGGATTTTGTACCATCTTCTTAAATGAGTGAGGATCAGTGATTGTGGCAGTTGGCTTCCTTTAGACGATCAGGGCTTCTATCCAGGTATCAACAGCCATCATGCTGAGCAGAAAGAGTAGAATCTACCCATGCTGCAGACTGGGAATGCATTTTCCTGCTATATTTAGTTTTCCAAATGCATTCACTAAGAAGGCATAAGAAATTGTAGCTTTACCCTCTGAACTTTAGCTCTAGTCTCCCACATTAATGAAGAACATAGATTAAAAAAATGTATAATCCATTTTTATTTACCATTATATAACTTCTCTCTTCTGCTTATTTATTTTGGCGTTAATGAAAACTGAGGGGAGACTGCTGTATCACTGCTATTATTTGGCTCAGTTTCAAGAGAAACCTAGTTGATTGAGGTTTCTGCAGTAAAGGCAGCTGGTCTGCCCAGCTCAGAGGGATTTCAAAATAGCCTGCCAGCATTTGTATGGGTCTATGCTCTGCTTCTCATGGTCCAAGGCTGTGTTCCAATTACTCCTTCAGAAAGGCTGATGTAAGAATAAGGATAGGCACTGCAAAAAGAAATTTTTTAGCTTGCTAGCTAAAACCAGCAGGTTTGATGCTGCTCTGCTGCTTTCTGGCTATGTGGCATGGAGTGACTTACTTCAGGAAATATCAAATGTTTCCTTAGTGTAGCTATCAGGCGGTTCTGTATAAGGTAGGAAATGAGGAGGACTGGGTTCTGGCAGGAATACAGGACAGAGAGAAGAGGACAAGGTTACCAGCTAGGTTGCATCCTATCAACCTTACCTATCCCTATGGTGTTAGTTAAAATATATAGCCAGAATGCCCAAGGTTGAGGGCTGTGAACAACATCTAAATTATGCTACATGCTGCTGGTTACTGTTGGCTACTGCCAGCTGCATGCTACTAGCTTTTGCAATGCAGCTCATCCTTTTGTGGTTGAACTTTTTCAATATTTATACTTTGAGATGGAGAAAGTGTAGTTGTAGGACAGAACTGACATAATGAAAGACCAGTCTGAACTTCACTGTTAGTGTCTAAGATAGCTTATGAGGGATTGATGACTTTCATGTGTCTGGTGAAGTTGCATAAAATCTAAACTTTGACCAAGATACAATCCATCTGAGAAGTGAGAATTCCGCTTGCCAATCCATTGGAACAGTCACTTCAATGCTGTTTTTACTAAATAGATGGGAAGAAAGAGAAACCCAGGAAGTGATGTGCTGGCAGAGGCTGAGAGCCAACATTCTGTGCTTTATTGCTCAAGTTGCTGTTTGCAAAAATTCGGTCCAAATAATTTTAATATTTGTAACTCCTTTAGCCCTGTGGATAAAGGAGTTAATGAAGCCTGTTTTGTGTGTATTTGCATCTGTGGTTCATTAATCTAGAAGTTTTGTTTTTTGTGTTTTGTTTTGTTTTTCAAATATCTTTAAATTTTGCATTGTGGCCACACCCCTGATCAAACATCAGAGCCCACTTGGAGCAAATTTTTGTGGTACTTTAAATGATACTGTCAAGGTTTCCCTCTCGTTGGAGGTGGAAGAAGCCTTAAGACTGGATGACCCAGCGTTCAATAAAATGCAACCTTTTTCTCAGTGGATAACCTATATAACCTCTCTGTTCTCTGTGTGCTTCCTCTTCTCATAAAGCTTGCAGGACTTTCTGTCTTTGAGAACTTTTCCCCTGTCAAATTTGATTGAAACTTGATGGACAGGCTTAAAAGCTGTTTGGTGGAAGAAAGACAAAGTCATACACACACTCATGTTCCTTATTCTCTGAACAATTCCAGGCTAAAATCTTTAAATCATAAAAGAGCCACCCTAAAGTTTGCAAGTTAGGCTTTGTCATGAGGGGGAAGAAGGGATCAATTTATTTGTTTAATCTCTGGGTAATGTTTTAGACATCATTATTCTTGGAACCCCGTAGTTTGCCACATCAAGTGAAGCATCAGTTTCTAGACACCCTGCTGGCCACACAAGGAAGAATGCCAAGTCCTTCCCAAACCCAGGACCTTCACGCAGCAAACAGATGTGCTGCCTGCAGTGCTGAGCCACTGAGTATAAAGGTTGGATCGGTTTCCAGGAAATTAACGTTATTTAGCCTCTAGCAGAGAAATCCCATCCCTGGTACTCTTTTAATAATTTTTCTAGTAGCCTCTGTTCCATTTGAATACATTCCCTAGTGTCACATCTAATTTTTCTATCTGTATAGAATCCATTGTGGAGGATCTAACAGCAGAGGCAGAAAAAAGCAAACATATGAGCATGGGTGATATGGCAAAGAAGTGCAGTCTCCATACTTGGTTGGTTATTGCTCTGAGCACAACAAAGAAAATCACTTTCAGAATACAATACAATGACTGTCTGAAGCCTTTTCAAACCAATGCAGGACAAACCTCAGAAGGGCCTGAGGTTCTGTTTGGCTCAGATAAGCTTCAGAAAGCATCCAACTGTTTTGATGATTATCGGAAACTCTTGCATCTGCCAGGCTGGGCTGGAAAACTTGTGAGAAGCTCCCAGCTTTCTTATGAGATTTTTGCTACTACCTGCTTTGAGCCAGATGTGCCTCTGGAAAGGCCTTGGCAGTAAAGATGAGTGGTACACTAGAAAGGACTAAGATGGACAGAAACGTTTTGTCTCCAAGGAATGTAGTCTTTCATTTACTGCTTCCAGCTGGGAAGAGAAGATAGAAAAGTATGTAGAAAGGAAGAACAGCCATTGCTTTTTAGATCTCAGTAACAGCAATAAAATGTTCACTCTTCCTTCTGGTTGCAAGACTATTCATCTTTTTTGGCCAGTTGTATAATTCATGCAAACCAGAGCTGAGTGTGATCTCCTCCTGCCATCTCTATAATTTTAGATGGAATAAAACGCGGATCTGGCTAGCATTCTTACAAAATAACGTAATATAAACATATGATGTTAATTTGATTTCTTCCCTTGACTCTGGTCATCTTCATGAGATTCCTAGTCCCGTGCAGCTGACTTTTTGTGCTGATCCTGCTTTTTTGTTGTTTGCCACTGCACTTTTCCCTGGTAGCATATAAAGGAATAGACGACGTAGTACAAGTCTAAGTGTTAGAAATGAATATTGTTTTAAGAAAGTGCATGAAAATAACCTTGTCTCATCAAAGAGATTCTGAACTTCATGCAGCAGTCTGTGGGAGTTGGACACACACATATACTTGAGACAGTGGGAGGGAGAAAGCGTTCTCCAAAGAAATTGTAAACATGTGAAAGTAGCATTTATCTTTCAAAGCTTTTCTGCTCACTGAATTCCAAAATAGTTCTTTCATTGCTTAAGCTTGTTATTAGGTTTCCCAGTTTAGTGAATTTAGATACTTAAGAAAAAAGGAAAACAGTGAATTGTCCCTACTGTCTTTCACACTGTGTCTCTGTACTTTATGAAACAGTTCTGATGACCGGATTATCTTTATTTTCCCAAAGCACATCATGTGTCTATTAATGTAGAGCTGTAAGGCTACGATGGTAAGTCCTGGCCTTTGGCTGTATGACTTGGGTGTGAGGCCAGTGCAAATGCCTCATGCTGCTTTCTCTGAGGTTGATAACTAAGCTCCCCTGGGAATTTTGGTGTTACAGCGTGAAAATGAAACATTTATCCATATTTGCCCCACTCTGAATAGTAATAGACCTTTGCTCCCCGTTTCTGAAAGATCCACAGGTGGTGAGAGTTTTCTTTTAAAATGGGTGTATGTAAATGGGGAGTCTGGGATGCTGACATGCTGAAAACCTTTAGAAGAGCTTGCTTTCTTAAATGGTTTGAAAAAAAATAATTGCTGGGATCTATTGATATTAAAAACTTTGTGCTAAAGCTCAAATATTTTGCTTAAAAAAATAAAAAATTGATCAGCAGTTGACAGATTATATTACATGTGGTAAAACTCCAAACAAGCCTAGATCTGAGAAAAGTTAAATATATGCTAGTATGAAACTGAGATGGTTTTGTATTTGGGTGTTTCTCTGGCCTTGTTTGTCAGGGACCTCATTCTAGAGGCAGCTTTTGCAGTATAGGCTGAAAAACTCATTTCAAAAACCAAATCCCTAACCGTAATGGATGTCAGACCGCAAAAACAGTACAGGAGCAATGCGAGTAAATTCTGAAAGAAGCACTCAGTGGATAAACTCCTAGTTTTCACCAAAAGCTGTGTATTATGGTTACTTGCATATTTCCATTGCGATGATTCTTACTCCAAATAGAAACTGCTTGCGCATTCATGTCGAGGTTTGACTGCAGCAAAGTTAAGGTTCTTTTTTTTTTCTTCTTTTTTTAGCTGTGGAAGTTGGCACTGGTTCCCTGTGTCCTGGTGTCCTGTTCTTCTGATGCCAGCTGAACTGCAGCAAGGGGTGTAAGTTTGCAAGTTCTCCTTGATTGGCATCAGTTTAAAATTTTTGGTTTCTATTTGAAAAGACTGTAAGACTGTCAAGCACCTTTAGCTTTCAAATAATAAATTCTATTTCTTCTGGTTTTATTCTTTTTAAATCTGAAGGCCCTTTGGTCACAGCTTCATCCTTTGTCTTCCCCAAGACCCACTGACTCAATCAGTGGGAATAGCCATGGTTCAAAGATAAAATGCCAATTTTAGATAAAAAAAGAATTACTTAAGTAGGAGGATTCCACATTGGTGCTTTTCTGTCACTGTTTGAATGTATCTGTGGTACATGAATTTCAATATATTATTCTTTTTGGTGATCTGCAATAGTATATTGCATTTTTAAAAAGAAGATTTTAAAAAAAAAAAACACTACATGCTTGCTTCAGAGCTTTGAGTAAATTAATTCTTAATATTATCAGGGTAAAAGTATCATCTTTATTTGAATGGCAAGGGAAAACCTCAGGGTTATTCTATTTATATACAAAAAATATCTCTAGCAATAACATTCTCCAGCAGTTTCCATGTTATCTGAGTTACTTTAAGTAACTTTCGTTCAAAGGGATATATTACTATATTTCTAATTCTGTACTGCAGTCATGGAATTTTATTCCTTATTACTTCTGTTGTCTGTGTTGCATTACTGGAAGATGACAAACAGATCTGGTCTTCTCTCTGTTATAGCCTGGACAAACACAGGCTAAATGACTTGGAGATTTTGCAGTGTAAGTGTGATAAAAAGAGATAGATTAATCAAGAGGAAGGCTAAGGTGGAGAATGGTAACATTAATGGACATGTACTTCTGAGTAACAATTGAATTTTTAACATTGCTAATGCTAAATCTGACTTTTTTTTTTTTTTCCTTCTTTGTTTTTTAGCATTTATAACAGGGATTTCTCTAGAAGCTACAATAATGCCATCCACAAAAATTCAGTTAGGGATTTTCTGCTAGCTTGCTCACGAGGACTGTTTATTTTATTTTTAATTTTTAGCTCTGCAACACATCCTCTATCAACTCAGACTAAAATTAACTGCCAGAAATAAAAATTCTAATTTAGATTCTTAATTACCTGCCTTCAGGTATGCTCATGGATCATCAGAGGCTAAGGAAAATCTGCAATGATTGTGTAATAATTTTGGACTGGCAGTCGATTAAACAAATGTATTCAGCCACGGAGGTTTGCTGGAGCAGTTACCTTGGGGACGGCTCCCCAAGCTGCCACACGTGTCTGTAACCTCAAAGGTATTTGAATTGTTGCAGATCTGTAGACGGGAATAGCTGTGTGCCTGCATAAGAATTTAGTTGAGGGGATACTCAAGTCATGATGCTTGAATGAAGAAGTGCTTTGTAGGTTTTGTTCTGTTAGTGCAGAAGAGGCTTTTTCCTAACTAGCACATCACCCTGTTTAATTATATCCACCCCTTAACTAGTTTTGTGCATTCACAGATCTGCTGCCTGGTAGGGAAAATTCCATGCTGCTGTCCCTCAAGGACAAGTATTTAATCAGTGTGTCATTTGGGACACAAATCCTGCTAATTTTGTCCATGCTGATAGCCTCCTTATCTTTAATGGGACAATTTCTGTTGATAATAACCTGAATTTTTTTTTGTTTCACCAAAAGAAAGAGATAGCAACAGCTATTTAGACCTTATTCCATTTAGTTAACTACAGTAGTACTGTACATCACAGTTTCTCTTTGATTTTACTGACAAACTTCTGTTTTGATATATTTAATTTACATGGTAATTCAAGTAATTAATTTTTAGCCATACAGCAAAACTGTTGAATCAAGAGGATCTTAAATCAGTTGCTGCAAGCTGGCTGGTAGTGCTAGTCATCTACCAACAAGACCAAATACTGCAAGAGAGCACTGCACCAGTGGTAGGGGCAGCTGAAGAAGGATCCTTTCTACAGACTAACGGATTCTCTTTTTGTTTTTCCTAAGAACCAGTCAGAATCACAGAATCATAGAATGATATGGAGTTGGAAGGGACCTCTGGAGATCATCTAGTTCAACCCCCCCTGCCAAGTCAGGTCCACCTAGAGCAGGTTGCAGAGGAATGTGTCCAGGCAGGTTTTTAATGTCTTCAGAGACAGAGGCTCCTACCGCCTCTCTGGGCAGCCTCTCCCGGTGCTCTGCCACTCTCCAAGTAAAGAAGTTCCTCGTCATGTTTAGGTGGAACTTCTTATGTTCAAGTTTATGCCCGTTACCTCAGTCAGATTTGGTGCATGATGTTGGATGAAAAGTTTATGTATATTTTATGTCTTTTCAGATTTGGAGAAATATTTGAGTTACTGATTTTTTTTCTTCGCTCTATCAAAACAATTTTTTTTTTTTCTCTCTAATGAGTGGACTCATTAGCCAGTATATGTCTGCTTCTACACTGCTGTGGTCAAATAAGAGTATCTGAAAAGGAAAAGGTTGCAGGATTTCTTTGTTGAGAAATTAAATGAGATACAGTGAGGTGGGTTACTCTGTTTCCTTGTTTCTTATGTGCCCTGCAAGTACAAAATTGTATGGGATAATCAGTGAAGTTGTTCCTGTTTCATAATTGCTGTAGGGCTCTTCTTGAAACTGGAATAGGCTATACAGGATTTTTGTACTGATTTAGTGAAGTACCTTTTGGAACAAGACAACTGATTAAACCATGTCAGCTTAAGTGAGAGTGCATAATGAAGGTCTAAGGTTTAGAATATGCGATTGGCTATTAAATATAGTCCAGCCTTGTAGCCCAAACAGGAGTGGGGCAGCACTGAGGAAATAATGCTCACAAGGAGAGATTTTATCCCAGTCTTTTCAGAAAGTTGGCAACTGGTGTGCCAAATGGCAGCCCATCACAATGAATGGCACTGTCTGCTTTTGCTGTGACTCAGCTGTGAGATAACTACACCATGTCTGCCTGAAGTGTTGTCGAGGCGGTGAGATGAGTTTGCGTGGAAGAGGGGCAGGGTGAGGTTGTGTGTAGCGCAGTGCCTATATGCACACTTACCTTTGTTCAGCTCTTGCCTTTTTTAAAACTCCCTAGGACTGGAATTAGTGTACTGGGGAGTTGTTTATGATGAGGCTTCCTGACCTTGCTGCGATACAGTAATTGTATAGAATAATATTTTACTTGCAGATGCTTCCCCATTGAATCACTTGGCTAAGTTTAAATTAAGCTACTGTTCAATGTGAATGAGAATGACAGAATTTAACCATCAGAGAATAAAATAACGTACCACACTTTAAATTGTACTCCATACCACTTTACCAGTTTTCTGCACGAAAATGAGCTTCCCTTTTTGCCAAGAATAGCTCTCTCCGAGATATTCCAGCTGAAGCACGTGATGCATGAGTCAGCCTGACTTTGCCTTTGAACCGAAAAGGTTCATTAAAATCTGCAAAATGGTACTCTTTAGAACAAAAACCAAATAACGAAACAGGCGAAAGTCTTCAGTTTTGATGAGTTCTACTTTGAATTTTTGATGCATCTATAGAGCTTTGGATGTAGGAAACCGGACAAAGACAAAGATTACTGATGTATATGAATCTGTTCTAATAAGTTTCCCTTAAAGAAGTAATCTTAAGGAAATGTCATCTAATTTAACAGTTTATCCAAAGGCCATTGGAGTTCTTTCTCTTGACTTCAGCAGGCTGAAGTGACTGAGTGTCACAGTTGAATCTGAAAATATGTTTCAGTGAAGCAAGCTATGTTTGCTACTACATGCCAAGTAGCTTTTTACCTTGTTAATATAATGAAATATTCAATTTGAACAATAGTTTAGTTTAATTGAGCAGTTATCTGATAATCTGCACATGCTTAATGGGGTAAATGCGTGAGGCAGGTGTGAAAAAACCCCAACATTCAGTAAATTAAACTAAAACAGCATTGAATGAACTAATGAGGTGCTGTGGGAGTTGCATTTCAATTAAAAATCTATGAGGATATAAGCAACTTACGAAAGTTGTTTGTTAGTTTTGCTTGCTATCAGTCGAAGGGAAAATCAGTCAAAGACTCCTTAAACACATGACTGAACTGGAAATGAAAGCTGAAAATATGTTTTAATGAAGATATAACAGTTTCTCTTCCAGCTGCATTTGGCAGTCCCACTTCTTAACAGTCTGCCTGGCCTCACGTTCCACACAGTGCAACTTGGATTTTCTCATAACACTTTATGAAAGGGCCAACTGTAGAGAATGACCAACATACATCTCAATTCCTACAGGCACAGTAGAGATGAGCTGTGTGTCTGAGAAAACCATTAGGTTTATAGACTTAAAGAATGAGTAACTCCCGATATGCTTGCAATAAGCTAAGGGGATTGATCTTTAATGGTTTTCCAGATATGCTGAGAGTTATTCAGCAATTTGAAACTCCAGAGGCTGCAGCTGAAGCGGCTAAGAAGAGATTTGATTGTCAGCCTTGCAGAGGTCCAACGAGGACATCGATCATTTGTGAGTAGTGTGGGATATTTGAAGAGAAGCAAAGCAATAGGGAAAAGATGTACCAATGGGAGTGCCATCGACAGGACTTCTGTGAGCCTGAACCAAAGCTTTTTGACATTTTTGAGACTCCTTCCAGTTAATTTAATGAAGATTAAACCAGATATCATCTCTCTTTCATGATGGTCTAACAATGCTTTAATGAATTGTAATAGGACTTCTTGAATTGTGATTACAATAACATTAACATTAATTTATCACCAATATCTATCTATTTCTCCATCTTTCACAGGAACACCCAAGGTGAGGCATAATTTATCCTGGGCTTTCTTCTCTTCTCGTTTTGTAAAATGGGAAAAAATTTTGTTTGGTTAAAATTTGTGATGTGTTGTTACATGTGCTAAAACAGCACAGAGAGCAAAGGGATCCCATTCAGGCCAGATATCTAACGGACAGTAAACAGAATTAACAAAATTAGTGACAATATACCCCTTTCACATATGGAAAGCCTTACTGAGAGCAGGAGGGATGGCCTAGCAGTACCTTAGAACTCAAATTTCTGATTTTGATTTCTTTCGTGTTTTGGTAGGAAACGGATCCACAAATAGTAGTAAAATTATATTCCTGTCAGGTCTTACCACATTCGTGTGCCTTCAGATACCAACCTGTAAGTTTCAGTTACAGGTTTGTCCCCAAAATAAAGTAAAATCTTTCTTTTACAGGGAATTTAATGAGGGGCCTTCCACAAAAAAGTTACAAATAGTCTTCTAAATACTCAAAATGGTGTCTCATTCTTTACTAGAGTAATTAACAATCAAGGCCTTAATGAGTTTAGAATTTGCTGTTATTTCGTTAACCTGGGTGCTTATACATGTCAGTTGACACAGGATTATTCTTGACAGATGGACCTGTAATTTAGCACATCTTTTTCTTTTTCTTGTTATAAAAATAATGCTTTATTCCAGGAGGAAATTGTCATACTCAACGTGTCAAAATATTTGGAAAGTTGCCCAGAACACAAGTTAACCAAGCACCATGCTGTAGTTTTAATGTAAATTAGATTTGTTGCTTAATAAGTTACACAGTGGTTGTATTTCCCATATTTCTCCTGGTTCATCTCAAGGAGCAAGTCAGCATCAAGACTGTGTTTAGATGATGCAGTAGACAGGCTATACAGAGAGATGCAAATGCCTGTGGTTTTGAAGTGGATCAGACTTTGGGCTGTGAATGGCTCTCATCCCATGTTCTACATGAATTTACCTCCAAACTCTCTGAAATTAAAAGGAAAAACTTCTTCTGTAGTGGTGGCCATTGAATCCATGTAACTTTCTGAAAGTATCTCAGACCCCTGCGTTTTTTAAATCCATGGCAAAATTCCCAAAGTTTGATACAAGACACAAGTTTGTTTGATACGAATTCGAGAACAAATAAAGTGTTCATGCAGTCATCAGCATCTCACAGTATGTAGTGTTCTGCTTACAGATTCAATGTTGCATTACATTGTAGCCTTTTGTTATTTTTACAAGTGCAGCTATTTCTCTCAGCATTTTTTTTTTTAAATGTCAGCCGGGGGTTGCATTTAATCTTTCTTAATATATTGCATGACAAAAATAGAGCTGAAAATATCTATCAGTTTTGGCATTGTCATTGTAGCAAAGTATTTTAGAGGTACCTGAAAGTAGTCTATGAAAATAGGTATTTCAGAGGAAGCATAATTCTCTTTGATGAAGAGCTTATTTTAAAGCAAAGACGTTATCTGTATTGCAACCTTGTATGCTTTGGAGTTTTGCATAATTTCTAGCAATCTCAGTGTCTGAATTCTTCTTCATTATGTATTCCGCTGGTTAATTTATGAAGTGTGAGGAATAAACCTGGTTAAAAATAAATTTACTTTGGTGATACTTAATCTTTTTCTACAATACGTGCTGTAATTAACATATTAATCTGTAACAAATGCTAAAAGTTTCTTCCTAATCGCTTTGCCATACATTTCATTTGACATTTCAGTTATATTTCACTGGCTTGCCCTATGAGCATAAAGCGATAAAAAAATTCAATGAAATCGGACATATTCATACTAAGAATCTGATTTTTGTATAAGATTAATTTCATTTTTGTGAAAAGACTCCATAGTTGGGAAGAATGTGGCTTATATGAACAAAAATACCATTTGCTAAATGCCAAGAGGAGGGAATAGAATAAGAATTTAAAAATTATTATGTAACATTTTAGATACAGTCTGAGCTATCTCAGTATAAGCTAAGTGAAAAGCATTACGGAGACACATTCAGTTGCATCATTATGTGGAATAAAAAGCTTACAAATCACAAAACCTGCTACTCTCTAGAAATGAATGTATAAATATGCTGGCATCATACTGTGCTGTGGGTCAAATTCCACTCTTAGCACAGCAGCCCCGCTCAGTTTAACTTTGGGAATAGTTTGAAGAACTTTAACAAGATTGAGTGAGTGAGTTGTTTTGTTACAATGACAGCAATATTCAGGAATTTAGTTTTTCCTTTCAGTGTTGGGAATTCAATGCAAGAGTACTGAGCTTAATTTGAAAGAGTTATAGAAGCAAGGTGATTACAAAAATGCCTCATTTAGTTTCATCAGTGTTGTGTTGTATCAGCTCTTCTCTCTAACCACTGAGAGCATTCTGGTAGACAAATTCTTATGGTTCTTTAATTGTTTGTATTGGACTAGCAACTTAATGTGTTAGTCCTGGACAATGTTCCACAGTGATAGACACAGCAACATAAAACCATGAGTGGGGCCTTATTTCAGTAGTTTCTAATCTACAATAAAACAACAGTATGAAACCTTATGATAGAGTACTGAGGTGATACTTACGACATAGCATGCAACATGGTATACCTAAGAAAAATTAATCTATTTATTAATTTTGAATAATTACCCCAAAGTCCCTGTAACAGGTGTTCCAATTATCACAGAAGGGAAAACCTTTCGTTCTGGGATTACAGGAGAATTGTTTTATTAAGTAGGAGCAACTGAGGGCTAAGGTGCCAAGTTTCCTATTATTGCTCCTGCAGGAAAAGAAAGTCCAAAACTCCAGATTCTCAAAATTACTGTTCATCTGTGATGGCATCCTGTCAGCTAGCAATTATATTTTCGTCTGTAAATGATCCATAAATAAAAGTTGTGATCCTGTGCTGGAGGTCTAGGGGTATGTAGGAAAAGATCAATGTTCCAGATCATGTCAGACCAATGACCTGAGAAGTGAAAACTACAGCACAATAGGAATTTGTTCTGTTTGTGTCCTCCTGTCATCCTTTCCTGAATTTTTCGGGCTGACTCAACTTCTCCTCATGTTATGTTCGTGTGCTTCAATGTTCCTTCCAAAATGAAGCTTGTTTGAATTTGTCTTTTTAACAAATTTGATAAACTTTAGAGTATTTTTCTATTTTATTAGGTCACTGATAACCTTTTTTCCTAAGTGCTTATTAGGTACCTGTCTAACTTTGAATAATTTTTACAGTTTATGCCCAGACAAGCCCTCTGTGGCCCACTTAACACATGACAGCTCTCAGAGAAGGTTTATTCAGTTAATGTCCTCCTTCCTTACAGTAACTGAATGCTGGATGGAAAAATGCACATGGGCTGTCTGTGGCCCTCCAGAGGAGTTCAGGACTCTATGTGTTCCCCTGAAGCATTCTTCCCTGAGGAGGTCTACTTGTGGGTACCCAGTGAAGGTGCACTTGGATGACAGACACAGTGGCATGTCCAGGTGCACATCAAGCAGTATCTGCAGCACAAACCTTCAATAATAGCTTCAGTAATCTATGATGCTGTGTCAGAATTATTGATCAGAAGCCTTACTAAATTTAAGATGCATGACATCTACTGCTCTATGCATTAGGCAAGTTACCTTGCCAGAGATGGAAACCAGGGAAGTTTGACATGACAAATTCCTGAAAAATGTCAGCCATTTCTTGTCACTTATTTATTCCCCAGGCACTGACAAATTAATTCTCTAGTAATTTGTTCTAGTATTTTCCTGGGCACTGAAGTTAAACTCGCTCATCTCCAGTTGTCTGTATCTTCTTTTTCACCTCTTTCTGAAGTTAGGGATGATATTTGCCCTTTTTATTCTTCTGGGGTCTCCCCTCTTCTTTGAAAGCAAGCCTGCGTATGGGAAGTGAGTTAATCATCCCATTTTGGCTTAGAGTTACTGCTGTGGCATGACTGGCATTTGATTCAGCACTTCTCTGATATTAGCATTTGAGAGCATACAGGAGAAACTGCTTGCTCTCTTTTCCTAGTTAGTATTCCAGGACTGACTGGAGCAGAATAGACAGAGATGTCCAGGCTTAGCAGGATTATAATTAAAAGAGAACAAAGAAACTGAGAACAAAGGTGAAAAATAAAAGGGAGAGGTGAGAAAGAAAAAAGACCTGAAGTGTCAAATAGTAATAACAAGTGGATCTCTTGATTTCAATCACAATTATGTTTTTAGGTCGTTTTTAGCTTAAAGCCTTGCTGTCTCTCCCCCTTTTTTGTCTCAAACAGAAAAAGGAAGTTTTATTGTGTGAAGCTGCTAAAAAATGCTAACGTTGGAATTTCCTTCTGCCAAGACATCAAGGTATGTCGCATATGCCTGTATATATATGTATATTTTATAAATAAATATAAATAAATGTATATACACTGACCAGAATATAGAGTTATGATAGTGCTAAGCCTTCAACCTACATAGAAGTAGATTTTATTTGGGATACTGACTGTAGCTCATGGCAGTGACTGCACACGAGATTACGGTGTTCATGAATTGCAGTTTAGCTGCTGAAAGAAAAATTCATTACAGCTTAGCACGGGACAGCTGGTACAACCCTTCTTTGGCAGTGTGTTGTTACATATCTTCTCTAATATTCTGGTTGGAAGATGGATGCCAATGTACTCGGCATCAGACCAGAGACTAGAAAAAGTGGGGGTTTAAGTCCTCATTTCTTATATAATGTAACACTCTGTGATAAGTGATCTGGCTCTCTGTGCTTCAAAGGAAGAAAATTATTCTGTAACTGATGTATTTGTAACCCAAATACATTCTAGTGAATTCACCACAGAAATTTTGCTTTGCTCTTACACTAAAAACACTGCACTGCTGGTTTGGGTGGGCTTTGTTTTGATTTTTTTGTTTTGTTTAATGACCCATTTTCTTGACAAGGTGAAGTAAATAGCCACTTTTCGTTTTCCCACCTGTTTCATGCAGGTGCAGTAGACAGGTTCATTCTTCTAAAACATAGATGGAGTTTATTTAATAGTTCTAAGACCTTTGCAATTTTCCTTTTCACTTACAGTACACTGCATTTATCAGCTGAACGCTACTTGTTCACTGTGGTTTATAGGGAATGTGGTATATCTTTAAAAAACCCTATAAAAAAAGAAAGGTGGCATCCTTCAAAAGGATGTTGGAAGAGGAGAGTATAAATTATCCACTTATTCTCTCACCTGTGGTCTCCTATTGATTTTTGCTTGTTTACAGAAGGGGTTGATTTAGTTACGCTGAGTGTTTCTGTTCTTCTACTTAACAACACCACATATGGCTTTAGTGTAAGCAGCATAGAGAACCATCTGAGAGCACCCTTCTAGGTTTACTTTTCAAATATGCATCACACATCCAACAGGAGATGCTCAAAGAGCTTTGGAGACCTGCTTTGCCTGAACTCTATGCTTGCATTTGCATGATGCTTCTGGCTTATTTTCAGAGACATTTTTATCATGCTAATAACATGCCCTTTTGCGGTTGGCAGGGATGAACCCCACTGAAAGATCAGGAGTTGGTTATGGCGAGTTTTTAGGAAAGATGGCTAATCTGAGATGAGCACAGGAAAGAAAGGTGTCTGCCAAAAGTCTGTGTGTTGAGGACTAAACAATCTGGTGGGTGGAGTAGGGCACCAGGCAGAGTTGGATGTGGGTCACAAGTCACAGAAGTGAAGCCTCAAACAGCAGCCTCTCACTGGGGATTCGTGCAAGAAGGGCTGTTCCTTTCTAGATAGAGCAGGGATGTAAAGTTAAATATGCAAAGGTGTACATGTGTCACCTGGCCAGAAATAAAGGAGAGACTGGAGGTGCTTCTGGGCTGAACCAGAGAGGAAGGGTGTCTTGTCCAAGCTGTGTGCTGCCTGCACAGCTGTGCAGTGAGTGGCCCTTCCGCAGTGCTGGGGTTCCACTGTCCAGGGCAAGGCGATGCTTGTGGCTTGAGCAGTGTGTTTGGTTGGGGTCCCTCTGCTTCTTGGGGTCCCAGAAAGAGCAACTGTTTTTCACTCAACTTTCCTGATACCACCTGTATTTCTGCACACTACTGTCACATGTCCTTTATTACTAAACTGAAGAACCTACCTTATTCAGCCAGCGTCATTACAAAACAAGGCAGGGAGCCAACCTGCAAAGCAAAGAGGAGAAGATAAAGGATTGATGACAGAACGTCACACTACGGGCACAGATTTGAGTTATGAGATTTTGGCTGTAAAGACAAAAATGCCCGAAGGAATGAGATCTGATTACTAAATAATGGGGTAGTGCTAAAAATTTTCATGTAGCTGGAGCAGCTCATACCCTTGAGAGAAGTGCTATTGTATCTCCTGGGTGGAGTCACAAAATGGATAAAAATTCTAATGTGATCTCATTCATAAAAAAAAGCCCCAAGCCAAAAAACAAACAAAACCAAACCCCCAAACCGATCAACCAAAAACCAACAAAAATCCCCCAACATTGCACATTCCACTGACACACAGTGAAAACTGTGTTTCATTGAAGGGATGGAGGGGATAAATACCGTTATACAACTCCGAGGAGGGGAAAAACCAAAACCCCATTATCCTGTTGGATGTGTTCAACAGCTGCTGAAATATACACCAGATGATCAGAAATTAGTATATTATAGTATTGCATATGCTTTCAGATGCTGGTTATAGACTAGAAAATTTATGGAAAGGCTGCTCTGTTATCAACAAAAAGAAGCTATAATAAGAAAGGCCAGAGAACTGAGTGGATAAGCTTTTAAGGAAATTAGGTGCAAATTTATCAGCGTATCTGTGTAATGAGTTTGGAATGAGGGGAGAATAAAATAAAGTAACTGAAATCTGGAGCAGGAGGAGGATTTGCCAGCATCAAGATGTGGTCTGCCCTTTTACATGGTTGTGTTCTGCACAGTACCTGTGTCACTAGGCAACATTATCATGGGGCTTTGGGCAAGTTAATTCTCATCACCCTCTTAATTCTCATCTCAAAGACATTGCAGAAAGCCTTCAGGCTATTTATGAGAACATTTTTACTTTATTAGGAACTTGAACTAGGGGTGGCAGGGTTCTCTAAAGTAGTGAATTTCGATATGAGGAATGAGGATGCTCCACAGGGATTGCTAAAAGACAACTCGAAATTGGAATCAACAGTTTAAAAAACCTACCCCTCTGTCTGGCTATACCAAACTGAAAGATGCTGTACAAATGAAAAGCCAACATGTCACTGTAAAAATCAGAGTTCTGAAGGCAGAGGAGGGTGAAATGAACAAAATAATTTTGCGGGTGCTGGAGTGTTCATGTGTGGTCTGTGAAGGATTTATTTATTTTTTTTTTTAACGCTGAGTAATATTAACTGTGTTATTTGTTATCTCTTTGATGCATCTGGAGAGCATAGACATGGAACTCAACGACTCGTCGCATGTATATTTATATTGATATAGGCCGCAAGTTTGCAGCTTAATTAATGTAATAGAAGGAAGTGAAAATGTAACTAGGGCGGAATTTTATAACAGAGAATTACATCAGTAAGGAGTATAGTTACTAGCAGAAAATAGGAAATGTGTGGCATTATAGGTGAAGACAAGTAAGTACATAAAGTAATTTGAAAAAATCCTGATGTGAGGATTGTAATATCCAATATATTTTTTTCTTAGAGTAAGCTCTTAAATGTGAAAATCTGATGTCTTTGGGGCAAATTTTTATCTAACATAAATTGCTCTACTTCCAGTGTTTCAGAAGAACTATGACATCCTATATCAGCTAAAGAATCTCTCTAAAATTGTACTGAAAGTAACATCTGAAAAGAAAAATAAGACATACTGGTATTCAAACACACCTAAATCAAAGAACTGTTATGATCAAATATTTAAAAATTTAAACTTGCTGCCAAAGTATAGTTCATTAAAACAGTGATTAAAAAATGGTTTCATAAACACTGTTGTAGGATCTGAAATTTGATCAGATTTCAGATTTTCTAATTTTGCACAAGTTTTTGGAATCTTTTATCACTTTAAGTAAGCACTTATTAAATTGCATTAAAATTAAAAAGACTAATTACCCATGTTTTCCCATAAAAATGAAATTATAATCGATGTTATCAGTGACCAAAAAATATTCATATGCTCATGCAGAAGCCCCAGTGTCACTGCACTGTATTCTGCAATGTTAAAAATCTGGGAAAAGTTTCTGGCAGAATTGCAAAACTATGAACATTATTGCCATTCTCAAAAAACATTCAGTATTCAAGGAAAAGCCGTTTATCATAGAAAACACATTGTATAACAAAGTTACAATCTCTAATTAATACAGGAGATTTTCACTGTGCGTTGAATCCCAAATTTGGAATTATCAGAGAGAAAGGTAATTAAGGATAAAGCTGCTGGAGATAAGTAACTCTTCAGCCATCTTCTGGGTGACATATGAAAGCGTCTAAACACTACTGTGAGCAATTAATCTTCTATAACTCACACAATATGCAGATTAAGAACAGATCTAATACTGAGCCACACAACACGTGCTGAAGTTTTGAATCTGCATGTATAGTCAGCATCACATTTCTCGTTGTGCCTTAGTGGGACTTCCATAGAAGGTTAGATCTGGAGATGACAAAAATAATATATGCTGTTAAATTGTTTATTAGCACAAAAACTTCACATAGTGGAAGAAATTATTGTTTATTGAAACAAGACCTTCAAGGGACTCTTTAATTATAAAACAGCTTGATATTTTAAAGAAAATGACACAGACAACAGAAAGAACAATTTACTGTGGGTAGCAGGTTGAGTATAGCTTGGGGCCTGTTAATCAGTCATGCATAACAAGTATCCTATAAAGAGATTGGAATAAACATACAGAAAATGCTGCTTCTGCAAGAGGATTCAAAGAATAATGATAATCTTGCCCAAACACAAGACATTGGGCTACTCTTTGACAAAAGGACAGTAAAATTTAGTGATTGGGGGTTTTTTATGAAGGAGACAGAACCGTGAGGAGGTATAATTACAAGCATATTATTGATCAGATGAGATTAGTCAAGGTAAGTGACATGAGAGGTCTCAAGATGTTCCAGAGCTTACAAATATTTTAGATGTTTTTCAATCTAGACTTACAGAATTGATGATGGTTTGTTTCATGCCTTGAATTGTAGCTTAGCTATGATTATTTTGATTCCTAGTGTGTAATTGTATCTAGTTTGGCTGTGATAGCACGTCGGTTTTCCTGACCTTCTGTCTTCCCACTGGCTGAGTGGCAGGGCAGCAGCTGAATTGTCATCTGTTTTGCGTGTGATTCCCAGTTAGGCAGATAATATTCTGATTAACATTATTAAGGGTATAGTGTTTGGTTGCCAACATCAACAGAAGAGGTTATATGGTACATTGAGGTCTCTCCACAGAGTATATAGACAACATTAATGAGATTTCACATGTTGCAACAGGTGGTAACGGATGCAGAGTGTAACGAGCAATGATTTAACATTTTGCAGTGGTAGCATGTATTTCTTCTGGAAATAATTTTGCTATAGCCATTGATAAGCTGGGCGACTAGTCTAATATAGTCAATAGTATGAATATGGCCACTCCAAAGGGCAGTTTGTCCTATCCTAAAATAAATTAGATGCAGTGACTCACACTGCCTGGAAAGGAAGGCTAGATAATTAGCTCAGGTTCAGTTCTTGAGTTTTAGTTGTTGGAAGTTCAGCTGTGCTGAATGCCTCTCATACTTTTCTGAAAGTTAAGAGATGCATAAGAAAGCTTCTAACAACAGCTTTCTGTTCATTATCCACATTCACTGGAAAACAGTGCTAACATGTTGAGCAAGTTGTCAGATTCTATGGCTTAAGTGTTTAAGTGCTGCCAGGTAAATACTGAAAATACCATTTCTGCCGGCAATTACACATCCTTCAATAAATCAAAACAGACTAATGCATGCATCAACGTGTGTAAACTGTGTGACTGCAAGGGCTAGTAGCATGCATAGCAAGTTATGTGGCTAAATGTAGAAATAAGTAAATATTCCTCTCAGTCCCTCCAGATACAATGGTTGGTTCTTTTTCAGGGCCTTACAGAATTTTGGAGGTAGAGACAAGACTGCTTGCAGTGCTGCTTTACCCTCTGTCAGGCTAGAATTTTAGCCACTCTGTGTGCAGCATCTCCAAATTAGATGCATTTTACCTCATTAATCACTGCTAGGAAATACCACATTTTATTCACCCTGAACCCAGAGTCTGATCCTCATCATTAACTGCCATCTGCTACTTTGTGATAAAGTTATCCTCGGGCTTCCTCTATCTAAGTCAGGTAAGAATGTCAAAATGGCATTATTAAAGTTGGAAAGACTATTTAGTCATTAGCATGCCTAGAATGAGGGACTGTACGTAAAATTAGGTGGGTTTGGTTGTTTGCCATCTGCACGTTGGTTTTGTTGGAGACTGTAGACAGACACCCATGATTTTCAGTCTTTTGCAGACCTGCTGCTGAGGCCAAATCCCTGTACAGGACTGCCAGGGAAGCTGACACCTTGGCCTTGTAGTCTGAGATCTAGACAGATAAAATGACCCAAAGTGACTGGTAGCACCGTGCTGTGCATCCTTGTAGCCTATTATATACGGGGTTATCACTGGTAGTGATGGACCATATGTCACATTGCTTTGTTTTATCCAAGGGCACTTTTCTTGACTCCCCTTGCTTGCCGCAGCTACAGAGCATTTGAGTAGTTCAAGACTAGTAGCAAAAATAAAAGATTAGATGGTTATTGCTTAATGATGAGTCTTGTTCAGAAACCTTCGTCCTTGCAGTTACTTGGACTAGAGCATCTATTTTATGAGGAAAGGCTGAGAGACCTAGGTCTGTTTAGCCTGAAAAAGAGAAGACTGAGAGGGGATCCTATCAATATCTAGAGGGTAGGTGTCAAGAGGATGGGGCAGACCCTTTTGAGTGATGCCCAGTGACAGAACAAGGGGTAGTGGGCACAAACTGGAACACAGGAAATTCTCTCTGAACATAAGGAAAAACTTCCTTACTTCGAAGGTGTCAAAGCACTGGAACAGGCTGCCCTGAGAGACTGTGGAATCTCCTCTGGAGATATTCCAAACCTGCCCAGCCAAGTATTTGGACTAGATGGTCTCCAGAGGTCCCTTCCAATCCCTGTCGTTCTGTGTGATTCCTTAATGTCTCCTGCTACTCCAAACCCGTTCCACCTCTCTTTAGTAAACTTTCACAATCTCACCTAGAAGTAGTTAGGGTTTATGGGGCTTTTCTGAGCACCTCAGTAAAGTGAGATTTTATTTTGGTGTTTTAACTACGTGTTGTCTTTTGATAGGAGTATGATAGAACTTGTCCCTGAAAGGCTGAGTATGTCCACTGAGCATCTGAGGTCCCTCCTTGATTGGCTGAAGTCAGACACCAACACGTGGCAGGATCGGGACCCTGGGCAGGGTAAGTGGACACGTGCAGTGAGTCTACCCAGTGCTTTGAGGGTTTAGCATCGATGCTCTGCTGCAACTGTACCTCCTGAGAGTTAATGAAGATTAGATCTCATCTAGATATATAGCTCCAACAGACTGAAACTTCCTTAATAAATTTTAGGATAGACTTTAGTGCAGAATTACAGTGTAGGTCTCTAGCTATTAAAAAATGAATTATTGTTACTGATGTAACTCAGGAGCAGAGCACCCAGACAGCAATGGCCTGAGCTAATTCCCCCAAAGATTAGTCTCTGTTCCTGGAAGATAAGTGCTCCAGCCTTGTTTCCTTATGTTGGATTTTTATATAGCACCTTGTGTAGCACTGCACCATTTTCGTGTGCGCATACTGTACAGGTCTGTATCAACAAGATCAGGGAAAGTATTATATCACTTCTAATTTGGAAAGACTTGGTGAAGGTTATCTCTGCCTGAAGCAAAGATGCTACTAGGCTGAATATAAAGCTATTGGAATAATTTCTCATGAATAATATATTAAACAATTTCACTTCCGCTCCCCCTCCCTGTGTGTATGGATTGTTTGAATATTTTTTAATAGAAAAAAAAGGAGCTATTTAATAATGAAACCAAAATAATGTTGAATACATAAGTCAGTTACAGGCGGCAGATTGAGAGATAGTCTTTAGTCTGGATAGATACTTTAAATACTCAAACTATTAGTGACTCGTCTGTGCTGGTAAGTTTTGATTTGCAGGTCATTTTTGAGTAAGCTGATATGGGCATCTGATGCCCCAGTTTTAAGCTATTTTGACTCGGTGCTCAATCACTGGTTGTCATTTTCCCTCCCCAAATGCCTAAAGATGGTTCATAGGAGCTCATGTTTGGTACCCACTACTTTTCAGCTTGAAGATGAAATTTTGCTCTGATAACCATTGCCTTTTTAATATTTATACTTTTTAAAGCTGATGGAAACAAAACACAAAATGGGGAAAAGTTGAATTTATGGTGAATTTTTTTTTCAGAATATGACTCTTTGCTTATGATGATCTTTGTAACACTTAGCTACCTGTTTACAGGAAGATAAATATAAGAGGCTCAAAGAGAGAACATGAGTATGGAGAGTATTTGTTAAAGTCTTCTCAAGAATGTGCTAAGTTTGCTAAGTTTGCAGAAAGTCAGTGATATGTAGGAGTAGACTGTAGCGTTCCTCTTTTCATAGTAAGTCTTCTCATTATGCCGTTTCACCAGCAATGATGAGGTAGTCACTTGGGTTTCTGGTGTCCTGGTGAGTGACAGCTGTGGACTGACTGTTCAGCCAGGTCTCTTTCATGCTTAGGTACAGGTTGATCTGGATGGCATTGAACCTGCAAGGCAACACGTTCCCTTTCCAGAGTTCATTTCTCTAGAACTTCTTTTTCGAGGAAAAAATAATTTAAAAAAAAAAAAAAAAGAGAGAGAGAGAGAACTTTATCTGTGAAAAGGGAGAAGCTTATCTCTGCTCATGATTTGTCAAGCTTCTTCAGATGTAACTTCATTGAGAGCAAGTTGCTGTAATTTTCTTGCGAGAAAACAGGAAGGTAACTGCCTTCAAAGATTTAGGTAAATATATTTTCATGATATCTTCCCATTCTAGTAGTCTCACCTTTGTTTCATTAGTGGCAGTTTCATAGCAGTCTTTCTTCCTTTATGTTGTTCTCTTTTTTAAAAAAGCAAATTTAAAATTGCTAATTGTACCTATATTTGGATGTGTGTGACATATTTCATAAAGATGAGAGATTCAATTAACATAATATGCAGACAAAGCTCATAATGTTTGAGCCACCTTCCCCCACCTCCCCGCCTCTCACCCAGAGGGTGCATGCTAAACCTTCTAGTGTTTTTTAAAAAACAAAGGCAAATCATTTGTGCAGAGCTGATATCAGAAGAAAGGGACTTCATGCACAATTTAATTGAACATTTGTTCTTAACTTTACTCAGGGACATTTGACATGAAAACTCTTACCGTATTTGGCACAAAGTCCCACTGATTTCACAGTGAAACCAGTTGCCTGTATCCAGAGCTAGATGGTTTAGGGAGGCAGTGGAAGATGATTGCATATTGTACAATCTCCCAGGCTCTCAGGGGCAATTAGAAATGCAAACCTGTTACCCTGGCAACTGCAGAATTTGACAGCACTTGAAATCTCTGATCTCTTTGGATAAGGCAGCAGCATTTCTAAATTTTCTTCATTCACCTTACTGTAGTTGTGATGAGGTTATCTGATGCAATTCCTCTTCTCTGCTGAAAAGACCTTATGATTATAGAGCTAATACATAACAGCAATTGTGCAGAATAGAGGTTCCAAAATTTCACTCCATGGACCACTGGTGAACTGTCAAGTGCCAACTGGCTGCAAGATGGTGGTTCACTCCCTGTGTTTCCAGCTGTTACTATTTCACCAAAAGGCAGCTAAACACATTATATGTTCTCCTAATAGCTCCAGAGAAAAATAAAATCAATGGCAAACATCTGAAGTGCTAATACCAAGCTTGTTCTCTTTTCCCCATCCTCTATTTTGTTGTGGTCACATACTCTCAGTTTTGTTGAATTTGGAGACTTGGCTGCACTCAGTCACAATAAAGTCACCTTAGCATAGCCCATATTTTTGTTGTAAAATTGAAAGTGAGAAATTATGTGTTGGATGGAGCTGGATTCTCTGGAATTGGGGAATGTGAAGAAATAATTTAGTGGGGTAAAAGCACAGCAGGTACAAACCCATGCTTTTGCTGAGAAAAGAGGTAACAGGAATTAACTGCTAGTCAAACACAGAAAAATTAGGTGTAAAATAAATATTTTTACCCATAAGACAAACACTGTACATAGGGAAGCTCTAGATTCCCTGCCTTTTTGAACTGTTCAAGGAAAGACTGAATTTCCTTTTTTGTGGATGGTTGATATTAGTTACTTTAGTCAATACAGGAGTAATATTACAGGTGTTTTCTTATCAGAAGATCTGACAAGATGAATTTATTCAAAACCTTAGTTTGAAAATGTACTTTACTGTCTCTCTGCTTAAAAAAAAATAAAAAATATTCCTGGTTAATGCTCAATATCACCATAATATTTTTATACAGTTGATTGGGCTACTTTAGAGGTTTTTTTTGTAAATTTGTGAGGCTAAAATGGAAGATTTCACTGGAAAAAATTGAAATTAAGTTTTTTTCATAGCCCTAAGCTTGAAAAAGGCCTGTGTTCTGTTTGCTTCCTTGAAGTGTCTCCTGTACTGGGAAGCAGTTCCTTAAACTTCAGGTAACCTCTGAGTATCCTGGGTGAGGTTTGAGAAATGTCAGAAGCATCCACCACCACTTCACTAGAGTCTATCTCAGATTAATCTTGGTTTACCCTCCAATAACTATTAAAAACTCAGACAGCCATAAAACTCTTATTCTCCTAGTTAGTATTTTGGATACTACTCATCCTCTTTTCCTTTCAACTTTCAGCAGATTTGGCATTTGTGCCAAACACTGATTCATAGCCTTAGAAATAAATCCTTCTATGTAGGGAACTTCCCATCGCCTAATTTTCTCCCCCTTATTGAGAAAGAATTGCCTCCAAACTCAGGTGCTAATTAGATCATTGGCTCTGTGATACAGCTGCTGACTTCGCTACCTCTTCTTAATAACTAGCCCTAACTAATGACTTGGCTGCTATTAAGCTCTAGCTGATATTAAGTGGCAAACTCAGTGAAATGGCTCCACATGCCCACAGCTATCTAAAGGCCTGTAATCTTAAAACTAGATTATAATTTTATCTTCAGAAAAAAGTTTCATATAATGACATTTACTTTTCTCGCAGATGTCAGTTAAAGGGCTGAAGGGTTTCATCCCAGTGGCATCACGGTTTCATTTAGCCTTTAGAAAAAAAAAATAATCTAGTAGCTTTTTCCAGAAGCACTAAACTTGCTTATATATATCAGAGATAGAAAATTCTGTTTTAAAGTTTTGGGGGATTTGCTGTTGTTTTGTTTTATTGTTTTGTGGAGTGTGGGGTTTTATGTTTGTTTTGGTTTTTTTTTTGGTTTTGGTTGGTTTTGGTTGTTTTCCCCATTTCATTTGGGGTTCTGTCCTTGTGGTATGTCAGCTAATTAGTATTTAGGCAAATTAATCTTCAAGTGACACTAGGAGGTGCGAAGTTAATTTTCGCTCCTTCCTGGTTTCTTTATGACTATCTAATTATTCATGAATGTTGTAGGGGTTATGTTCTAGAAAGGCAACTCAGCATGGGGTTAAGCAGTGCCCCAACAGAGGAAGAAAGGGTAAAAAATTTACATATTTGACAGGCATACAGCTGCTTTGAGATTGTCATTCTCCAATTTTCACTTCTGTCCTGTTGGTATTGTAAATTATTAATCAAACAATGATTACCTGTACAATCCTCTGAGCTTTGTTAATATGAACTAAGACACCTGTCATATGCTCAGGAGAAGTTATGATCTCAGAGCCAAATTTTCCCTTGCATTACGCTTATGCAACTTGCTTATCAATCAAGGAGTCTGGCACACAGGAGGAAGCATAATTTTGCTGTGAATTAAAAAGGATAAGGAAAGAATTTTGATACAGGTTGAGATGAGACCTCTTAAGGACAGAGGAAGAAATTCTGGCTCAGGAGGTCATAAAAAAATCTGTGCAATGTAAAAAGAGAGTGCAAAGAAAATTCTGCAGGCACCATGGTTTAAAGAACAAAACAGAAAGTAGATAAACATAATAAGGAAAGAATCTAAATAAAATTCTCAGGAGGAGAAAGGAGGTATAGAGATAGTTGTGGAAGAAATAAAGTAAATGAGGCAAAAAATAGTAAAGTCTTATGAGCGTACAATTGAATTTCAAGGATATCTGATACAGGACGTAAACATTTGTGGAGGATAAGTGATGTCATCAAATCACAAAAAAAGGGAGGTAGGCTCAGCTGCAATGTCTGAAGGCTCTCTGAATAGGAGGAAGATGAAGCCAGAAAGGTAGAATTGGGAAAGGTTTGCATTATTTCATCTTTTTCATTTGCAGTTATTGGAGTTGTATTTGATCTGCAGGTAGTAGAGATGGTCAGATGTGTTCAGTAACTAACAGAAATAAGGTCCAGAATTACTCAGGTTCAATATTTACAGTCAGAATGAGGAGAAATATCTGAAAATAAAATAATCTCTCCTCCAAAGGTAAATGTAAAATAATCTCAATAATTTGGGCAAAAATGTGAGATGTGTGTGTTTTCTTTGAACTTTTCCAGGCAAATTTTTGACTTTTCTAAAACCAAAATATATTATTTAATTTTGTCCCAATTCAAGCTTAGAGTTCTTCAAGACTTAAAGAGCAAATGTAAAAAATACTTTCCCCACTCTTCTTCCATTTTGACCTTTTTAGAAAAGAAACTGTGGCCAGTGTTGAGGCACCAAAGAGATGAGATGTGTAATAAAGAGACACCAAGGTTAGTGAAAGGCATCTCAAACTATTCAAACCCCAGCGTTTATCTGAATGCAAACCAGAACAGAGCAACGTTTGAAACACAGAAGATTCAGCAAGATGGTTTAAAATGACAGATTAAAGACATCTCTCTCACCTTTCTGCTCTTTTTGTGCGGGACCCTTGAGATCTTTGTCAGTCCAACAAATTTCAGTGCATTTCTCATTGCAACAGGTTCTATTTTAAGTCCCTCTGGGACATGGTTCTTTCTTCTTTCCATCACCTCTAAAGCTTGACTTTGCAGCTGCTCCTTACCAAGACCAACAGACTTGTGTTGCAGGTTTCTTGTTTCCTGCCTATTTTTCCCACCTTGTACTCCAGAATGTGCTTTTCCTCATTGATTTCTGGGCTTGCAGTTGCTTTACAAGAAGTAACAACTCCTATTTCTGCGAGAGGGTCTCACCTTTGGTTGGGCCAGGTAGATGTGAATACAGAGCCTTCCTCCCATCTGCCCCACTGCAGCCTTTCTAATAGAATATAGCACATAAACCATACAGGTGCTGTCCATCTTAGAAACATTTCTCCTTCCAATACATGCACTCGCTCACCCTCATTTTACACCACTATAAAACAAATATCTGGAATATTTTGTGTAAAAAAAAAAGAAGAAAAAAAAAGACAAAATTAATAAAGCTTAAGCTTCCCATTATTGCTTGGTCAGAAGGCCACTGTTAATTAATTTATACTGTGATAGTTTTGAAGTCGGTTTTAGCTGTAAAGTTACTGAAAAATGGCGACATACTGACCACTCTAAAGAAGCAGAAGTTTGCCAATCTCAGTTTCAGGTAAACAAATGGTGCAGGCGTTAATAGCATATTTGAGTGTTGGTTCAGAGAACAGAGAAGACAAATGGATTTTCAGGGGTGACAGAAGAAAAGCTGAGGTTCCAGACAGAGGAATCGGTATTAACTAAAACATGTGAAGAAGGAATTAGCCTTCAAACTTGTCAATATTTCGAAGAACTGTAAAGACTATAAAAACAGAATGAAGAGTACGATTTTTTTTTGTGTGATTTCATTATGATCCATTTCAGGCAGAATTTATTCTTCAAATGATGTGTACCCAGCCAATTTCACTGCCTCCTCCTCCTCTTGTTAAAATCAAAAGCAATATAGCTTTCTCAAAAAAAAAAAAAAAAGAAAGAAAAAAAAGGCAAAAAAAGCAGCATAATATCTTGGTGGTTTCTTAAGAGATCTCTTCTCACAGTTATAGGTATGTTAGAAAGGAAATTGATGTATCTTCCTTTCTTCTTTGTGTGTTCTTGGTACCACAAGCTGTGCACACCATGCTTTCAATTAATTTAAACTAACTTTCCATCTGCTCCAACAAATGTAGGATTTGAGTGAAAGACAGTATGATGGAGTGACATGAAATACGCTAATAGCAAACACTAATGTGAAAGCCAGTCTTCTGTGGAAAATGTAATATCCATAGTACACTCTTTCTTCTCCATATTAAAGGCTCACTTCAGTGAAAAATGATTATTGTTTTCAATATTTGCCTAATCAAGATGGGAAATGAAAGCTTTAGTGATGGAGATAGAGATTTACATTTTACAGAACATAGTAATGGGGAGAACAGGATGTATCAGATCGATTCCTTTTTAATTGCCACTTTCATCAAGCTTCATGTTACGGAATTATTTCTTAATGTTTATACACTTAAAACAGAAGAACACAAATGCTGAATATAATTAGAACTTGGAAAGCTTTGGCTTTGTTATCAGTTTGATCAGAATACTGTGTATTTTGCAAATATTCTATTTTTCCCTGACAAATTAAAGTTCCAAGAAAGGTATTTAAATTAGAAAAGCCAAGGCCACAGTAAAACAGCTACAATGGCTCCATTCAAGTAACAACACAGACTAAATTATAGTAACTATGTACAACAAAAGCCTTTTGCTACTAAATGTATGCACTTTTCAGACATTACTGTAGTCCTTTGTGTGTAAGTTTTAGTGGTTTGGTGTTTTTTTTTGTTCTCTGGCTTTTGGGTGGTTTTAGGTTTTTTCTGTGTAGGTTTTTTTGTTTTTTTTTAGTATAAAGTAGGAACCTAACTGTGATTTTACCACCAGCCTCTCAAGCAATAACTGTTTAAACCCGTGTGGTAATTAAATTCTACCTGCAGCCTAATCTTGTTCCCAATTGAACCCCTGAGAATAGAGTATGGCATTTTTTCCCAATTTAAATTAGCATGTGAATATGCAAAGTGGAACTTAGTTTGGACCATGATTCTTCCTTTATGTATTTTCTATATTAAACAATGTTCTTTTAACCCTGGTTTGACCACTGCAACTCATCAAATAAATGCCGATCAGAATTCTAGACTTGGTGAGGTGCACAAGGAAGCATGGTGGCAGCATTACTGTGAACAGTAGCAGGTAAAGCATAGTAAGCTTATTCTTGATAATTCATACTTCCAACTCAATATCACATGCACTTAAAAGTAGAATTCCAGAGAGGATAATTCTCTATAATTTCCTGCAGATCCATGAAAAGTGATGTCATGTTTTCGTGGCAGTTATACGCCTGAGTCCCAACCTGCAGTAACGACAGATACTTCTCAACTGTTGCAGTCTATAGCTGCCACCTCTCTCTGGTTAAAATTCCTCAAACACTGATGGTTTTTTGGGGGGTTGGTGGTTTTTGTTTAGTTGGTTTGGATTTCTTTTTGTTTTTAAAGACCCATCTGGAAGGCCTCTATTCTTGGCAAGGCTGAGCAAGAGCTGAATTGCAGGTGTCCTCAGAGTCTACCTATAGATCGAGCAGCGTAAAAGATAACCGGTGGATGAAGGAGAGTATCCTTCAGAGTGAGAAGGATTTCTGAATTTCTTTCTTTCCCTGGGAGTCTATAAGCATCTAGCAACTAATGCCTAGCATTTCACAGCAGTGTACCCTCATCACCAATTTATGGCAATTTTGCGAGAGACATTGACTGCCAGAGCTCTTCCATCCTGTAGAAAAGTATTAAAGATTTCCCAGGGCAAGATGATATGGGAGTAGAAGCTGCTTAATTTCCTTTAGTTCCTTTTTATTTTGCTGCAAACAGACCCAACCAAAGAGAATTCTGTTCATCAGCTGCTTTTCTTTATCGAATATGCTTTAGATGTAACAATGGTTTCAAAGATAGAAGGATACAAGACAGGAGAGGTTTATAATACTTTTTGTCTGACCAGCTGAGACAGGTATGTAAGAAAAAAATGGACATTCTTTTGAACATACAGTAAAATCATTCTTCATTGATATTTAGCAAGTGTCCTGTGTGTCCAAATCCAGTCCATTTTCCCAATCATGTCATGAAAAAGTATTAATTTTCCCTACTGACCTTTCCTTCCTACTATTCTACAGGATGTTTATATGCCTATGGAAGATAATGTCCTCAAGAATTTATACACTCAACCCAAAACCCTTGTAAGAGGAGTAATTAGACAGGCTTAATTAAAGCTGGCATGACGAAATACATGTCAGTAAGCCTTCACAATTCTGCACAGAAAGGCATTTTCGAAGAACTCTGACTGCTGCGTTAGTCATGATCATTTTTCAGGTAGTATATGCAACAGTATAATATTTAACCGCCATAAAATGTTTTCCCAGTTGGCACTGTTCCATGTGTAACTCAACCATTTAATCAATCTGTCTCATTCGTTGTTAGATTACAACTGGTGTGACTGCAGAGAAGAGAGAAGAAAGGAGAAAATGAGATGGTCCATTAGAAAACACCACCCAGAAGTGACAGGTTAAGCTATTTGAAATGAAGATAATCATGAATGATTTTGGAGATATTTTATTTTATGTGTAAATTGGATCATTGGCTGAAAAATAATCACTTTGGTCCATCAAAGACGTAACCCAGAAATGAGGTGGTGATAGAAGTTAACAGAGGATGAGTAATAGAGGTAAGAGATCAAGCATGTAGCAAGGCAGGGATGATAGTACAAGTTATTTAACACAGGGAACAATGGCAACTACTGGTAATTAGCAGTAAAGAGAGCACATTTTCCCCTTATAAATCTGCTGCTGGTGTCGGTGTGACTAGCCTGGATGCAGGTTGAACAGAGAACATGGCTCTGAGATGCTAACAAGAAAGCAGGAAAGAATTATCAGAGCATGACTTGTGGAGGGAGAGGGGTGACTCCAAGAAGATCAGAGGAAGAAGAAAATCAGAGAAATGTGTCAGGAAATATGTGCAGTCTACTGGTATATGTGCTTCTAGATATTTTCTGTGCCCAGCAGAATAAAATTCCTATATGGACATAACTCTAGAGATCAAGGTATATATTTTTAGCCTGCAGGTTCCAAATTGCACATTGATAGTCATTATTGAAGAAAGATGTCTTTGTTGTGGGACTGATTGCACTCCAAAATACAGTCCTTTACATCTCTTACAAGATGTAAATCCTGTTTTTAAAACTATTCCTAGTTTGTGTGAGCTAGAATTTCTTTTCATGTTATAAAGAATGTGGTATCTGCAAACGTTCACGGTTATGTGTTGGGTAAGTGTGAGCTGACAGAGATGAAGCAGCATTTTATTAAAGTCTGCCTTTCAGAAGCAAAGGAAAAAAGATTTCCTCTCTCTTCCATCTGACCCTGTGTGCCTGTATGTGCAGGTGCCACACCACAGGCCTAATAGCAGCAGAGAAGAACTTTTCTAGATTATCACAATATTTGATAACCATAACAGCTGAAAACTGTTCCTGGCTGTGATAGAAGAAAGACCTTATGCGCAATTTCAGCATTTCTTGCATTGTTCATACAGTGGTATAGATTTTTCATGGAACAGGAGAAAATATCTTGAGTAATAGCTCAGGTGTTATTTTCCGTAATATTCTGGGTCATGATAAAGAATAACATACATTTATAATTTAACCTAACTGTTTATGAGGCAAATTACATGGATCTGTTATCTGGCTTTACTGCTTGTATCCTAGAAGCTTAATTTGAGAGAAACCATACATACATAGTGTATATGCATAGTTTATATACATTTATATATGAGGAGTGTGTGTGTGCATACTTCTCAATTGTTATTTGAGCAATTTCCATAATGGAAAATATTTTCAGACACAGATTATTCTGTGTAGTTTATGAGAGATAATAATTCAGCTATCAAGCATTCAGTATTATTCACTCAGTCATGTGGTGGCGCAAATTATCTCTTTCACCTCCTCATACTTAGGAATACTCATTACTTGAAATAATTTTGTTTCCCAGTCCTGAAGGATGTGAAGGATAGGATTTAAGATTAACTACAGCTGTTTGTGACTAGAAAGACATGTCAATCTTGAGGCTTCTAGATTCAATTCAAAAGTTAAATTTGTCTAGTATTATCATAAAATGGAAATGTACCATCCTACTGTCAAAGCAGTCAAGTATATTCCAGAATAAGACCATGGTTAATAGGACATTAATCATTAACCATTATTCAGAGACAGTTTGAATAAAGCTGGAGGAATTATAAAAAGTACAAATGAGCTCTGAAAAAAACAGCTGAATTTGGGTTTGACAAAACTATCAAGTGGACACGAAGAAAAAATCTAATGTGTAGCTAGAAAAGACTTGCACAAGTGACAGGCCAGTGGACTATAATGAATGAACAACTCTCTGGCTGATTGATTTACTCAGATGTTAATAAACAGTGTGCTATCTAGACTTGTCCACAGTCGCAGTACACCACTGGTCTCCTGGGAGTCATCCATTGATGGACTTTGGGCTGTCCATATGGCAGCAGGCTGGAGAGGCCACTGCATTTCAGTGAAATGCCTCCTTTTGTTGAAAAACACCTTCTTGAATGGTTTCTTGCAGGGAGAACACACTGCATTCCTGGGCGGCTGCAGAGACAGGTGAAGGTGCGCCTAAAAGTGGTAGATCACAGACCTTGCGTCAGCTCCTGACGAGTGCATGAAACTTCTCCAGAGTGGGAGAGAGAGTTGTCCCTGCACGGGCACAACCCAGAAACTGCATTCCTTCGGAGCAACTACACTGTATATGTGAGTTACAGCTGGGGCGTTTGTAGGGGCTGCATATCATGCCTGGGCCACAAAATGAGTAGAGATCTCATTTCATTTTATAGTAGTTTATCGATGATACCGATCTGTATATAGTTCAGGTAATGGTTTAAAACTTGTAATGCTTTTAAAATACTTTTAGACATTAAGTTGTAGCTTGACAGTCTAAAAATGTTGACTGTCGTTATTAAATGTGCAAAATATTCCACTCTTACAAGAAAGGTTTTCTGGAGTACTGTTTACCATTTTCTTTGTTCAGCTTAATGTCTGTCTTTTTTCTCTTTTTCTTTTTCTTTTTTTTTTGAATAAAAAAGTAAACCACAAAATAAAACCAAAACAGGCAAATCTTTCATACATGATTATAATACCTTAGAGGTAATTATTAAGATTAAGCACCTGGCTTACATAAATTGTTATCTCAATTGACATTCAATAAGCCAAAATTGCAACAAGTAACAGGTTTTTCTAGAATTCTTTTAAAATGCTAAGTTGTTTGCATGCTCCGGTTCTTCATATTCTCATTTTTGTCTTAGTTTGTGAAGACTGGCTTTAAATCAGTAAACAGGCTTTCAAGGCTTGTGGTAGGTCTTAGGTAAGGTGAAAAATGATGCTAAAATATGCAGTGATAATTGAGTGTCAATTTAAGAACATGTTCACCGTTGAGCAGGTGCCTGTTGTTTCCTGTGAACTTGAGGTTATTGTTAATACCCTGTTAACAGGTTCCCAGGAGTTTCTATGCAGTTCATTTCGCACTTGGACGTTGCAGTATTTGCAACAATTCACAGAGTTCAGAAATGTCCAGGAGACTTTGGCAGGGACGGCCAAGAGAAATGCTAATAAGGAAAACAGAACAGAAGTCTGAGCCAGGATTTGACTGTTGCCAGACTCTGTCAGCGCTACACAATGTTGACATGAAAAAAAGGAGTTCTTTCATCTCCCCAATGGGGATTTTATTTATTTATTAACAGAGAAGTAACAGAATGTAAAATGCAAGCGAGGGCTTGAAAGAAGCCCATTGTGTTAGGCCAGTGACATCTCTCTCAAATGAGTATCTGTGAATGGATTTTGCTTCATGAAAGAGCTATATAACAAAATGATCTATCAGTCAGATCAGTGTTTATCATCCAGCAAAGTAATTTATGACTCTACAGACTGGGAGGAAAATACTAGTGAAGAAAAGCTGATCTGATTTATAGGCTTATGCTTTGGTGTAAGTTCACCAGTTGTATAAATACATATAGGTGTAAAGCAGTAGCAAGTCAGGCAACTGGACTGCCGAAGTCTTAGGTCGGTTACACATCAGATGCTAAAGAACATCTTCAAACCTGTCTTCACTTCTGATTGGAAAGGCAAACAATAGAATTGTGATACGTAATGAAAGACTAACTCCAAAGGGCAGAAATCACAGCAGGTTTGTGAAGCTCCCACCGAGATACGTAACAACACCCAGACTTCTAGGGAAACAGCTAATGAGTGCCAACAGCATCGTCAAGCCTTAGACTGGCTTTTAGTCTGAAGCCCATCCTAGATTTCGGTGTAAGCAACTATTTTGGGCAAATTTCTGCAACAGGTACCTTTTCTACTTAACTGTTTTGTGATGCTAATACTAGTGAGTGGCAAATTTTCACAGTCTTGACTCATGTGCCATCCTACTTCTGAACAGGTTCACTTTTGGACTAAGTGCTTAAAGAAAAAAGAAGAAAAGGTCAGCAGGCTCATTCAGTAGCATTTCCTTAGAGATTTGGTACCCTTCATGTCAACTATGAGAAAATCATCAAAATCCTTTTATTAAAACTCTGGTGTAATACTGGTAAATGTCTTCTGACTCACAAGAAGTTGGACAGCTCTTAAGAATGGTTCTGGTTTTTTTAAAGAGTGATTTTTACAGAATGCATTAAGAAANCCCCCAGTGAAACCCTGAAGTAGCCAAAAATCCATCTACTGGGCTAGTGAAGATGACTGGTACAAATCGGTGCTGCCTACTGTCCCCCACTTCCATATTTTTAAAGGTATTTGAGTTGCCCCAATTCCCATATTAATTAGTCTGCAGTACAGTTTAATTGCATTGTACTTTTGTTTTCCCAATGAACTGAGCTTTTAATGAGTATTCACTGTTTAATAACCAATTAAAATATAGTCTATTATTTTGTGTGTGATAATGGAACTCATCACCTCTGCTGTTTATATTTGCCTATATCCACACACACACATATCTTGATACTTTGATTTGAACAATCAATCTATTACATCCATGTATCTATCTTTGCGGTAAGAGAGTTATACCTTCACTAAATAATGACATTTAAACACACTGCCTCCCTCTCTACTTTAGCCTAAGCAGGACAGAAGACAAAGAAGAGCTGCAGTAGCAAGCGGATTTTTGTTTTAAGTTGAAGAATGAACGAACTGAAGAACGCAAGTCCTGGATTGCATCCATTCAGCCCCAGATGACAGAGTTGTGCACAGTGCATGTTTTCATCGGTTTCAAGGTACTCTGTGCTCATTTACTGAAGAAAGTACACAGTGCCAAAGAAGAGAAATTAGGAGTGAGGGAAATACTGCAGCCCACAAGTTGTCTAAATGATGACAGTCAACTACAATTAAAAGTAGGTTTATCACAGAACTGATAAAAGAATAAGCCCTGATAGCTTTTAATAAGGTGCCAAGCTAGTGCATCAGTGCAAGAATGATGCCTGGATGTCAATGGCACAGAAACCAAATGATGAGAACTGTCCTAACTGAGTGAGAAAGGAGGAAAGGGGGGGAACCAACCAGCAACACCCGCCCCCAACCGCTTCATGTGGTGCTGTTGTTTCATTTACTGGGTTGGGGAAGAGTCTACTAATCTTGTACAAATGCTGACTGGCAGTCCAGCAGTAATGGGGCCTGACACACACGTCAGAACTGATAAAAGGTATAAGGTCTGGCAGGAAAGTGGGTAGAGTCTGCCTCAGGGCTACCGACCCTCCCCAGCCCTGTGCCTGGGTGGCAGAGGTGGTAGCCCCTCCTCTGGGAAGGGTTCAGCTCTCAGGCTGGTGTCTGCTTGAGGTACTGGCATGAGATGTCTCTGCATCCTGGCTCTTTGGTGGCTGCACTTGCCAAGAGAGTGTCTGCAACTGGCTCTGCTGCCAGGATGGTTCTGTGCCCTCTGACAGTTTCCGTGTTTCTATCTTTATATTGCAGTTCTGTCCCTGTCACTGAAACGGAGTGAGGATGCTTTGTGGGCTGATGGGAGTAAAGACACAAGGGAACACAGCTTGGTGGGTACACACAGGTCAAAATCCTGCAGGCAGCTCTGCCAGTGTGGTGGCGAGCAGCTGCACTAAGCCCCTGGCAGGGCTGAGGATAGAGGGTTTTTTTCCCAGCTCAAAAGATTTCTCTCTAAAGCTGTTACTGTTTTGACTTCCCTACGCAGGATCCAGGGGCAAGCCATTTCCATATGGATTAATGGTTTTTGCCATTAGTAACAATGGCAAGACTTGCCAGGCACCATGACTGGGCTTTCCAGCACTGGTCTAGTTCATACATGATGCAGCCAATAGTCACAGTTTGCACGTGTGAATTTTATTGCACCAAAAATTCTAAATCTTTTCTTTAGACTTACTGTCTCATAACAAGGTTATTCTAATTACTACAATATATCGTTTCTACTTTGCTTTATCTGTGTAGTCTGTCACATGCTCTAGGATCCCCATATGAATTCAGTATCCCTGATCTTGTTCTTTTTCTTTTCAGCAATCCAGTATATAAAAGGCAGAGTCTCTGTTAATTGGGACACCTGTTCTCCAGAGGTTTTGCTGATTTTGCTCAATGTGAAAGATAATAACAATTAAGTTACCTTGGAGATGCAGGAAACCTTTAACTGTATATTGGCTCATGATGACTTTAAAAATAAGAGAGTTTATAGTTATATGACTATTTTATCAGTTGGGGCAAGAGGAAGTTTCAGCTCTTAGGCTTCTGGTTTTTTAACAATGCCAGTGGGAACAAGGTGTTCAAATCCCACCAAAGGCAACTCCCTTGGTACAAGCCAAGTCAATAATACATGCTGTAACTCCCAGGCAGGTTATAATTCCTATTTTATGGCTATGTCGAAGGTGTCTTACAGCACCAATGTTTTACTGTGCTGATCAAGTAGCACAAGGAATGAGACACAGCTGATGTGGTTCTTAATTTGTGTGCAAAGAGGCCCAATTTGATTTGCTGTCATTTCCAAGTGCAGGCAAGACTTGTTGTCTTACCACTGTCCCCAGCAGATCAGTTACAGCAAGGGTGAAGTTGACAAGATAACTGGAATGGCAAAATTAGCTCAGTGGCTGCTGGCATAAAGCAAGATAACAGGTGTAAACAGGAATGGACACGTTTATAAAAGCTGAAATTTTAAAGAACTCTTAGTGGCGTGAAGATTTAATCCAGTCCATAAGCACGGCCTACTTGTGTTTCATTATCCTTCTGTTAAAAATAGGTGCAGTCAGTTTGAAAAGACAACACTGTGAGTTTCATTTTTCTTTAAACATACCACAAAAAAGCTGTGTTTGAACATCCCTCTTCCCAAATCAATTACTCTGGTATGGTAGCTGCATTGCAGAACGCTGTTTGCAAGCAATTCGTTAATTAAGTGTCCAGCTATATTTTACACTCTGATTTTTCAGCATGCCTTGCAGTAAACAGGTAGGGTAAACAGTTTTGTATTTCTTGTTTTGGACAGTTAGGCATAAAAAGTACATGCAGCCACAGCCATGTTGGTGAGTAGCCCACATTTGCATGTGGAAACAGTAAATTGCAAAATGAATCACAAGTAATGAGATACTTGTGTGATGTTGAAGTGCACTGGACTAGAGTAACTCACTTGCTGCTGTAACCACAGGAGCAGCGAGGGTCATCAGGCACGGGGAGGTGGATGAGTGGAGTCCGGCCAGAGGCGTGGCAGTTGAGGAAGAGCATCCCAATAGTTCTACAGCAGGAGCAATGACCCTTGCTTTGTTTCTGCAGGTAAGAAGGTGGTACTGAAGCCAGAAGGGACTGTTCTGATTTACTATTGCTGGAGAGAAAAAAAGTAACTGGATTGAACTGTGCAAAGTGACCGAATAAGTGTAGACTGCAATCCGGAAGCTGTGGTGTTAGATGAGACAGAAGAAGGTTGAAAGGGCAACGGAAAACTTCTACCCAGCTAAAAACCATACAGCACTTTCTATCTCTGTTAACGTTTCCTTGCTTATGATTTAACTTTGTACTGTTTCAAACACTTCTTTCTAGATACAAGGCACGGCATTAGTTTAGCACAATGATCTCAACTGAGAACAAAGGAGGTGACACGTTTCTGCCGTGGCTTTCAGGTAATGACCTTTTGCTCAATTACACCACAAGTTTCACATACGCTCTTTTATCCTCTACTTATTAAGGACCACATTAAAAAAGCCCCCTTTAGAATCAAAGTCTGATAAAGCGTCAGCAACAGGCAGGAGCTGGAGGTAGGTCTCAGTGAAAGCAAGCTGTAGTGGCTTGTACTCAAATGTGTCCTTCAAATGCTGCCCTCCCCTCCTTAGATTCCTCTAGTCTCAGATGACATAAATGGCTATTTTCAGGGATAGTCTATCTTTATGTGTCTCTGTCAGTTTAGATAACTTCCTAGAAGATCTAAAAAGACAACTCGCAGGAATTTCAGAAAGCCAACGCTCTCTATCTTTGTCCTGGCAAAAGAATTCCAAATTTCCTGCAGGATTTTCATTCTGTTAGGCGATTATTTTTTCTGCTATTATTTTTTCTGACCTGGATTCTGGGCCCTTCTTCAGTGTCTGGGGGCAACTGAGAGCACACCTCACTTCCTTTCCCTTCAGATTATGAGAACTCGGTGAAAAAAGAAAATAGTATCTTACAAAGCTGAAGTCCTGCTACTGGGAACACAGCGTGCTAACATGATAAGCCTTCTCAATGAAGGCTGTGGCTTGTGGTACAGAAGGGAAGTAAAGCAGTGCGGGCATTTTGGGGCAACCTGGCCCAGAGCAGTTTGGGCTTGGAGGCAATAAGGGCTCTAAATTTTGGAATAAGATTTTCTGAATCAGGGCAACAAGCAGAACACCTCTGCATATACATCTTGTGGCCGAGTTAAAGACAGGGAAAGGAGCACACCAGACAGGGCTACAGACTATGGCAGCAGTAGCTGTTAAAAGCCATCTTGTAATCGACCACAACAACAGTGACAGGTAGACAGTTGTCCTCTCTGATTGATGTTTGTCCAGCCTGTTTCTGTGCTGTTTACAATGTTCTCTCTTTATGGCTGGCTGTTCTGTATAAGCTGAGCTGATGGTGGTAGGTGGGGAAGGTGGGCAGGTGAAGCAGAAAGGAAGTGCGACAAAAATCCATTAAAGCTCCCGCTGACGGTCCAGCGTAAGGACATCTGACCCAGAGTGGGCTCAGGGCACCTCACAGTAATGAAAGTGGGGCTTCAGAAGGGAAATCACTGCTGTTACCTCAGTGGATGCTGAATAATCTGCTACTGCTTTCATGCGTGGTCAAACCTTATTTACTGCTCTAACCTCCAGATTCTCATTCTATAACCATGGCCTGGTGATGATAAAGGCTGCGATTTATCTCTTTTATCCGGTTTCTACTATTTAGCACAGGCTGTTCCAGCCCTTTGGCAGCATCAAGGTCGTTTTTGTAGTCCTCCATTCCTGCTATATTGCATCAGGAAGGTCTACACCCAGACAAAAGGTAAAAGCCCATACATCCTTTATTTGAGCATTTCACAAATAAATTACAAGTTTCTTTGCAACCACGTCATAAATCAAAACGTTTATTTACACCTCAGAAACAGCAAGCAATTCAGCAACTAGGGCCCAAAGGAACGATTAACTGAAAACGTAGCTGAATTAAGTATCTTTAAAAACAATTTTCCTCCTTGCTTGAACTTAAAAAAAAAAATTGTAAAAAAAATATCTTGGTGGTAACTTAAGGAGACAGAGTTTGATAATGGGGCAAATATGATCTTACAGGAGGGTTCTGTCTGAAATGGCAGTAATAACACAGCGCGTTGGTACTGAATTCACCACCACAGTCCACCAGAGATGCTCTCAGGCTACAGGCCAGGCAGGGTGTGTATGTGAGTACATACACATGATCTGTCTCTAGACTACATTCATTTTAACCCCCAAGTCATCGAATACAGTCATTTGCTGATGCAGAGGAGGAGTGTAATGTTCAAAGGGTGGATGAAACTCCAAAATAGCTGTCCCACTGAAAGCACCGTAATGCAGAAATCTGTCTACAAACCTTTCCCATTCCACTACTGGTGACCTGCTGACACATGGACAACTGAAAATGAGTCAGTAAACAATTATGCATATCTTCAAATTATATAATTGTGTTACAAGGGGAGAGCTAAAGGTAGCATAAATACAACATGAGAGTTGGGATAAGCCTGGGGTTTAGTGTGTGTGTGTGGGGTTTGCTTCTTTTTCTTTTATTTAAATCAGACTGGTTTGGCATATGTAACCCATGCTGTCCCTTAACTCATGTATTCATCTATAATTCATGGAATTAAACAGCTTATTCCGAGTCCCCATGTTGTAGTAGTCTCCCTCCATCTGCATATATTTTATATATATATATTTATATATGTATGTGTATATCTCTATATATCTACATATATACACACACATAGCAATTGTGTAACTTTCCACTGAGAGCGTGAGTGTATCCGTTTCATTTAGACAAATATAAATCAACTCGTGTATCTTGATGTGAGGCAAGAGAACAGTGTAGTCAATGGGTTATGTGTTTTACATAGTAAAATAGTCACTTATATCTTCTTTAAATAGAATAGCTATAATGATAATTACTAATGTAATTTGCATGTTAATACTAAAGATTATAGATCATAGATAAATTGAAGGAAAATACTTGCTATTTTAGTTATTTATCTTTTTGTTAGTGTTGGACAGTGTCTCTCTCAACAACAGAGTTTCTAGAGATGCAATAAAGGGAAGATAGGATCAGAGTTTTGCCTTAGACTTGGTGTTCTCAAGCTGCTGTGACTTTAATATCATTTGTCTCGTGGTGGTTCCTTTTTTTTAGTTAAATAAGACATTATTAATTCCATTCAGAAAGAAACTTAGCCTTTAGACAAAGAGTGTTGTAAAATTATTTGTGTACAAAATTCTGCTATGTTGCAGGTGACTGAGCGTATCAGAAGCAATTGAGAAGAAAACTGGCAGCTTTCTCATATTTCAGACAAGAGGCCTTTGCACAGGTAAGACCAATGATGCAAAAGTTGTTACTATATCACATGTATTTCTTTTTGTAGTGATAAAACATTTAAACTAGGACTATAAAACTGATTGGAAATCCCTCATTTAATAAATGAGGTTTGTGTTACAGTGATCTCTAACTTAAATGACTACACAAGAGACCAGGAAAAATTATTTCACTACGGGCCAGAGTAATGTCAAAGAAACCAAATTATGCTGGGTGCCTTAGAGACAGGGTGAAGTGGCCGGTGAAGGTATTGAGTCATGGTGGGAGGCATCCAAGCTGTAGGTTTCTCTGTATGTCACAAACAGGAGACTTTTGATAATATATAAGCACTCAACGATCCCGTGACAAATATTGCTGCTTTACTGTTCACAACAGACCAGTAAAAGCAATATGTGGGGAGGTTTAGATGAAAAATCTAATCTCAATATGATTAACTGAATTTCAAACAATTCTAGTAATGGCGCTGCTCTTTGATTTATACTGGTGTAAATGTGATGAGAACAGCACTCAGAAAGTGTATTAGCCAGTGCTCCACTCCCACCTAGTTTTCCTTGACACCCAGCAGGAAAAATTCAGCTCATTTCCATTTGTTTTAATTTTCAGACCTGCAGTTACTGAATAAAATGTACATTAATAAATGCACATAGGCATATTGCAAAAGCACAGACCGTGAGGTGTACAGACAAGGGTTCAGTTAGGAAGTGCCCCACAAATGAGACCTTTGTCTTGCTAATAAACTGCGCTCACTGATTGTTATACCCAATTTGTTTTTTAACAGCAGATACCCCTTTCAAGTGAAATGTTTTTTGCACAAGGAGTTCTGTGCACGTTACGAAATGAGAATCAACACGTTCGCTGCCTTTCTCACTCTAGACAGCATGATATGTCTACAAACATAGGCTGAAATAAATGTTGTAATGACCAGAATAGCTATGTAGAAATAATTGTGATGTTATAAAACCAGGAAGCTTGGCTAAACAAATGTTAAATGTGATTAACTATATATATAAAAAAAGAAAACACAATTAATTTTTTAACATCTCAACTAATAAATTATTGTTGCTCCTTTGTTTCAGGAAATGGTAATCAATTTTTTTGAGCCAGAGATGAAAATCTTATTCAGGTAGGAAAACTCAGATTCTAATATGGTTCCTTACTTGTATAATGCTACAGAAAGTGCCTCAATCTCTTGTTAAATGGGCTTGTTCTCAGGTACAGAGAGGGAGAAACATTAACATGGCAGCTTCATCTTCTCTGTGCGTGCTTAGGTAGTCCAGTGATTAGCTCTGTCCAAAGCCTAGAGACATACAGTAAAGGCTGGGAGGCTTTAATCTAGGTGCAGAAATGAGGTGGTAACGGTAAATGAAGGCTTTGATGCATCATGATTCAGAATTTCAGACATGACGCTGACCTCACTACATGTCAAAAGGTCACAGTATAATCCAAGAGGAAAGATCTCATGTCTTCGGGCACAAAGTGGTATAAGAGACTTTCCATTGTTATTGGAGTTCCAGGCAGAAGAGATTTTTCTTTTTTCCTCATTTTGGATGTCCTTGGAATGATCCACCAAATGCTATGTGAGCCTTGGTTTAAATGAGAAAAGGGTAGCTTTAGCTGGCACTTGAGAGAAATGACACTAATGTCAAGGGGTGTCTTTCCAGAGGTGGTTTTTGCTGGATAGAGAAAGGAAGAAAGCAAGTAGAAAAAAGGATTTGTGGGGGAGGATATTATAATTTCTTTTATTCAAGATAGAGGTTTTGTAGATCAAAGCATAGTTTATCTTTGGATGCATTTGGATGCATTCATTAAATATACAGGTTGAAAATCCAGTGGTTGTATGCATTTGTTGATTTATTTTTTTTTCTTTTGAGAAATTTGCCTGAAAACTATGTATTTTTAAGACATGATTGTTGATGATAAAGCAGCAACGTATGATTATTACAAGGCATGGGCAGAGAAAGACAACTAGAAGCATGCCCATGGTAATGTTTGAGGATCAGGCACTTTCCTGCTGAAATGCCTGCAGCTGCCTCACAGCCAACTCCTGAAGCCCTTGCTTGGCAGAAGCTCCCACTAACCTCCCAGTACCGCTCTGGTAAGTGAGACAACCAGAATGGGCTACCAGAGAAATGTAGTCAGTGGGATATTTTCCTTGGCCAGGACTGCAGGAGTTAAGCTGGAGGAGAAAAACAGGATCCTGTCTGAAGGCAGCTTGTATCTTACCAAGGAATCTACTATGTTAGGAAAGTTCATAACACAAACTGATTTTTTCTTTTGTCGCTGTTGTTATTACTCCTTTTGATTAAAAAAAGAAAGAAAAAGACCTGTTTCATATTTGGTACAATACAGGAAGTCAGAGAAAAGCTATTGTACAGCAATTTTTAACCACCAACACACATTTAATATCTAGTGTAGCATTATGGAAAACTAAATATATGTTTGGACTTTTTAATGCTTCCAAAAAGCTTTACTATTGAAACATATACGTGGTGTGGAAGATATGCTCATAATCTCACTGTAGTAAAGACAACATACAGTATGACTCATAAGTACTGTAAAAATGCTAACTAAAGAATGCAGCTGCAAAGTTCTATTGCATAAGGAAGCTTTCTTGTTTAAACTTTAAATAAGCAAGTTTATTAAAATATTCTAAGACACTTACCTTACCCTAGTTACTGGCAAGCTCTAAGAAAAGCCACAGTCTGTCACTAGTATATTTTTTGTGTTAATTTTATAAAAATTTGGTGTGAGCTTTGATGGATCATTTACAATTTATTAACAAGATGATCATCTTGATACAGTTAGAAGGGTTTTGTTTTTTTTTTAACCTTACATGCTCACAGAATAAAAAAGGATTTATATTCATATATAACGAACACCCTTTTTTTCCATGTCTGCAAACAAGTGTGGTAAGTTTACACACACAAAGAAATGCTCTTGTTACTCTTAACTGGAAACTGTGTGTACATGTGTATGTATGTATATATATATTCGAAACTATATGTGTGTGTGTGTGAATATATTTATAGAACAGGGCATCTGCTTTCCTCCTTGCGCTTACGTCTGTAATGACAGCTGCATAGAGGTTGGGAGAGAGACCAGTGCTTCTGAGAAATACTTTGCTTTTGCTGTTGTAATCAGCTTCTCACACGCAGACACCAACCTACTTAACTGGGTCTGCAGAGCTGACAAGAGATTTAAATTTTGTAAACTGCCCCGGCAAATAATTATCTGCAGGAACATATAGGAAGCTGACTTTAGCCCCTTTAAAATCAGGTCCTGCACTCCCGTTGCTGTAAATTGTGACCCATGGAGTGCCGGTCGTGGCTGGCTGCTTCCCGCTTCCTCACAAATCAGGGCTGTGCACAACCTCCCAGCGCTGCTCCCACCGAAACGGGGGGCGAAGTGCTGTGCTCCTGCTGGATCATAAATTCCATCTGGGGCTTAAGGAAAAGCAGTTCAGATCAGAAACAAGCCGGAGGGACTTGCATTTCTTGTTTGCTGAACCTGAGGTACAAGAAGTGACACGGCAGAGCCCTGGGCCTGCTTTATTTGGTGTCAACAAAGCCGCTGTCAGAGCGCTATGATGGCAATAGGCTCTCTCCTTCTGGCCACACTATAAACAGCAAATACAGTAGGTTTAGCCATGGTAGAATAATTACAATTCATCTGTGACTGTATTATTCTGCTCTGTCCCTTGCACATTCCAGATGAATATTTTATAAAAGCTAAACCTGTGGTATAACTCTTCTCTCTATATAAATATATATATATACATACACTCATACATATACAAATACTAACCCACAGACAAAATATTTTCTGAACAGTTGAATAGCAACAAGTCAACAGATAGAAAAAAATGGAGTCAATCTGTTTTCTGCTCCCCCAAGGTCCAGTTTAGATGTCCCGGTCTTTTAACATTCAGAGAAAATTTGCGTAAACCTTGCGTGGTGCAAGAGGAATCCATTAATAAACGGCAGTTAGGGTAGAGGCTGTCAAACACCAATGTATAGTCGGACAGATTAAGTGAGGTTGCAAATTAAACTGAATCTGGAGCAACTGAGGCCTGGTAGTGAAGAACAGTTACTGTAAACTGCAATCTTCAGATCTGACGTTTTCTTTTTTCTCGTTGCCATGGCAACTCGGTAGGACAGCTTCAAATGTCAGGAGTTCCTACAGACCTGAACGACAAGAAACGTGTGTGATTATTACTACACGGATCACAGTATCTTTTAACTTTTTGGGGTTTCCCCCAATAGAATTACTGATTGAACGTGTGCACATTGTCGGTAATTAAATATAAATTATCCAGGTTTAGAAGCAATTCTTTGTGACGACAGAAATCTCCAAGAGGAAACCCCAAAATGTCACTTGGGGCATTCAGGGACCTTTGTAGGACAATTCAGGAAGATGCAGTGTGGAGGTTGGAGCATAAATCTCAAGCCAGGACGAAATTCTCCCCCTTTGACACCTTGATCATCCACGTTAGTGCAAGTAAAATGCCAGCAAGTCACTCCCTTGCGTGTGCACACACTGTCAGGCTAAGAGCAAACAAACCATATATTTTCAAAAATAGCAGGTTTATAGTGTCTTACAGTTTGTGCATATACCAGGGAATAAAAAAGTTGGCATATCATATTAGTGCTACTATATAAATATAAAATCTTATGTGGACTAACTTATCTTTTTTTTAAAGGAGAGATAAAGTGAGGGTGGCACAACTTGAATGATTTTAGCTATTTTAGATGTGCACTCTGATAATACAAAACTAGTGAAGAAATTCAGAACAGAGATCAGGAACCAATATAACACTAGCTGTAGCTAAGGGTCACTTTCCTCCAGTTCTGCTTGGACACTGCAAATATTTGGCTTCACAACAAAAACACATAAGAATAATATTAGCAAAACACATAAATTTGCTAAATTTGATCTGCCTCCTCTCCAGCAAAACAACTTCTTACCTTAACAGCGCTGGTTTACTGGTTGTACTGGTTGTGGCTGGATTGGAGTTAATTTTCTTCCTAGCAGCTCATATGGAGCTATGTTTTGGATTTGTGACCAAACCAGCACTGATAACACACCAGTGTTTTTGTTATAGCTGAGTTGCACTTACACAGCACAGCATCATGGTGTTTCTGTTTCTTCTGCTGCCCCACCAGCGAGTAGGCTGGGGGGTGGTGGTGGCACAAGAAGCCAGGAGGGGACACAGCTGGGACAGCTGTCTCCAACTGACCAAAATGATGTTCCACACCATGTGATATCATGCTCAGTAACAGCAGCTGCGGGAAAAGGAGGAGGAAGTGGGAGGACATTTGGAGTTATGACGTTTGCCTTCCTAAGTAACCGTTCTGGGTGATGGAGCCCTGCGTTCCTGGAGATGGCCACACACTTGCCTGCTGATGGGAAGTAATGAATGAATTCTTTAATTCATTCTCCTTGTGTGTGCATCTTTTGTTTTGCTTACTAAACTGTCTTCATCTCAACCCACGAGTTTTCTCACTTTCCCCTTCTGATTCTCTTCCCCATCCTGCTGGGGAGCTGCCTACTGGGTTAAACCTCAACAGTGCGTGGAAGGATTCACACTCTCTGTCCCAGGAGGAGACAACTGCTGTATCAAAACACAAGAATGCAAATCAAACATATGCACCAAAACTTACAAACACCCAGGACAATTTTTTCAAATATATATTGCGTTTGTGCATTGAAATGATGCAGTCTCAATAGTTTTGTCACAACCACAGTTGCATGAAGCATAAACAGTAACTTAATGGTCATTAATAGATGATAGCTTGTGCTCTTTACTCATTTTTAATTATCTGCTTTTCTTTTTGGGCTAATCAAGTTTAATATTATTGATATGGCTATTTTGCTTTATCTATTTTTCTTGTTATTAACTTGGTATTATTTGAACTGACTTCAGTATTAAATTCTTCCAGCCAGGAGCCTGTCCAGATGGGCCATGTAGCAACACAACAGCCTGGATAGCACACAGCAGCCTGTCCTTTCCCCTGCAGCACCACCTCAGTTCTTTAAACAAAGGTAAGTCAAGCAAATTAAGCAAGTGTAAGAATCTATAGAGTGACTGATGGATGGGACTCACTGAAGTGAAAAGTATCACTGAGATTCCCAAAGAAGATAAAATCTGGAATTGCTTGGCGTTTTAGCATGCTGTTCAAAGAAAAGGTCTGGCCACAAAAATAGGATCCAGACTTACATATAGGAAATTTGTGATAATGACTGCCAAAATTTGGACATATTTGGATTGGGGATTCCAACTTGGACTAAATTCCCATAAACAACATGATCTCCTGGGTTAGTGAAAAGCAAGAGTTTAAGACTTTGATCTCACAGACTATCTGAAAAAAAGCGTTTCCAGATCACAATGAAGCTTAGCATCATTAAAGGGCATTCCTTCAATCCTTATTCAAAGGAAATAACTCTAGCTGTTGAATTGGCAAAGCTACTCTGAATCTTTAGGAGATCCCTGGAGGTCTTCCTGCTAAAGGCAGGCACTTGTATATGATGAATGAATAGCAGCTGTAGCTCTGATTTTCTGAACAATCCATAGGCTGAAACTTCACCAGAGGAATCTGTCAGCACAAAATTTATAAATACCACACAAATTCAAGCCACTAGTGACTGCTTCACCAACAGCTTGGAAATAAAGGGCAATATATGTTGATTTATGTGCACACCTAAAGAAAAGCTTGTATATTTTACATCATATTGACAGATACAATCAATGTTACTACCTTACCATGCACCTTGTCTTTTCTGAGTAAACTATGTGGTAAAACTAGTTAGTTCAGCTTTGATTATGAATATGCTTTTTCCTCTGCTAGTTTTTTATCTGTTGAGGGCTAACTCCTCTCTCACACAGTATCAGCGCGTTTTTGATTCTCCCTCTTACCCCATCTGCCTCCTCAAGTCCTACCTCAGCTCTTCTCCCTTTCATCTCAAAGCTCTACAGTTCCTGCCTACTGGAATTGCTTCTTAACTTCATCCTTTCTGACCTATCTGCTGCTTTTGACCCATTTAATCTCATGCCTCATCCCTCGGCTCCTGTGACTATCTCCTCCTGCCATCTTACTATGATTTCTCCAATTGCTTTTCCAGCATGTCCTTCTGTCTCATTCCCCCCAATCCAGGTTTCTGGGGAAACATCTTTTCCCCCCACTTTAATTTCTTTCCCTTTTCTGTGACAGAATTCATACAAATTCAGCAATCACCTCAGTGCTGAAAATTCAGAGATCTTACTCTCTTTACCTGCTTTTCCATTTAGACTAAAATGTCAACCTCTAGCTCTGATAACTTTTCAATGTTAGGCTGATGGCTCTGCACAGTTAAAACTGAGCTCTTAAATCTTTCCCCTAAAGCATTCCCTTCTAGTTCTTCCTTTGACTGCTCAGGACAACACTATCATCCTGCCTCCTGTTCAAGCTTAAAAACAGAAACAAACTGGAGAAGCTTTTTGTCATGGAATCTATTTTCTAGGTCTGTATATTTAGTTTATGTCTTAATCTAAAAGATTCTTTTCCACACATCACCCCAAAGGGATTTTTTCAAGCCATCCAAACTGCTAAATCTCCCATCCAGGCTCTCCTCAGTTAGCAGTTTTACAACATCTTTTTGCAGCCTTTGACAAAGTCAAGCTACTGTGCTCATATCCTGCCAGGCTTTTGCCGTACAGAGCATTTTCCTAGTCTGCCACTTTGACAAAACCTTTTACTCCGACTCCTGCATTGACTCTTCCCTTCTACAATTATTTTCCTGGATTATCCCTACAAGACCTTTCCCCCCTCCCTCATTCATAGTCCACGATGGCAGCTTTTGTTGACATGCTTTCAAAGAAACCTGTTTGGGCTTTTCCCCAGCTTTTCTATGCAGTAAAGGAGGAGCTCCAGGAGGAGCTCCCTGCATGCATCCATAAACTGCTGTCTCCTCCACACCTATTTTTCCTGACACATCTACAAAAATCTTGGCATTGGCACAGGGTGCCAAGACTACTATGAATTCAGCTCAGCCCTTTCACCAGTCTTCACTGGAGCTGTGTTAAAAGAATTATTCCAAACGTTGTTTGGAAAGATAGTATGTACCCTCTGCTCATTAATGATGGCTTGACCCTTTTGTAAAGGCAGATTGCTAACAGAGTAGTTTTTGGCTTTTAAATCAGATTCAACATTCAAAATTAGGGGCTGCAAAATTTCAGTAGATAATAATGCTTGGTAGTTCCAGTACAAATCCTTGAGATCAAATTTGTCTTCGTTTTTTCTATTGCATGCAAAGCTGGTACAAAATTGCTTATGTCCAATAGAGAAGTTAGTCTGAGTTTAATAAGAAAATTTACCAGTAACTTATTTACTTTCTAAAAATATTCTGACATAGTCATATAAGGTGATATCGTACAAGCACTCTGGCCAGTAACTCCCTTAATACAAAATCTACAAGAATCAAGAACAACCCAAGTATTGTGCAGAAAACTTAATGTTGAATGTAAGCAGATCTACTGAAATCAACACAACTGCTGTTGAAAATTCTTTGGGGATCTGATAAGCGTCTAGTCCATATTTAAAATTTCTCTGTTCTTCCAGCTGCATTTCCAACATTCATTATTGTTTTCTGTATAGCAATTGTGGTTTCCTTGTTTGTTTTCTTGGTTCATTTTTTTTAAAAAAAAAAATACTTATTATTTATTCTCCCCATAATGTAGGGCTAAATGGAAGTTCCAGAAATGCACACATACTGCCAAATTATTAGGGGCTACTTCTTATTTGAATCCCATCTCTAAACATCTAACCTAGAGACTACTGACTTGCAGTGTTTATCCACTGACTTCAATGGGGTTGTGTTGTTGTGGTTTTTTTTTCTTGTTTGGACCCATTCTTATGTATTTTGTATCATGATTTATAGTTTGCGGCTGGAAACAGCACAGAGATATTAGTATTTAAGGAATACTGTGAGCATAAAACGTGTGAATAATAAGAGCAGGGAGCACATTTGTTGATCCATGCTAACTATCTCTTTTAGGAACTTAATGCCCTGGTAAGCCTGTGCCTGGCAGGTTTAGTTCTGTACACTAATGAGCGTTATGCCTAGTAATTGTTTCATTTTCATTGTATTGGCTAGTAAGAACAACACTGTCTCCATAGCTGGTCTCAGCACACAGGAATTATTACACACCATGCACTGTTTTAACCATGGTTTCTGTCTACCGACAAAAAGTAATTTGCTGCACAGGCTGCAGGCATGAAAGCCCCAAAGGCAGCGTGTGCAGCGCTGTGCTGATGTGGGCTCCCCCAGCCTTTCCCTTAAGGTACCCAGGGAACACACAAGCAGCATAAAGCCAGCATAGCTATATATAACTTCTTCCAGAAATCACTCTCACTGAAGTTTCTAGTGTGATCTTCACCATTTTTATCTCACAGTTCTCCTCTGCTCTGCCTATTCAACACTCAAGAGATACATTCAGCCACGTTCCTTTTAAGATAACAGTCAAATAGTGAGATAACAGTGAAATAGGCAGGGGTTTTTCTATCTGCTCACTGTCTGAATTATTACTACTATGGTTAATAGGTCTCAGGTAAGAAAGTACAGCTCATTATAAAAGATTGTGTCTACTGGCATTTGTGCTGAGGCGTTAGAAATTGATGTTTGCCTTTGCTGGTCAAGAAAACTGACAAACATTGTACATGTTTATCTGGATCTACTGTACTAATAGTATGGAATGTAATAATGCTCTAGGAATATAGGTCTAAGTGTGCAGTGTAGGGTAGGGAGGTTACTAATGTAGAAAATTAAATGGAACAACCCCCTTCTTCTACTCCCATTAAAGTCTGTTGGTGTTGACTCTGTTATTTGGAAGATAAAAAGAGTTGTTGATGATGGTGGCAAACTCCACAGGACAGACCTGGACTCTCCTCTAGTCATGGGGTTTTGGATGCTGAATTGGTTCAGAAAAGGAGCAAGCCACCTAAAACAGACTAAGTGTTTACAATATTGACTTCTTCAGTGACTCTAACTCCCTGTCTGTTTCACAGTGGACTAGTTTAAGGTTTATTCCTTCTGCTGATCCACATGAGAGAAGAAAATGGAGAAAAAAGTGCAGATAACTTTGTCTTCAAAGTTTTAATAATGCCCCACCCTAGGAAAAAGGCATGTAACCTCATTCACTATATTTCAGATTACCAAGAGTTCCAGCAGAACCCTTCTAATCAGCCAATAAATAATCTTGTTTGAAAAAAAACTTCTGTTCTCAGAAAATGCGTTGGCATTTCCCAGGCACTCCAGCTTTCAGTGCCTTAGCTTTCTCTGGACATATTTACATCCTAGCAATTCAATTTCCTGCTTATTTTAAGGAAACAAGTCTAAAGTGAGTAATTCGAAGCCTTTGAAAGAAGTGTTCCTTATGAGACTAAACTCACACCTCATTACACAGACTCTGCTTCCTACATTGCAGTTAAAACCTCGTAAAAATTAAAGGCATTTAGGTTTCATGCTGACCCTCTGTACTGGAATGAACTTTACCCAAGACGCATTCATCCTCTAATTCCCATTTAACATAGAGAATTGAGTTAACACTGCTGGAATTTGGAGTTCCTCTCATGCATGCTCCATTTCTTCCAGATTTCATTCAATTACCCTCTCATCAGAAATATTACATTAATCTTTGCATAATTAAAAGTCTACATTACATCATGGACTTTATCAAAACCTCAGTAACGTTGAAAAGGTAATGCGAAAATGGCAGAAAAGATCAGAACCGTGTTTCTGATTAGGCAGCTAATCAGCAGCCAGGTACTTCTTTCCTGGATTTACCAGCTATAAAAGGACATTAATTACATACACAGTTATTAGTTTAGACTTCACATAGAACTTAGAAAAACATAAATGGTTTTCATGTACATCACTGGTTGATTTGTCATGAGGAGTTTTCAACACAGAAAGTGTCACAGTTTGCGCCATATGCCTATGAAGTACAATATTTTGCACTTTTCTGTAAAAATAATCATTTAATAGCTATGCTCTTCTGTGACCTCATCAGTGGCCCAAAGCACTGTCTACCCTGGAACTGCGTTCTCAAAAAAAGAAGGCAAGCTTTTCACCCCAAATCTCTCTGCCTTTGAAAGACTGAAACAGCTATTTTCAGAGAGATAACCTGTGGCCTTATTTCTGCAATTAAGAAATTCGGTTTTAGTATCACTAGGTAGGTTTGTGACTAGAGCAAATTAGTGATTGCAGTAATACATTGTAGAAAAGTTTATAAGGAAGAGAGAAGTAAATGAGTTTATCCTGAAAATTTGCAGCTTATGACATTGTATATAATTTGTTTCCCATTTATATGAGGAAATGATTTCCAAGTTCTTAATGATATGAAAAAACACAGCATGCATTAGTATTGCGTTTGTGAAATGAGCATCTCATAATTCTGCTCAAAGCTCCAGTAGGCTCTCATCTATCAATGTCAATATTTAACTTCAGGAGCTAAAATGCCAGCATGTGCTATACAATTGGCCAAGACTGGCAAGACAGGGAAGGAACATGCCAATCCAAACTGATCAGCTTGCACAGGGGCATCAGTTGCTCAGGCTGAAGTAATTTTCAAAGGGGAGCTATTTGACACCAGCAGATGATATTTCCAAGAGCGTGTCTCACACTGCTAACTTATTTATGACGAGACTGTACTGGCAGACCTGAAACAGCGCTCATTTACACCGAAGTGCTCTTACTCTTCTGACTTCTGTCCAAGGGCCTTGTTCCCTTGTCTCTGCTTCACCTCTTCATTGTCACATACCCGCATGCACTCACTTTGTAATGGGCTGTTCTGAAGAAGTGCAAAATGTACGTGCACGTAAGAAGCACCATCTGAGAGAAAAGTTCCTGAGATTAACTAAAAGACTGTTTGCTTAAAAATTCAAGAAGGTCTACTACCCTGTCCAGTGCTTATCAAATAAAGCATCTTCTAATAACATTCCTGTTCGCTAGGGATATGATGTGTCTTACTGGAGAGGGAGGTGGCAGTTTCTAGGGTGCAGCAGCTAAAATGTCCTAGATTATTATTCTTTCTTAAAATTGATATGAATTTTAGCTGGATACTTTGCCAAAGCAATGTCACCTTCATTTGACCAATAGGAAATAAACGCTTCCTTTCTTTTCCAGTTCTTTCAAAACAAAGTAATTGTAAAAGTGACTGCCTGCAGTCTGGAAGCATATTTTCTCATGCTCTCACCTGATAAATTCAGCTGAACAGTTGAAAATATTCAGTAAGTAAAATGAATACAGTTTTGAAATAGTAGCACCGAACAAGTCTCCTAATTTTTCATATTTATGCTTAAAATGAGATGTCTCATGTATCAGCTACCCATCCTTCCAAAGTAAGGTGTAACTGCTGAAGGAGTCAGATCTCATCTTCCACAGCAGTACAGCTTAGTTTACTATTAGTTTTTAGTAAGTAGGACACGAACCTAAGTAGTCCAGATCCGTTGGTATACACTGATCCCAGCTTGAAATACTAGAGAATAATCCGGAAACCCCCTTATTAAATACAAATAGAAATGAAAAGCAACCACAGAAAAGGAGAACTAAAATGCAAAAGTTGCCAGGTTTGCCTATGTTGATATCAACCTGACCATTTCAAAATTCTTCAAGGAAACTCATAAGCACAACAACCTGCAGAAGTACTAACCAGTGACATACACAGTTTCAGTGTAGAGGTAAAGTAAGGCTTTAAGACATAATTGAAAATACTCTAAACATCAATGGCATTTTAAAGGCCTTTTAAAGTAGCAGCTGCTTAGTAGAGAACCAAAAGCAACATCATAAACTGTTAGCACAGCAAATCTCCCCCATTCATCTTTAACATCACATATCACATCTAAAGCTGTCCACATAGAGAGCACATTTTGAGGTGTCTGGAGTAGGGAAACATCCAAGAACAGACAGAATTAAAACGAAGAAAAATCTCATGGGTATGTAGTGGCCATTAATGCCAGAAAACTATGGGAGCTGGTAATTTTTTCAGTTCTAGTTTTTAGTCACAGTTCACCCCAGAACAATTCAGATGGTAACTATCTGAAGTTATATATTTATGTGACTTTAAAAGGTTGTTCAGAAAAGAAACACAAAATATTATATATCAACAGTTACTGTTAAGAACTCTTGAGAAAATGAAAGCATAAAATGTTCATTTAAATTCGCAACACTGAATGGTCCATCAAACCAATCTCTTTAAAAGTTTATTTCATGTGTACAGAATGACCATCAGAATAATATTACAGCTCTTAGAGAAGGAGCTGTATTTGCTAGTAACATTTCTCTTTTGCATTCCAAACACGCATCTTCTAAACTGTCGTATTTTTTCATGTCTATACTTCTGGAACATGTTTAGACGGTTTAAAATGTGTGTAAAATGCCATTTCCCACCTAATGGACTCAATAAAGTGTCATTAAGTACGTTTTAAATATACTGATGTACAGTTTGAGGGTATTTCTATTTGTCATGTCTATATGATTAGGTATATAAACATCCTCTCTCCAATTATGTACATACATATGGACTTCTCTGCCATTTCAAGCTCCATTAACTTTAGGTGGGCTCCCAAAGCCAACTGCACAACAAATTGCAGGACTAAATACACCTGCAGAGGAATCAGAAGACTGGACCCAGATGCCTGTGTTAAAAGTGAGATTCAAACAAGGACTCTCTCAATGTGAATACAAACCCTTAACCCCCAAACCATCCTTTTCTTATTACCATCTGACCAAAATCTTCAAGGAGACAACTTGAAGTGTCTTTTTTCTCATACAGGCATTTTAGAAGTTACCCATATTCACCGATAGTTTCTTAGTAATAATAATGATGTTGACATGGACAAAAGCACTTGGAAAAAAGATAATAAGTATTAGAGTAATAGTGGATATTACTGCTGGAAGTCACTCAATGTCAGTAATTTCCAATTACTTGGGTAACATCATTTAATTGCTACTTTAAGTACCCACATGGTGTGTGCCCTAATGCAAGAACATAACAAAGTAGAATAGTGCATTAAAAATCCCCACCCCAGCAAACTGCCTTTCACAGCAAAGCTCTCCCTATCTTGGTAGTTTTTTAAATTCTAGCCAATAAAGGGCTATTTTACTTCTCACAAATTGGAAAATTCATCCTGCTAATTAAACTGATATTTTTTTTTTAAATTAAATGCTAGTGCTCTGAAAAATAGAAAATCGCTACAGAAAAAATAAAATATGCTAAAACAGTAAAAAAAATAAGCAAACAAAAAATCTCCGACAACAAAAAAAAATGTTGTTTTTAGCAAGTTCGCCTTTTGGAATGGTTCCTCTGAAGCTTCACTTTTTGAACTACACAACACATGAATAAATTTTGTTTTTTTTTTTCTTGGGAAAAACAAAAACCCGACTGTTAAAACTAAACAGCAATTGAACCCTGAAAAAAATATAGTAGGCAACTGTCTAAAACTAAGCCAAGTAACTCACAATAAAAGCTGAAAACTGTGAATCTGCAGGTAACAAATCTGCACTAGTAATGGAAAGAGCAATGACCTTAAAGGTCTTTTCTATTTGAAACCTGCAATGATTTGTCTTAGTCTTATGCCATTCAGGAGTGCATTGCCTCCGTCTTCAGACATTTGATGTTCCTGAACAACTAACGCAGGACATACAAGAGATACAGATTAACTTGCCAAAAGACAACACCACGGTTTTAAGTCTGGCTGCCTGTGTTCAGGTAAATTCAATTCCATCAGTTTAATATAACTTGAATTTTTCTACTGGTTTAATACCCAATACATAATTTTCAAGAAAAAAAATAAAAAGGATATTTTTGTCTCTTAACCCTGTAGCTGCATTCCTCAAATCAGAAAAACATTATGGTGGGATCTGGTAAGCATTAAACCAGGAAAAATTAATGGAAATTAATAGGAAGTTAAATTCAAGGGTATCTCTAAGGCTTTTTTGCAATCGCAGTACAGACACCTGTGCGAGTCTCTCTGTTTTTCAACACACCTGAGGCCTTTCACCCTGTTTAACAAATTAATTTCAATGTAGAGACCTCCAGCTTATTTAATTTCTTCAAAGCAGTGTTTTCCCCCAAGTCTCTCACCTTACTTTCTCTTCATAATAATGGAATAATTTACTTATTTAAGCTCAAGTCAACTTACAACTCTGTAGCCCACTGGTTAACAAAAAAAAAAAAGTTTCTTATCAATGGCTGACAGTCAACTAAGATATCAAATTCTTTTGCCAAGATGAAGTGTTTAAAGTCCAGTCTTTTTTTTTAACAACAAGATTCAAGTAAAACATTGTTGCTAGTGTGACTCAGCTACTAGTGGAATCGCTCTGAACTCTGCTTGTTCAGGACGTGACTATTGTGCCTTTGGTTCTTATTTTAGTCTCTTAATTCAACACATTTGAATCTAACTTGGTCTTTTATGTTGGCAGAATATAAAAGGAAATAAGAAATGCAATTATCATTCTGTGATTATGCAATTAAGTGACATAATTATTGTCAAATCAGAAGTCCAGAATTCAAATACTCCTTTAAATAATAATAATATAAAAAAATTTGCAATTGAACTCAAACCTAGCCCTGCCAGCTAGAGTAGTTCTCTGTTTCCCACAGCACCTAGGGCAGCTTTTGTTGCCAAGTTCATTATGACAATATACACAAATTTGGGTTTATCTTTATCTTTTACTTTTTTTAGCTTATTTTCTCAGTCACTTTTATGTAACTTAAACTCCAAAAGTTGTTTGATTCATAATTTTGATTTGGCTTGTTCTGACCAAGTTCCTAATGGAAACTCAGTCTGCCCTATTGCTGCCCATGAATAAAAAACTCCTTTACCAACATCAATATATCCTGAGAAGAGATTGCTGTTAAATGTTTGTTAAACATGTATTTTCAATTCTTTGTTGTGAAACTGAGAATACTTAAATGAACCTTTCAAGGACAGCTATTCTCAACACAGACAATATCAGAGCCAGCACCAGACATGCTGCATAACACACTTTCTCTTTCTCTGACTTTTTCTCTTCCTCAAATACTGGTCCCTGACTAGGAACCCAGATCTATTTTTTAATCTGTTGTTTTTCATCAACCCGAGTTACAAAATTCTAAGTTATATCTGAGTGGTGTGGTCCTATTTTGTCTCTATTTTGCCAGGAAAAGCTGGCAGAGGACAAGATGCCACTACACTAGATGTCATCTTATACATGGTATCTGCATTCGTAACAGATAAGACTTAATATTCTTTCCAATATTTATTAGCATTAACTTTTAACTTTGGAAAGTCCTGTACCTCTCCACTACACATCTTTTCAGCTTGACTTCAGTGATTCCCAGTGATAAGAATTTAAGTACACTACAAATTAGGCAAAGATGTCCCTTTTTTTCAGTCAACTCTGTATTTGCTGTCTTTTAATTCCACCAAACACTTCCCTGTTTTGTTGTGGAGAACCAACAATCTGCCCATATACTTTGGCATCTTACATTTTCTGTTTCTGCCTGACAATAATTCCTGAATTTCTGTTGTTGCAAGTATATCCACCTTTCCAAGTGTTCCTGGGCAACTCTGCAGTCTGTATCCCATTATCCCTCAATGAACACATCCACTGAACACATTAGGGCAGCTATAGAAAAGGTGAAACTGCTGCTTTTTGCATGCATTACAGTTTTAATCAGGCTCTTCAGTACTATGCTCAGATTCTTCAGAAATCTACCACATATGACTTCTTCCATGATTTACAAAGGAGGCACAAATTCTAAGTATGGATAATAATCACACCATTTAAATGATACTACCAAGATGTTTTATATGGGGAGGAGACTCATGCAGGGCATTTTTAGCATGAACGGCTCTTTCACAGGGCTATCTATCCTCACACCAGATGTCAAATACCAAAAGAAGTGCTTTGGCATGAATAACAAAGTTCATTTGACTGAAGGATTTACCTCCTAGGAACAAGAGCCTCATAAAACATAAACATTGGAAGCAAAGTGAGCCACGTAAGGGCTTTTGCAAAAACTAAACCCATAACTTGCCACTAGAAATGGGATATTTCATCTGTTCAATAAGCACTAAAGTTCTCTTTGTTTTTATGGCATCGTAATCTTTGATTACTCTGATAAATATTTGGGCTATACAAAACATTGCAATGGAACTAATCGCAGTTATAAAAAAAACTTATGTGTGAAAATGAATTGGGAATGCAATGATACCAGCACATTTTAAAGAAGCTGAAATACAGAATCACATTATTTTAACTGGCTCCCGGACTCATTCTTTTCTGTCTCCATGCAGCCATTTACACCTGAGGAAAACAGTTATGAAAGTTGTTACGCTGGCTGGCTTGGCATAGGCGTGATTAGGAAACCAGCCTAAGGCGTGATTAGGAGACCAGCCACGCAATGCCAGCCTCGCTCGTGTGACTGGGTGAACCTGAAACACACGAATAAAGAGTAGCAAATCTTAGCTAAAAATGGGGTCCTGTGTTGAGGATTGGGTCTCTTTATGCTGAAGTCTGTCAGTGGAACTCATGCTCTCACAGCCTCTGTCCCAAGAGGGAGATCTTTCCCTCCCCATCCTTTCAGCTCACCCACTATTTCCCCTTGTTGTGGTTTTATTGCTCAGACAACCAACCAGAACATCATATGCTGGCAGATTATTTGCCTAATCTTACTCCATTCTTTGTTTAAAATCGCAACTCTCTCCATCCTTATTACAGTACTCTGAAGGAATGTAAGGTTGCAGAAAGGCTCTAGGCATGTCTGCATTCTTTCAGTGTAAAGGCTATTCACTGCTATTTATTCTCTCACAGAAGGAGAGGGAATCCCTCTGTCATTCAGAGCACACGTTCAATACCTAGAACTGCTTTTTAGAATTCATGTAAGGAAAATCATCAGACAGCTTTGGGCACTAGGAAAAACAAGATGATTGCTTTAAAAAGCGAAAAGCTTCTCTCTACCTCTTTGTATTCTGAGCAGATGCATTGATGTAAATAAAGTTTAAGTGCAAATCATGTCAGATATGAAAGTAATTTCAGTGGTGAGAGTCATGCCTAGTATAGCACCAGCAACATTTATGAAGTGGTAACAAGAATACATTTGAATCAACAGGCTGCAAATTTATATCACTGAGGCGATAGTGTCACGTACTGTCAAATATTTTTACCATATTAATCCTAACAGCTGAAGCCTGCATTTGGTTCCAGCAGACTAAACCCAGAATAACTGAACCAAGGCCAATGGAGATACTTCAGATGTCACTGACTGGCACAAAGAATGTGAATTTGCACTTAGCATTTATATAGTCCTTTTCATCTTCAAAGAGCATCACAAACATTAGCTAGTTCTAATTCTCTCACAATGACCTTCATGTTAACCTTTTTGGATAAGAATAAAATACTGTAAGAAAAAGCTGCCAAGATGTGTAATCAAGCACACAGCAAGCCTCAGATTTGTAAACCATCTCTGCCTTGACCTCTATCTCTGCCTCATGGTAGATCTTATCAAAATATGAGGCCTTTCACCATGGCTCAGGTATGAATTCACCATACAATAAGATGGTGATTATAATCCTCGAATAAGACATTTCCTATCACAGTTATAGCATACAGCTATTCCTTTTTAACAGGTAAAGAACTCAAAATAATACTGCATCACAAAATATCGGAATCTGTCACAGGACAAGCCAGGGACACATCTAGGTTAGATGATGGGATTCCATGGCTTTGGATTCCTACTCTTCAGTCATTCTGGGATATTTTTTTTTCACTCTTTCCAATTCATATTAGGAATTTCGTAAGTTTCTGTCAGAAAGCTTTTCCGGAAGCAGCAGAATCTCCTTTTGTGTATCAGTTTTCTTTGCCTTCCAACCCAGACTTGCAATTTGATTATCAATTCTGGGTGGCTCTATGCCCAGAATCTTGAATAAGTTCCTCATGTTCCAGTTGCTCGCGCACGTTATACAGAGGAACAGATTGAAGCAGACAGTACTTATTTTCATGGTGACCCAGAAGAGCTATTGTTACAAGAACACCTTTAATCTCCTGTTTCTGTTTTTGAATTGAATTCAAGTGGGGAGAGATGAAAGAAAGCGTCTCACAAATCTGCTACTACAGCTGCTACTTTTTAGTTTATCATACGCTAGCTCTAATTCTCTTTGATTCTTTTTAAAATTATTGCTTCTATTTCTTAATTTGACAACCAGGCATTCGTTGCTATTTTTTGACTACGAAAAACCCCTCCCCTCCCTCTTATAGCTACACTTCCTCAGGCAAGAAAAAACCCAAACTTACTGCATTATGATATCAATGTATGAATTTAACTTCTCCCTTGGTAGATTTTCTTATGCAGCATACAAATGAGCAGCTAAATAATACTTCATTACTTACAGGTCAGGAAAGACTTACAAAATAAACTGAAGAGTGAAAGAAGGATGAGGGTGATGCTGATATGAAGGGCATCGGTTGCACTGCAGTCCATTTTGGATTTCTTGCAGGAACACACTTGTAATTTCAGTTCTGTGTTGTTAGTCAGAGGTGGTTTTCCAGAATCTGTCACTGAGATTGGGATGTTGTAATTGGCCTTTTTCAGATTTTGAAGCAGGATCACCTGGGCATGAGTATCTGCAAAGGATAAGGTGAGACTTAGCCAAATAGTGGTTGTTTGGAAGGGAAGAGGAATCTGCAAGCTTTATCAGATGTGCCACAGTTATTCATGGGAATTAGGAAGAAAATGAGAACACCCTAGGAAAAAGATGAAAGGACTGAACTGGAAGTAAGAAGAGTCACTACAGAAATTCTTTCGTGAGCTGAAAGCTAAGTGTAAACTTAAGCCAAACCCCACCAAATAAAGGACTTTCAAGAGCCCCTTTTGTTTAAATACATTATTTGATCTGCAAATTAATGGCACAATTTCTCTGTGGAAACTAATACATTAATGAAATGCTAAGGCACATCATCCCCAAAGAAACACAATAGGTAGGAACATAGCTGTCTGCCAAAGAAAATAACTCATCTTGCAAGGAAGTAAAGGCAAAGCTGTTTGATAGAGAAATTAGCAAAGTAAAATAATGTCCCCCTTCAGATCCACAGATCTGCTCCACCTGAGCAGCAGTGGCTCACAATAGCTGTCAGTACCCAGGCGAGCATGTTAACTCATGTAGGGTGTTTAATAGAGTGGTGGTTTGATGTTTGGAGTGCGGCAAAGAAAATGACTTCTCCACTTTGTCCACAACAGCCTGGAGGCAGGTACAGACATAACATCCATCCTTACTTTGTTTCTAAGAATATGAAATGTACTGCTGAAAGATTCAGTTGTGACAGAGATAAATAATACATACTAGAAAACAGAAATAATCTGTATTAAAAAGAAATGTAGTACTTTGTGCCCACAATTTGCCATACAAACCTTCTGCATAGCATGTGCTTTGATGCTTTTACCAGCAGTGTGTGGGCCCAATGCAATTGGGTATTTAATTTGTGAAGAGTTCAAATACTGCAAATCAGGATTAAATGCAAAGAAAAAAAGTAATGGACTTACTGTTAAGCTTGGTGATTCTCCACAATTTTTCTGGGCCAGATTGCTTACTCAGTTCAAACTTGAATGGATCTGTGTTGGGATGAAGATCTTTGTCTGATGCTCCTAGTACCACTACTCTGAGATCTTTTGCATCTTCACAAACTTTTGCCAGTGTGGGATAAAGGGATGGAACATTGTCATTGACATCCTCCAAAGTGATGTGTAAAGTTCCTGTACCTGTAGCAGGAGGGTTACCTATATGAAAAAACCAAAGGTGTTTAGTAAATTGTACTTCCATAAACACTTGATTTTATTTTTACTTGCGTGCTTACAAAAGAAAATATTTTTATAGTTCTTACCTCTGTTACATGTTACATGAAAACTACTGCTTTAAAAACCTGATGAATAACTATTGTAAACTTACCACTGTATTCTCTGATTGTCTACAGTATTTCTAAGGAAACCTCTGGGAGAGGAATATTTTTGAAATTAAAAGGAGGTTAGGACATGAATAGATATCTGGAAAAGAATCTATTCATAAACACACACTGAGAGAAACACAGAAGGAAACATCCCCTAGATAGACAGCATGGTATTAATAGAATCAAGAACAAGACAAATAAAAGGAAAAATGACAGCAGAGAGGAATCAATTTGTGCAGTGGGTGCCCAAAAACAGAACAGGACCAGATCATTTCCCAACGGCTCGAGGCCAAATTTAGTTGTGTCAGCAGAAGTGAAACCTGTCAACATGCAACTCTGGAAAATTAGATCTTTGATTTACCCAGAGCCACCCTCTGTTAGCAGCAGAGTTTCAACCTTTCTCAAATTATTTGCCATCCTGCCTCAGCCTTGACCTGAAAGAACCAGCTCCAGAGGTGAGGATGTTGTTTACTCACCATGGTACCGCTACAAGCCTCTGCGCCAAGGCTGTGACTGACAAACCAGCCATGGCACTGGAAGTGTTTGTAACGGAGACGTCTGCCCACTGGGAGCCAGGCTGAGACTAGCACCTCATTTCACAGAGGTCAGAGAGGAGCTGACAAGTGGTAATAACTTTCAGTCACTACAGAGGTGTGCCATGGTTGAGCCAGTAACCTGCTGCTTTCAGCCTAGAGCTCAATATCTTATTACAGATCCCTTTACCTTATCTGAGAGTTTTCTAGCTGCACATTATTCCCATCGTTGTGTACTGTAGTTAATAATTTCCCATTTGAAATGTTGCGCTTCTGGGTTGTTTGTGCTACTCGTTTCTCTGGTTTAGTACTCAAGATCTATGATCTCTGCACTTCCCTCAGCTATAAACCCTTAGCAGGTAGAAAGGATTCAAGAGGTTGCACTTAACCTGTAAAGCACTAGTGCAATGTGTCATGGCAGTTTCAGGTTTAGCACTGAAAGAAGGACACTTTAGCATAATTACCCTGCCTATAGCAGCCCAATAAACTATGGAATTATTGCTGCACTGTGAGTGCATTCTAAGGGAGAAGTAAATACCCTGTGGTCTGGATCTGATAAACTACTAACTGTAGCAGAATGCAATTGGTCCTTTCAGTAACAAATGTTACTAATGGTGACACTTCATTCGTTTCATGCACACATAAATGCATAACAAAGGCAGAATTTTCATAGTTCTTTAGCTTCGCCCCCCCCCCCATCTTGCACTTTGTCGTCAGAAGGGTTAGGTTGAGTTCTTTTTAATGAAAAAGAAATTATTTTTCACTTTTTATTGGACTAATTGAATTTGCAGAAAGACTCCAATACATTTTTTGTTCTTGATATATTATTAAGTAAAGTCATACGGCAGAATGGATGAAAAGACATTTGAGTATTTGAAATATGATCATAAAAGCCAGCCTTTCATGCACTTAATTAAACTGCTGTCTTTAATTTTGAATGCATTATTTCCACACTGGACTGATAATGTCTTATGCACTGCCCTTCTTATCTTTCTCTGAAGTCAGTAATATTAAAATCTGCCTTTTGAAATTAAGAAGCCAACAGCATTATGAACGTTCTGTTATTTTGTCAGGCACAGATATGGCTGCATTTTCTCTGCCATGCTAATGTTTCGCTATCTTTGTATGGCTTGTGGGCCAGGCAACCATTACGCACAGAGAGAGAGAAAGGAAATTGCTTCTGTCCATTCCAATGACTTATTCTCTTGTTGGTTTATTTATAATGATTTAAACAAAATCTTTGGTGGCTTATGAAGACCTCAAAAGAAAAATAGGCAAATGTCAAGGTCATAAACTGAAACTTGTTAACACACATATCATAAAAAATACAACAAAAAAGGAATCAAGGAAAAATGGTCAGAACATGTCCATTGGGAATATATGACTTTTATAAATTTGACAGTATTATGCCTTTGAAATAATCCAAAAATCCCTTGATCTCCAGACAGCTTTGGTTTTGAAATGAAAGATTTCCATAACATATTTTAATTCTGAAATAAAACTTCTCTTAATTTTTATTGTAAAACCTTGCAGATGAAAGCAGAATTAACATGTAAACCAAGACATGAAGGGCTCTGTCCAACAACCCTTGGGAGCAGCTTTTCAAAAGAGTTCAGCTCCCATTTTTGTCACCAAACTGGCCATTCCTCCTGAGGCTGAACATTTTAAACCTTTAGGTGCCTTCAGAGTCATTTGGGATAAAGATAATTTCAAATTCCTGCTAAGACTCCCGCAAGTGGCTTAGCTGTGAATACACTATGAGAAACATATGAATGAAACAGCATTACTGACACGTGTAAAAGCCTTTAAAACAGAGTCAAGGATGGCTAATTTCATACTAAAAGAAAGTGAAAGCTTGGCATTGAGTCCTGATTTTTATAATCTAGGGCAAGACTGAAAACTTTAACAAATGATCTTCAATGAGACCAAAATGTAAGTAAGATCTTCCTAGTTAGTCTGTGGAACTGGAACTTTGATGAACAATGCTAAAAAGTACAGATTCATCTTAGAACACCCTGGGAACAATGGGTCTGAATCAGACCAGGATGGGTAATGTCTTTGTATCCTGGCATTAGCCCGCACACAAGTCTTCAGTTAGGCAGTAACTGCTGCTGTTGTAAGATGCAACACCTGCAAAATAGACTGACAAAAGTAGGTCTATTTTGTGAGTTACAGAATGTCATGGAATATGATGGGGTCTATTGTCTGGGAACTAGAACCTATAATGCAATGGACTCTTACAAATAAAAAATGTAGATGTTAAATTGGATTTTAGTGCTATCATCATAAATGACTGTGTGCCTACCTTTATTTCAAAAAAATAGTTTCAAAAGAAACATTATAGAAACAAGATACCTTGTATATGTCTGCATACTGGAATTTTAATGAAAAGCCATGCAGCATGGTATTAGAATTATTAGTGTAAAGTCAAATTATAAGCCCTCTGTAGAAACACATGGCCAAAAAATTTGAAAACTGGCATTCAGTTTTGGTTCAAAAAGTTCCCATAGGAATAACGATGTCATTTAGAGATCTAACTGCTCAAATGAGACTGCCAATCAGGTAGTTACTTTCTTAAAAGATACCAATTACGCACAATGATGGCCATGGACTAAGATGATATTTCTCTTAAGTATCAAGAGTTGCATAAAATGGCATATCTAACAGGCAATCCTATGGTTGAGTGGCTGATGATGCATTTAATCTGAGCATAACATTTTTATGGACACGAGCCATTTCATGTTCCACTTTCTAGTTTTTCTACAGAAATGTGATACTGTTGTGCACTGATTTCTAATATGGCTGAATTCCATGAAATTAAAGACAGTGTCTGAACTGCTTTGAAACTGAATTAAGACATTCCTAAGCAGTGTACGTTCAAATATCAACAGCTTTCATTTACTTAAAATGAAAGCAAAACCACAGAGTTACATTCACCACACAGTAGGTGAGATGTTCTGATATGCCTTGCACAGTAAGAAGCCAAAATAAAAGTCAGTGAAAGTTGAGGACTTAATTTTTGGGGGTATCCAAAGAAAAGCTCGTAGTGTGACTGAGGGTTGCCTACACAGCATCCTGTTTCTTTGCACAATGTAAACGCACCTGCACTTCTCTTATCTTCCTGCTGTTGGCATGATAAAAGGCTGACAGAAGGATCCACACTGCATGTCTCAGTGCTGTTGCATGTCACAAGCATGTCTATAGAAGCTTTAAAATAGTCAGTGCAGATGCTAATAACTATGTAGCCTCAAATCACAAAATCATATGAAAATTGTTTTTATATGTTTTACCTCCAACTGTGACATCTATGACGTAGTTTGAGCTCATTAATTCTCTTCACTTACTGCTAAAGGATGCCTTGGGTGAACACAACACTGGCTACGTGGGTATCAGGGCGATGTCACCCTGCTATTTTCACATTCAGTGGTGGTTTTCTCCACTAACTGAGCTCTATCAACAACAGCAGCAGTGGAGGAAACAATCAGGTGCTTCACTGTTGGAATCACAACAGTTACCATGTTTAGACACTATATTCTCTTCTACAAGTACAGCTGAGCATGAGGGTAGTTAAAAGCAGCCATCCATCTACACTAAATTGCCAGTGTGTGCTTTAAGAAGCTGGTTTATAAACACAGTTCTAAACTGGTAGAACATTTTCAAGATGGAAGAGTTGTTTAAACGCATCTCAAAGAGAAAAAAAGTAATGAAGATTTAATCCTTTTCTTCCAGCTTTCATTTTCCAATTTGCAGCAAAACTCAAGATTAGCCTAAATGACCCTGATTACATTTTCCAAGCATTCAAAAACATATTCAGAACTTAGAAAATTAACAGATATGGACATTTGAGAATATGGCGAGTTTAGATTGTTCTCAAAAATGGAGATACATATTCCTTAAAGCAGTGGAAAGGTTCTTAAGAACATATCCAAGTAAAACAATTGCTTGGACATTGCCGCTTAAAACACAAAATTTTATTCTTTGGTCAACACACCATCCAAACCCAAAGAATTAAACTGCTATTTTCTATGTTACCTTGAACTTTCTGAGTTCTGAAAACATTAAATCCCTCTTTGGAATAATTAGGGTGTATTTTCTGAATTCTTTTGCTTTTAGAATTGGGTATTTAAAACATTTTTATTTCAATATTTAAAGGATACTATAAACTAAACAAATTGGATATAATAAGACTATTTGTTCAGGTAAATAAAATTTCATTTAATTTGTGAAAACCAACAGTAGAATCCTCAAGAAATGTTTTCCCTTCTAGTCTGGTTCTTTTTTTCAGTTTGACACCAAACTTGACTTCATCTTAAAGAGAACCAGTTGCACAAGGGAGAATAAGGATTATCAAACATGAAAAAGTACATTTCCACATGCTATGTGGAAAGGCTTTGAATAAATCAGATAAAAGTTGTAAATAATGTAATTTGTTAAATGGTATGGCTAAGGAACAAAGCATTGGTAATCAACTAACAAGAAAAATGCAACACACAGATCAAAAAGCATTAAGACTGGGATACAATGAGAGCGTATGTTTTCACATATATTTAGAAAATTCACCTAATGGTACCGAAAGCTAAACATAGGGAATTTTCTCTATTTAGAACTCCGCAGGTTTGTATCTCGGTCATTACAGCAAATGAATATTTATTTAAATGCCTTTACATAACAAAATCTAATTAGAAACAAATACAAAAAGAAGGAATTCAATTTGGACTATTATACTTTAAAAAATAAATAAATAAAAAACACCAGAGACCTTGGAATCTGGCAATATTTATCAAATTTCCAAGAAAGAAAAATGAACCATTCTAGAGAAACCAGCTGCTGCACAGACCTAAACCACAGAACTGCAGAAAGCCAGAACAGTTTTTGGGAAGAATGGAGCATGAACTGTCTCTTTTCACATGCTCATTATGAATGGTAAAAAAACTTCTGTACTCATTTCATCTTATTAAATTAAGCTTCCAGCACCACCAAATTAATACATATTATATATGCCCTTCTATGCCATGATGCAGAAATTACAAGACTATTTAATTACTCGAGCAAGCAATCGGGTATCCATTGCCATATAGATTTCCTCTCAAGCTGACAGAGTGGAAATTAATTTATTCTAAATTTTAGTAGAATATTTGTGGTGTACCATTCATCAGCAGTTTTTAATCCACTTGCACTATCACTTGTGTAACCCAGAAAGCTCAATTCCAAGTCTTTTTTCTGCTTCTGCTTTTGTGCTGGCTAGGAAAGTTACACAGATATGAAATGAGTGAGCAATTATAGTATGAATAATTTTTCTTCATAATTGAGGAAGAAAAAAAAAAGCCTTTGAGAATGTGGGTTTGTTAATTTCTGGCAAAATTACCTTTCCTCTGTACCATGGTGAATAAAGCTTATCTCTTAAAACTTGTACAAACTACACTTGAATCATAGTGCTATTGAGGTCAATTTGGAACTACAATGATGCCAACAATTTCCTTCATTTTACTCCCATTTAACTAACTGCAAAGTGTAGGAGTGCTCAGAAGCTTTCCTTGGATATGGATTTTTCACCAATTTCTCTATTTTCTCTAGCTTCGTATTTGCCCGAAGGAAAATACCGCAAGAAAGGAGGAGAATTAAGAATGAAAACAATACTGTAGAAGTTCCCAAATTGTTCGGAGGGAGCTGTGCAGCCAGACCGTGCAGTATGTGGTTAGGCTAAGTAACATCTTCTCTCTTTAAATTACTATACTTCAAATATGGACTGTGAGAAATAACACTTCATGCTCTCTAATGAAAAACTAAAAAAAATTTCTGTCTCCTTCCTCTTGTTGGGATTTTTCCCCTCTCCATATGCTGTTTCTCTGCTCAGCAAATGTGTGCGTACCAGGTGATCTGGCAGCAGGTACCCTCAACTCCAGGAATAAACTCCATTCACGGAGGCATATTCCATTACATTTTTGGTTCAAGCTGAACTCTGTTAATGGTTCAAATGAAGTAAATGGAATGAGAGAGTAGGAAGATCTGGAGATTTGGGTGTGCTGCTCAGAATCTCACATATTTGAAAACCGGTCTCATAAATGCCATATGCTGACATTTTGTATAAAAGAGATCCCATATTTCCCATGAGCTGGAATTTCCTTTGCACATTCTGAATGTATTGACATATAGATATTTTTCAAAATGTATAAAATAAATGGTCTTTAAAAGTTTCAATTCTAGGTTCATTCACTCAAATAATATATGCAGATCCTATTTTTGAGTAATTACATTTCAAAAGAGCACAGCTCTTTCAGCACATCAAATTGCTACTGACATATGCCATCCCTCTTAAATACTGTTTTCAGCATTCTAATTTCTTTTTCTAATCATGAGTCCATGATGACAAATTAAAACAATATTTTGTGTGCAATTCATATTTTACTGAAAGTTAAAATGGCAAGAAAAGGATGAGTATTCAATTTATTTTCTCTTCTCAATTAATACAGCAATTAAGATAAGGGGTATAAAACTGGCTTAATTGGGTTGCCATGGCAACTAATTGCCTGATTTCTTCAAAAATAGCATGTTTTAGGTGGAATCAATCTGTGGTAATTTAATTATGTACATCACGAAGCAAGACGACAGGTTAGATACATGTAAGGAAAAGTTCTAATTGCAAATTACTACACATCTATTTGTTACTGCTGGTTTTTCTAGATGTTGTCTGTTACTGTTCACTACATGTAACACAGAATGATAATTTTTCTTTTCAATGATTAGGGGTATTGAGACATGCACAATAAATGAGTTTTGGAATTGCTTGGGTGTAGTTCAGCTGGTCCTTAGAAAGAAGGAAAAAAAGTGAAAACTAGACCATGACTCATTTCTTCCTCATTTTGCTTTGTATGTGCAACAGGGAAATTGAAATAGTGCCACTCAGCTGGCTGATTTATACACGTGCAGCTGGGCACAGGCAGAGAAGCCATTTCCAAGTTGGCTTTTATAAACAGGCCTTCACTCACAGCAAACACTGAGATCACACCCATCCAGAATCACACCTTTTTATAGCCCCTCCTGTCTCTTAACCTGTACCATGCTCAGGTAAAATACTCCATTAAATAGCGGTTACAGCTCCTGAAGCTTCTTCCCTGCAGCTCAGCGCCCCTGAGGGACACACTGCCTGTGACTGTGGGTGGCTTATCGTGGCAAGCACTGGGGAGGGTGATGTCATGTAGGGGGCAAACAACTTTCAGAAAAGAGAACAGTTGTTTTCGCTTATGCAATGTTACTGTAAGGAAACAGGCTTACTGTGATTGAGGGCATTTCAAGCCACATAAGTTAAAACTCTGAACCCTTAACTCCATCTCTGATTAACATCTGGAAGAGATGTCACATTTTAATGACATTTATCCTTCTCTATGTTTAATGTAGTAGAAGTACTTCTACTTGTAATTGTATTCTCTAACTGTATTCCCAATTTTTGTCTCAGTATTTTCCAGGCGATGAGAGTAGCAGGGGAGGAAGGTGGTACATTTACACTAGATGAGAGTACCTGTCTCAGTGGGAGAACGTTGCTCCCTGGCTTTGTGTGGGTGGCACTCCAGCAGGGTGGCATGAGAACAGTGAAGCTGATAACTGGCACTTAACCAAATCAGCAAGACTGGGTATTAGCATCTCATCACTTGTCACCACCAGCTGACATATTGGACAGCATAAGCGGCTTTTCTATGTATCAGGTAAACAAAGTTAACCAAAGTTTTTCCCCTAAAGAGAGAAAAAGCTACACAATGGGACATTAACTGGGATGTCTTGCCCCTCCACAATAGCATGAGTGATTATTGCATAACTAAGGTAAATCTAGATATATTTTATTATTCATCTCACTCAAAGCAAATGGGAGAAAATAATTGTAGCTTTCACGGATTTCACACATTTTCCACATAGCTTTTAGCTTCACCTCCAAAATATTTATGTTTTTCACCTCCCTTACTTTTTCTAAATGGTGACTCAAACTTTCACAATACAGGAGGGAAAAAGACCATTTCTATCATGACTGGCCTTGTGAGAAAAACATACAGGTATTCAAGCTTAGCAACAGTCATCCCAAGTACTCTAGTGCATAATAGAATCTGTAGGATGACACTACATGTGGTCATGCAGCAAATCTCCTGGAAGGTCTGTTCCAAGCAGATTTCACAAACTCAAACTATTTCTCGTCTGTATTTAAGATATTTGTATTTTAAAGATACACTCCTGATAACTGCCCTGTGTGCTTGTGACACTGCATTGTGTTTAGTGATTAGAGTGTTAAATTCAGGAAATAAAATGGTCATCATTATTGGCACTTTTGTTAATGGAATGAAACCTCTGATGTTTTCCAAGTTTGCATAAACCTGACTTTGCCCCATTATGTGCTCATTCTCAGATTAAACACAGTTCATGACACTTTAATGTGTTAACTCTGCTTCATGATATTTCCTACCAGTGTTTAATTTCTTCTTTAATAGACCAGAGACTCTGTATCCACACAAGTCTTTAATAAAAAGAGTTTTCAAATTCTGAAGACACTACCTTGACCTTTACTGAAATCAAAAGTACAGAGAAAATTAGGATATTCATTCCAAAAAGTCCTTTTTAAAGTTAAATTTCCCCCAATAAAAGGTCAGACTTTATTATCTATAAAATTAATACTGTGTCCATCAAATTTGCTCTAATACATGGTTTCAATTATGTTTGGGAAGGTACAGGAACTGTTTAGATCAGAAATAACATAACATACTTAACTACCTTTCTCTGCAGTTATTTGATAATGCTGAAAAATAATATCATGAAGTTCAAAAAGAGTATCATGTACAACTAATTATTTCCTGCTGTGGAATGACTCCTTTTTCTGTGGTCCATTCATGGTTACTGTCCCACTGGTAAAGAATAGGTTTGTGATTTACTGAGAAAAGAAAAGATGTGACGGATTTCTCTGAAGAACTACCAAGCATGAAGCTCCTGGTTTTACTTTTGACAGAAATCTTCAACATTTTACAAATAAGAAAAATTCCCTGGCACTTGTCCCCTGAACTGAAGTGTAATAACAAGGTGGCAGTGCCTGCTGAATCCAGTGACAGTTTTTCTATTGATGTCAGTGAAAGGGTATGAAAAAACTACATCTGTGAGTTTTGGTTTTGACTGTCTCTACTCTTCAACCAACACAGCACAGGAATGTAAGGACATTTTTAAAAGAGGTGATAATGGAATATGATAGGAATATCATATCTTTTCTGTAATTAGAGAAACTCTATATGCTATGAATACTAATAGAAATAGTATGTTTATTTACTGTTCTAGTGCATGTCTAAGATCTTTAGCAAGGTCTAAGGTGGGAGGTTTATTTTATTTTAGAAATTCGCCTTTTATAAATACTGTTAAAAATTAGTGCATAACTCACAGGCACCCTTCCACAAGAAGCATCATGTTTGCAATCCCTTATCCTGCCAATCAACAGAGTTAATGCTGCTGAGACTCCTGTTAGTGCTGCCAGAAACTGAACCTGAGGGAGGTGGGTCAGGTGTGGCCACAGGGACATGCAGACCTCTCAGCAAGCTGTGCTGGGCGGTGGTGCTGGGTCTGGGCTGAGGTGCTCTGTGTGATGCCCAGCCCTGCACTGGGTACCAGTTCACACTGTCCTCTGCAGGGAATGTTACCTGAGCTCTTTGGTGTTCCCCAGTGAACAAAAGGAAAGACTGTGGCAGCTCAGACCTCCTTGGTGTGTGTGCCAACATGTCTCAGATTTGACTTACAGATAAGACGAAAGGCCAAAGGAAGTAAGAACTTACATTGAATGCTTTTGAAAGAAATACCTCTGATTAAGTATGGGGGGCTTTTTCCTCTCCCTTTTCACCTCAAGTCTGTTAGCCCAAGGAAATTACTTGCTCTATTGGAAATGCCTCTGAATTTTCAATTTTCTACCCTCTCTCATTTGGCACATTTTAATCCTTCCTTTGGCTGCCTTCTCACATAAACATCCTAACCATATTCCCTGGAATTACATAGGCTGCCCTTACTAACCTGAAGAAAGAGACTCACAGTTTGTGGATGATGCTGTTTTAAAGACAATGCATACAGTTTGACATTTTTTCCCCCTTTTCTAAGTTAACAGAACCTTCTTTTAAAGTCGTAGAAGAATTTTGCATTCGTATTGTATTATTCTACCACCATTTGGCTTGTCATCTACTGTAATATCCCTTTTCAAGCTGGACATTAGGTATAATGGCTAGAAAAAAATGAAGTGGGTTTCACAGTGTTGCAAGTTAGAATTATGAGTGGCCTAGAAATAGGTTGGGGAACACCTTCCAGGGGTATTATCAGTCCTATTCGTAACTGCAAGGGACAAGGTAGATCCCAGACCTTCCTGTTGAAATCTGTCATAAAACTTTCTTGACTGCTTTATGTCACAGAGTATGGACTGAGACCTCAGACTGGGATCACTGCTGTGCAAAGCCAGCACGGATCTGCGAATGCGAAACTGGGAGAGGACAGTGTGGGAACTGAAGCTCCCCCATCTCGTGGCAGCCTGCCCCAAGGGAAGCAGGGCTCCCCACGGCAGCTCACCCAGCCAGCTCACCCAGCCAGAGGCAAGTATGGAGCTCCTGCTCCTCTCAGCTCCCAAAAATTCCACTCTTACATATTTATACAGATCAACAGATGATTTTTCCAGTTACCAACCTGCCTTTTAATTTTAATGTATTTCACAAACTGTTTGGTAGTTAACCCATGAGTGATACGGACCACAAGGTTAATATCTGCTATTTAAGTTCTGTTGTTTATTGGCACTTCCACATGTGGCTGAGCTACACAGAGTGAAGTAGTACAATACTCCTGAATGATCATTATTAACACCTTAGCGTGACAGTACTAAATGCACACGTGTGGTTTCTAATTACTTCATTCAGAGAAGTCAATAATGTTGGAGTAGATCAGCTCCTGTGCTAACGGTACTGCAGAATTACAAATAAACACAGTGACAGCAGCTTCAATTAGATGCTGACCCAGTACCTCAACTGAACAGGGTTCCTTTTCTCTAACCTGAGTTATCTTCTCTTGCTCTGCTCTGTTCTGTTCTACTCAGCACACAGACACCTTGCCTTCTCTTATTTTTCCAGAATGGAAAAAAAATTCTGGGAATTAAGGGAACTTATTGGCTTAAGATAGATGAGCAATGTGTGTAACTGCCCTAAGCACAACATGAAGGCATACCCAAAAATCCACTTTCATTCAGACTGGTTTGCACAGTTGGAAATATTCAGCTTCTTGTTCCATCTATTCTCTTTGAGGATATTTGACTCTGCCTCTAAAACATATGCAACTTTGTCCTTTTGATCATCCCCCAATAGTATTATCCTGAATTTTTACTTTCAGTGTATGATGACATTTCCCCATGTACCAGATTTTAAGATGCATTTAAAAAATCTTTATTCAATAGCAAGTAAAAGGCAGAAATAAATTTAGTGCTACATTTTTTCATGGAAATTTCTGAAGAAAAATATGTGTATGAATATATAAGTAAATCACCATCTCAGCAGAATTTTTTTTTTCTTTTATACTTTAGGCAATATTTTCTTTTTCCTGTCAGGCCCTGCAAATGTTCCCTGAGTCATGTGGTTACAAAAATGTAGAATTACTCTCCTAAAAAGAACATTTTACAATTCATCACCAGGGCTAAACCAGCTGCAGCTGTGAAAAGCGTTAGCATATTAGCTGTTATATTACAGACAAATCTTTTATTTATTTTGAGCCCTTAGCTCTAGAGATTTGGAATGCTCAGGATTTTCTCTTTCTTTCACTGCTCCAGTCACTCGCTGAATTTTCACTAGATAGTTTAATTTTGATTATATTTGACAGAAGGAACTTTAATCCACACAATATATAAAAAATGTGCATTTTAACAAGGGTTTTAACTTGTGTTTTTATTGTCACTGTCACTGTATTGAATAGAATAGAATTCAGTGTATCAGGGATGAGTTGTTATTGGTATTTGGGTGCCTTAGGCTTACTAAATCCTCAAATATTATGAGGAAATTAACTCTGATAAAGATGATTTATTACTTTCCAAGAATGTTCGTAGACTATTTGCATCTAGCATTAAGATCTCAGTGTAAGAATAAATGTGTGAGGCGTAGCCTTATATCAAAGCTGTTCTAAGTTTGAAGTTAATTCCTCTATTTCCTGTTTGTCACAATGATCTCTAATGCCTTTTGGTGCCCACCAAGCAAAGTGCTGAAGCATATGCTTAACTTGACATGAACACCTTTCTGAGCAGAAAATTTCAAGAATATACTTTAATGAATATGATCTGTAATAGTTACTCACCACTGTCTATTGCCAGAAAGAGAGCCGTGTATATGTTGTTCTGGACGTAAGGAGATTCCCGATCTAGGACGGCAGTGGTGCCAATGGTACCGTTGGTAGGGTTAATTTCTAGCCAGCCCGCTGGATCCTTGTAAACTGAATACCTAAATAAAAATATACAAGTTGTTAACAAATTATATATCTAGAAATAAAACAACTACATTACTACAAAAAAAATATGCCTTTCACTGGCTTTAATGGGGTGGATCTTAAAAAATACAATTTAAACCATGTGCCTTGCCTTTGAGACAGTTCATTATTGTAAGGCGTCTCTGACAGATGGAAACATTTAGAGAGGTTTGAGTCGATGTCTTTGGATACAAAAGTCCCAAAGCTTAGAACAGAAATCAATATTTAAAATGTTTTATAGGACCTGTTTCCTACTGTTGTGTTATACAGTCAATGTACCTGAACGCTTTCACTGGACCTCTGCATCAACACTGCTATTTACAGGCTTCATGAATCCTCTCCAGTCCTCCTTTTTCTAGACATAAAATTCTGGCTGGAGTAGGAGTTATATTTTTAATTTACTTTTTTGGTGTTTTTCATTTTGGAAATATAGCAAATTGTGGGGTATGGTAGCAAAAAGAGAGTTAGACTATGGATTCATTAGGTCTCACAGGAGCTGGTTATACGCAGGCCTGGTTTGCATACATTTGCTCTGCAGGCTGTGGTCTGTAGTTCCTGCTTCTGAGCGTTTCACACATGCTCAGAAGCTTGGAACAATTCAAGCACATCCATGTTGTCTAAATAAGGATCTGAAACTGAGGTCTGTCAGGATCCCACAGCACAAAATTCACTGTTGTGCTTTTTTTCCATTAAACAGCACTAATATTTAGAGCCTGATACTGGAAATACTTAGATATTGTGGTGTTTATGCCCTACTTGACTAACATAATAAATGTAAGAATGTTCATGATTAGGGCCTAATTCTATATTCAGTTAAATATATTAAGTAATATAACAATATGGAGCTGAATTAACTGGTACCAATTCCCTCTCCAAGGAAATGTGTTAGTATTTTAAACCAAAACTCCAATCATATAATCAATACTTAGTATAATAACCTGTTTATCTTTTTTGTAGTAAGTTGTTATAGGTCATAAACAGCCATACAATCTTCTGTAGACATTTTACTTGACATGAAATCTCTCATTGCTTAATGAATATATGCCTTGCCAGTGCCTCATAGTGGCATTCGTCTGAAAGGTCTCCTATGTGATAACGCTGCCAAAAATAATTTATCAGTGCAACTATTTCCTAAAGGAATAATCAAAAATAGCAGATTGTTAGGGGGTAAAAAAAAAGTAAGTAAAATGTAATAAAATGGCAGTTGCTAGAAGAGGAAAGAATAAATTGCAGGCAAAAAAGACAGACATCGTCTGACTGAACGCCTATTTCAGAGGTTTGCTTTGGTCTCTTGTGCCCTCAGGAAAGTGGAAAAATAAGATAGGATTAGTTGCTAGATCCCTCTAGCAGACTGCTAAGGGATGCCCGTTATCACAGTTAACAGCAAGGGGACAACGTGTGGCTGTTCTACCCAGCTGCCTCTGGCCCCCCAGTCCTCATTTCAGACCTCTCGGTCCCATCTAACTTGTGCTTTCCTGCTGTCTGGTTATTTTGATCAGGTGGAGGTTGAGAACTTTGGATTTCTACTGGGATCTCAGAAGGACTAGGCAGAGCCACAGCTCTCAGCTGTCAGATGTCCAAGATGGCCATTAACATCATTCATTATTCATGCAGCAAATTTTACCATGTTCGAGCAGCAGATTGATCATTGGCCAAAGGTGAAAAAACAACCCAAAAGCAAATGACTTAGTGCATGGCTCAAGCTTAAGATTCTGTTACTAAGATGGCACTGTCAGAGACTTATTAAATGAACTGAATAACGGGTTTCTTCCGTTCCTCATCACAGGAACTTCCCCTCCAACGTGGAATAATGCCATGGGAGGGTGTCATTAAGTAAAGACTTTTTATCCCCCCGGGCCACCTCCCATTTAAGTTAGGAAAGATTAGAATGGATTTGACTTAGAATAGCCTTTGAATAATAAATGTTGGGCACGGACATCATACTATTCAGCAGGAAGAAAACTTAATTGTTAAAAAGGGAAAAGTTCTGGACAAATTGGTTTCCTCATGCATAAATGAGGCAGTGCGCATATAGGTACTCAGGCCTGAGAAATACAGGACAGAAGCAACGATGTCTTTTCCCAAGTATCCATTATAACTGGTTTAGCTGGAAGCAGAGAAAGACTTGAATTTATGCTTTAGAAAGCACAGGACTCCCAAAGCCCGATGTATTTGCCATGTGGCCCACAGGCTCATTTAAATATACTGCTCTATAGGTTGACATTTTACTTCAATGATTGTAAAGTACACAGAAAGTCCAAAGAAAAAATACTGAGTTTTGTCTTTGAAAAACAGAATTGCTTTTAGCAGAAAGCTTTCTCTTAATTCATCAGAGAAATAGCTCTCACCAAAAATATCACCAGTTGCCTCAAAATTTCTTTGGTGTACCTGGGGAAGTGACATTCTCCTATAGAAGACGGAGCTGGCTAATTTCAGAGGTGCTAACAGACAGCACTGCTCACACGACGCTCACACTGCTCACAAAGTTGTTTACTGCAACTTTGCTTCAGCCTGGAAAAATGCAGCCTCCTCAGGACTGCCGAGTCAGATTGACTTTTCCATGGTACACATTGATGTTCAAGCAGCCAGTTTCAGGATCGAAACTTAAATACATATGACCATGAAAAATCTTACATTTTTATGACCTATTACTATGTTAAAATAAAGGACAGATTTGGAAACCTGAACCTTTTGGAATTTATGAGAAAAAGAGATGAATGTAGGAAACACTTGGCTTATTCACGCTCCCACAAAAGTCCACAGAATTTCACCACTGGCTTCCCCAGGAGCAGAAATAACCCTTAGGGAATATGCGGGAGAGAATCAAGGCAAACTCTACTACACAGTGAGCCACTCCATCAACCCAACCCAGCATCTCTTTCCACGTAATAACCATTTAAACATTAATCAATACCTGAGCTTTATCTCCCGAAAAAACGAGTTACTGCAATAGTAACAATGCAGAATCATTATTTGATTTCACTTCTTTGTTTCTTTTTTTATTGTTGTTTTTATAACTTCGCAACCAAGGTACGCACAAAAATATGAAACACGGGCGGCCTAAACAATTCCTAGTCTATTGTAAAACTGCAAATTCTCAATTAACCCCGAAACAATTTAAGAAGATTCAACACTTCTAAAGTAATGAGAATTTAAAATGGATTGCATTATCTTCCCTGATTGCTCTACAAAGCACACTTGGCTGTGCAAATAAAAAACTGAATTGTATAACCTGTGATTTGGCACAGGATATTGTAAAACTAGTACTTTGTCTTTCCCACCGTATTTTTTACTTATGGTAAGAGAATATTGCAGTACAGTTAAGATGACTGTTCTTTTTTCTTTTTTTTTGAGGGCTGTGCTAGCAAAAGATTTAGAACAGACTCATTAAGAAAAGCACAATAAAAACTAGAGGTATAGAATACAAAGTTCCACGTCCTACTTTTGAATTTAGTGGGGTCTGCTGGTTGCAAAGCAGTTCTGAAAATCAAAACTTTCTTTAGGTGGTCCAACATGAACTTATGTGCCTGCATGTACCTACCCTGCTTTAAAAATCGTATGTACATTGATACATCCGTATGGATGTACACACAACCATGTTCTCTGGTGCACCAATTACTGCTTAGTTGGACTTACTCTACATTGCAGTAGTGAAATTCAGTGCTGCTTTGTGCAGTTTCTTTATTTCATTGTGTTTGGTGTTGGTTTTTTTTTTTTTAATTTTAAACCATGTACACAGCTTACAGTTCCCAGGGGCTTATATGACAACAAGGCATGGGCAAGCAGGTGTAACCTATTTTGATCATGACCTCCTTGCACTAGGTTCATGTCCTTGCACTGTCGATGTGCCAGGTCTTGGCAAAGGAAGCAGAAAAAATAATTCCCTTAGGCTGGAAATTGCTGCAAAATTTACATATGTACCTTAAATATAGACCTGCAAACAGATGCCGGGAGGCTACAGATGCAGAACAAGAAGACACAAATCAAAACATGCATTTGGCCTATTTGGTGCAGAACTAAAATAAAGTGGCAAATATATGGAAATAATTTAAAATTTATAAATGGCATCTTCCCCTTCCTGTAACACAGGAAAATGATTCAGAGAACACCTCCTGGGGCTGCTAGCAGATGTGCATGGTGCCGGTGGCTGGCAGCTTGATTAGCACAGAAGATCATTACACAGAACAGTGGTGATAATACGGTCATAGAAATCTAATCAGAGCCACAACCTTACACTAGCCACGAAAAGAATTTCACAGCAAACACTGCAATAGCCCAGGGTGTCACAGGATAGCAGCCAGGTATCTAGGCACAGAGTCAGATGCTGCTCTTGGCAAGGGCCTCCAGAGCTTGGGAGTTGCCAGACTTTTCCCATGGGGAGTCAAGGGGTCTTGGCTCTTCCGCTTTAACAGAAAGAGAAGGCAGGCAAAATGAAGCAGCACCAAATCTGTGCTGAATGACACATCTGCACCAGTTTGATGTGCAGCACTGACAGGAGTTAAGGTGAGCAATTGAGATAGGCTTGTCAGGGTGGCGGTTCTCAGCCTTGCCTGTCTGGAGACTGCTCAAGTCATGCCGTACAGAGACTGTATGACCAGAAAGACACAACAGAGAGGAAGGGGTAGGGTGGCATTGGCCCCATCAATTATCTCTCTGATTCTGCAGTGAGGTTTTGCTGTGATAACACGTAGCTGGGCAAGAGGCTGTAGGCAGCAAGGTGACACTGGTGGAGTAGCGACAAGGCTGGGCTGGCTGAATTAGGACTTGGTGAACTGAACATTGAGTCCTGGCTCTGTCACAAGGGAATTAGGGAAGCCCTTTTATTCATGCTATGCCCCGCCCCTCACCAGCTTTAAAATGGTAAGGATGTAATTCTGCTGTGAAAAGCTGTTAAAAGGATAAAATCTGTAAATCATTGCAAAAGGACTGGGAATAAATAGCAATGAGCGACATCAAAAGTACTGGGATAGAACAGAGAAGAATGATTTGAATAGTTTTCTTAAGAAGCAGAAAGATATTTACTGGCATTTTAAAATTATGTATTTGTTCATGCCCTTTATTGTTTTTTAATTATGTTTAAAATAGGGTTAAACCCAGGTAAGTAAAACCTCATATTCTTTGAGATACATACATATATATGTGTGTGTGTGCGCACTTACTGGTCTGGGGTGAAAGTGTCAAAATGTTGATAGTAACCATTTTTATGCTGTTTCAAACTGAGTGGCAGGAGTCAGTATCATTATTATTCATACCTTAGATTTCAAGATCATATCTACTTCTTTTATGGATCCTAGTCCCACTGACATAAGTGAAAAAATATCAGTTGACTAGACTGAATATTTCTCCCAAGAAGCGATACACATTTGTAGTTTCAATGATAAACATTCACGTTATCCATGTTTCTGACTCCAGAGCAGCCCACCTACAATTAGGTAACACATTGAAGTTACCACATCTGTCTTGCTTCTCCCAGGACTATACCACACAATGGCAGACTGAAATTTTTCTGTGAGCTCTTCTTGAGCTAATCAAGTAAAATGATCAGTGGGGAAGGTTAGATTGTATTGTCTGTGCCTAAGAGCTCAGCCCGAGAACTCCCTTTTGCTTCTGAATGAAAAAAAATAATCTCTAAATACGGACATTATGTAGTCTTTAAACCAAGCCAATATGAATTTCACCTCCTTGTATCAAATCTACTTGAGAAATCAAGACTGACTACCTCTGGAAAAGGATTCACAGGTATTTGGAGGCTGGGGTAGCAATCTTAGCCTAAATATTCACACCAATGTGAGCAATGGCAGTTCTAAAACAAAGATAAAACAATTCCCAAAATACAAGTGTAACATTAAAAATCTGAATCAAAACTACACTGTGCTTCACGTGCTTTATGTACGGATGACATAATGTACAGCTTTAGAGATCAACCTGTTTCACATCATACTCCATCTTTTCCACTGTGCTATCGTTAGTGCTTTTGCTCGCACTAATTATGGCAGCATATGGCACTAGAAAGAGTAGGAAGGAAACCTTACTGCTACACAGCAATTCTCCAGCTGAAATATTCTCCAGACTCATTACCGATGACACACTGCAATTTTTCTGCTCTTTGCCTATATGGTAACAAAGGTATTCCTGCTCCCACACTGGTTATAAGCTTTGGGAGAGCAACTTACATTTTCTGTATGTATATTCACAGCCTTGTACAGCAGGGTCTCTAATTGCTAACCCATGCCAAATGAAAACAATAATAGTAATTCTCAAACATACGTTACATCTAATGCTCTATAACTATATTAATATTTGATTTTGTAAAGATATTTTTTATGCAACTTCCAGGCTTTTTTTTTTTTTATTATTTCAAAATGTTTGTGTCAGTAAAGCCATCAGAAAAATGTTTTTGGAGCAGTTAAGGGTTTTCACTTTTTTCAGATATTGGAAGGCAACGTTGATGAATAAAATGTGTTAATTTCAAGCTGCAAGTGAATATACAGGTTTGCTTTCCGTTTGATACCCAGCTATAAAGCTACTGCCTAAAATCGCCCCTAAACACAATTTTGGACAGGTCAGTAACACATGATCCGTGGTTCTTGTGTTGAGAGTGACAAGGCATGTCCTAGCAATAGGAAGGAGGCGTTATTAGGGACATCATATTAAGAAGAAACGCTGGCAATGAAACAGAGAGCTTGTCAGCAAGACTTGTATTTACCTTATCACACTAGCTTAAAGTATACTACCAGTAAACAGTTCTGTGGACAATCAGTTATTCAGAAGGGTTTTTCATACCTCCTTTCAATGCTATTTCCTCACATGCTTTATCATTTGGATACTGAAAGACATATTTCTTTCTTTATGACCCTTGAAGACTCTGCCATTTCTACTGATCCATACGACAGGATGGCCTCACATCCTTCTGCATGAGGTAAACTTGGAGGCTGGCAGGTTTCTGGTCAATGCGGGAACACCTGGATCTGAGCCCGCTTGTGAGTGCGATGCTGTTTCACATCTCCCTCAGCAGCCAGCACTGGTCTGCAGTCCCTCAAAGCACCAATGCCATCCGCCCATCTCCGGGGCAGTTGGCATTCGTCTGCCCTAACAGTTTTGCATCTTTCTTTGTAACTCCTTTTAAATGTGTGCATGCAGATAGCATGGCAGTGTTGTAAGAACTATGAAATTACTTTTATGGGCACGAGATCATGACAATTTCAATAAAACTCTGCTGTTGCTTAGGGTGTTCTGTTATGCAGGCATAGCTGAGTTATAATTCAAAGCTAAGCCTTTTTTCATAATTTATTAGCAATTCAAATAACATTGCCTGAAATAACAAAAGCACATCAACAGGTAAACGGCTGTGTGTTAGGAGAGAGGGGCAAAACTTGATGGATACTGGTTTTTATACATACACAAATGACATTGCTGCCGGTGAGTGAGTACACAGCGCTGCCCTGACACTTGCTAAATCCCCTGTTCAGGGTTGCTCTCAGCACTCTGTGCTGTACCTGAGCGCCTGGGCCTTGCTTCCTGAGTGAACGCATCAGGTAATTTCACTCTATTTATAGACATATTGGCTGCTCAATGTGCTCTTTGCAATAGGTCTACGGTTTGTACACAGGAGACCTGGTACTAGGCAATTCCAGTGCACATGTGACATTTGAGGATCCAGAGTAATAGTTCAGTGGTTTTGGGGAACTGGGAACATTAAGTATTCGTAACAGAGCTAATGAAGATCCCTGTTGAATAATATCATCCAATGCATGGGACACCTGTAAGATGATACACCACCACACGCAGCCCTACCAAGTCCCCCAGCTGAACCGGTTTTTCAGTTGTAACGTTTTTCTTTTCACCTCTGTAGTATGAATCAACAGGAAAAGATTCTTACATTATGCTCTGTGCTATCAACAGCAACCTGTTAGCCGTACTGGCTCATGTAAAGCCAGCCCAGATGCCTACACAGTGCTGCAGACACAGCCTAAAAAAGCATCTCTATTGCAGGTACGAGCTAAAAAGCAACTGGAGGATTCATATCACAGGGAAAACAGAAGCGTAAGCGCTTCATCACAGAACGTTACTGAGACAAAATGTAAGCATTTATCCTTCAGAAAAGCTACAGACCAGGACATAACAGGTTATAAGAGAAATGATAAAGGCAACAGTATTGATAGCTCAGTAAAGGGCTTTCAGATCTTTCCCAGTCATTGATACACATGTACATCCTGGTTACTGATCCTCAAGGCCTTCTTCTACGTGTCTAACTTTGTGATTCCACAAAATCATCAGACAGATTTAAAGACCTGTTTTAAATATCAAACCTATGCGCATCTGGCCCAAACCTTGACATACACCTGTTCCTTGTAAACATGCTCTATTAACGCAGAGCCCCCAACAATCTTCAAAAGATGCTATTAAATCAGAGAGGAAATCTAAACTGTCATCTGCTTGTACTTTCCATTCTCCCCGTATTTGACTTATACACAACAATTGGCAAACTAAGCATAGTTTGCCATCTTTTCCCATTAAATATATGATCATACAAAATGCACGGTTTTGAATTTGGATTGAAATGCTGCTACTAAAAGTGTGACTATATGCTAAATGTGCAGTAGGCTGTAAAATATCTCCTGCAGCACTCTCCTGAAGAAATTTGGAGACACTCAAATTACTTTAGCTAATTATTTTCAAAAAAAAAATTAAAATATACAAAGCAAATTGACACATACTATTATTAATCACAATAAGCATATCATTAGCAAAATCTAAAACCTGAAATAAATTGCATTTTCTGGAGACATTGTTGAGAAAGGTATTAGGTCAGATGCATTTTTAAACTTACTGAAGATAGAGGATTTATGCAATAGCCATTTTTCAGCTTCATGGAGCAGATTTATGGGCTTGCAGACCGTCTGTATTTTCACAGGCTGGAAATGTCAACTTAGAGTACAATTTAAAAAAATAAATTAAAACACCCATCAATGTTCTGCCACTTTGTACATTTTTGGTCACTGAAAATTCATGTTTCTCTTTGATAAACTGGACATACTCCAGGGTGAATTCATTAGCCACGCACTAGTGCATAGCTTAGCTCTGCAGGTCGGGCATGACAATCTTTGTAGTGACTTGCTGCAGCAGTTATTTCCCAGGTGCTCCTGAAACATCTCACAGGTTTCCAGGAGTTTATGCACAAACATAAGCATGCAAATACTTTAGCCTAACCCTATCTGAATAGGTATCGTACTTCTCTGGCTTCAACACCAATCTGGCACGTGAAATAATGCAGTAACCCCCGTCCAGGTGCATGTGTATCTGTTAGGGTGAACAGCGGGCAGGACATACACACTACTAAATCCAGTGGTGCTGCACAAGACTGATACGTGTTGCTTTTTAAGGCTTAAGTTTTACACACATTCATGTTTTTGTCAGAGATTTGTTGTTAATATCAGTTATTTGTTGATTCAGTCTCAAGAAAAAACTCATTTCAGCTTGTTCTAAAGAAATGTGTATTTTACAGATAAGCCGTAGTATCACGGGGCTGAGCATTCCACTGCAGAAAGTCAGCAATTTTTAGTAAAACTCCTGTGTTTATAAACATAGAATAGTCTCTAGAACAAGCTTCAATTTGAGCCTTCTTTCATTTACCCTTTCAGTTTATGAGTAATATATAGATATTTATGGCAAGAAAAGGAATCTGTCCAATGCTTTGGAGGCCAGCTTGTCTCTGTTACGGCCTTTCCACTGTTATCTATCCTACGTCAATAAGTCATAGGAAAACCTGCTGAAAGTGGAATACAGATTTCACAGAAGTATTTTAGCTACTAGGTTTTTTTTATTATTTTTGCAATTGAAAGTGTAATTTTTTTGATACAGTATATTTAAAAAGGTGGATAAAATAATCAAATGGAAACTGCAGACACTACTTGGTCTATACCAATACACCATTACACTTAGAAACACCATAACATTCTATTTCCAATTTACGGAAGTAAAATTCCAATTTAAAATTGTAATTAAAAATAAAACAGCTAGGAATAATAAAAACTAAATCCTTCTTCCCCTGAAGTATATTTTCTATAAGCAACCAATCTTGGCAAGAACGATTTTGCTTAAAAACAAAACAAACAAAAAGAGCAAACAACTTGCTTACTTCAATCTTTCACTTAACTGCGCTGGAATATAAATATTGTTTTATATGGGTGGGAGGAGATTATAATGCTGAGATATCTCTATTCTTGGAATTTTCTTGTGGCTTCACTCAGAGCCAAGTGCAGTCCCAGCAGAGAGGATTAGGCAGCACACCTCTCACTGAAATGGCTTTTGTCTCGCTCAAGTAAAGATGAAGTATTGCCAATACAGGCAAATTGGAGCATATGGGACAGCACAAAAGGTCAAATGAGAGAGCGCTTCAGCGGCTCATCCTTACTGCTAATGACAGATCGATAGAAACCCAATATTGTCTCCTGGTACTCACTGAATCAGAGGGAGCATAGTGGAAATTAGAGGCAGTGCTATAAAAAGAAACGCTGGTGCTACTCTACAACATCCAACGTAGAAGGCAATGAGCCCCTTTGTTCAGGCACTAGTGACCAAGCATTTTTCAGGCTGGGGCTCTAATCTCATAGATTTTGACACTGGAAATAGTTCCTGTGCCCTGGAGGATCAGTTTGCAGGGCTGCGGCCATTTACAGACAGTATTTGCTTCAGTTTTCCACTGCAGGGCACTTTTAAAATTACACACCCCACCTCACCACCTCAGCAAAAAGATTCATCGTTTCAGCTTTATTTTGCTTGTCACATCAATGATTTAGCAGGTTGGCTTTCATCGCAATTCTCTATCTACAATGATATGATCAAAACAGAATGAAAAATTAGATGAAATTCAGTTCCTACTACCCTGCCACTGAGAAATATCGGATGAGAAAATGGTTGACTAATTAGTTATTTGTGTGGAGATACAATGGGAGTAAAACCCTTGGTAAACATGAGGAAAGTAACAGCAGAGTCACTGCAAGTAGAGTAACAATAAAACCCCAAACACAAAACCTACAGCAATTAATCAAATGAAAATACTTAAATTATAATAATGAGGCAGTTAAATAAAATATTATGAAAAGGAAAATATTTTGTTATTATTGTACAGTCTTTCAAACATTTCTCTATACAAAGACCTAATTTTAATATTTTTTTTTTCCTCAGGGCAAAAAATCCTAGAAGCTGAAGTGTAACAAAAAACCCAAAACCAACTCCACAAACTCATTTATGTATTTTTTAATCAGAAGTGATTAGGGCTATAGCTAAATGAACCCAGGGGCTATAACTATCTGAATTATTCCTAAAGCTAGGGAATAATACACCGTATCTGGGACTAACACACTTGTATAATCAGGTTGTTACTGTTAGAATAATTGTTGACACATGCAAATCAGTAAAAGTTTTTTTCATTGCAGCAATTGTGCCTCAAAAGCTAATCAATGTGAGATGAGCTGGAGGTTCTTTTATAAAGTACCTAGAGAAGGTTTTGGCAGTAAAACTCTATCAAGTTTCTGCACATGCCAGTTCTTTGCAACTGCGCTTCCAGCAAAAGCCGCTTCTCCCACTGCAAATCCATTTGCTGCTTTCTCTTTCAAGCGGGGGTCCCAATAGCTCTCAAAAAGATGGGAATTTTTTTGTAAGAGCCCAGCAGATTCACTACTAAAATGTCACTATTGAACACAGCCATGAAATAGCACATTTCTACAGATTCAGCGGAAATCTAATGGATGGGTAGAAAAGGGGTATGAAGTGGCTCACTACTGTGAGGCATTAGTCCGTTGGGATCAATACAGCTCCTCTTGGAGTGTGGATCCTACTGCCAGGAACTGGCTGGTCCCAGCAAGGGATTACTCCTGCCAGAAACCCTCAGTTTTGCCCTGGGTAATATCGAAGTCACAAAGAAAATACTGTCACCTGGAAGCAACCCCCCAAGCCGGGGCAGGGGAGCCAGGAGTCTCAGCTCCAGCGCAGGTTTGGAACCTGAGCCTGTTTGATGCAAACACATTCACAAGATCCAGCCATGGCCCCTATTAACATCTATTAACTCTGGGACTCGTTTCATAAAGAAGGAAGGGAATTAATGCTTCTGCAAATTAATTTCCAAAAGGAAAGTGTAACGAATTGGTGAATATGCTGAATAATCATTTTAGCACAGTTTGTGTCCTGTGCCTATCTAGGGTATTGATGCCTCTGAAAGCAGAGGTTAGTGCCGATGGCAGCGCCGGTGCACAGCTTCAGTGCTTTCTTTCACGCTCACTCTCCTCTTTTGTTTCCCTTGTGTTGCCTTTTTTTCATCCAAACTTTTCAAAGAATTACAGTCCTATATAAATCTACAAGATACTGGGACTATCCTAGAGATGAGGAACAACTTATCACGCTGAAAATAATGAAAAATTAGTCTAGAACCATCTTAGGCCATTCTCCCTACTGCCAGAGGAGCAAGCGATACCAAGGTGGACAATTTTTGAACAGGTTCCTGCAGATTTGGCAGAGTGACTTCCTCTGATACTAAACATGCACAACTTTTCTCATTAATTACAGATGTTCATTGGGAAGCAAAGAATATACACAAATGACACAAATGGAAAGAACAGTGTCTAAATCTAAATATACACATGTGGGATCTCTGGGACCACAACTTGGGGCTGTCCTCAAGGCATTCAGAATTATTAAGAATGTGACTTCCCTCTATCTTATCCCTTACTACTAAATGTAGTAATTTTTACCTCTTCAGTGCTAGAGAAAATGCAAGGAAAGAATGCCAAAACTAGAAATTTTGTATGAATTAAAACTGAAATGCTCCCTTGATTTATGTGGAGGAACCTACATGGGAACTGGAAATGGGAAAAAAATGTGAGGTATTTGTGTCATGCTCACCAGTACAGAAAATAATTACCTCTAGCAGAAAATTAAATTACGATCCTCAAGGTGGAAGATGATGCTTTTTCCAGTGGCTTTCTTTTTTTAAAGGCTGCAATTTTTACTGGGGAAAAGTGTGCCCAGTATTTATGAACTATAACTTTTTTTTGGCCTCTAAAAAAAATAAAATTGGTCCCTGAAAAAAATAAAGGAGGGGAAGGAGAATGAACTACAGCAGAAGTCAGGAAGGAGGTGTCAGCCAAAACAGTGAAATGACAAATAAAGGAATCTTATGAACTGCTAAGAGCTGAAAGAGACTGCAAACATTGCTGAATGGACAGTTACTCAGAAGTTAATGAGACCTTGAAAATGTAGTAGCTCGGTGAAATCTATTCTAGCATAGAAATCTGGATCACAGCCACAAAAAGCAAAAATATTAACAAGATAGATGTTCTGTTAGATAATGAGCTCCAGAATCACAACCTCGGCCTTGAAATCACTGGACAACATTAGTTAAAATTGCAAAAGAGATGCCATGAAGGAAATGTCTGCTCGGTCTGTCAAGTCAAGGTCAGAAAAGGTAAAGTGAAGGATTCCAAGCAATGAAGAACAAGAGGCTGAGTCTCTGTCTTAGATAAAGTGTGAAATTCTCATCCCTTGAGCAGGAATGTGAAGTATCTGCTATGAAGAACATGTAACTACAGTAAAGGACAGACCCAGTGACTCACAGAAAAGATACCACATCAATCATGTGGCAATTTTCTTATTCCTAAGAAACAAAAATTTCATTATAAAAACTGAATGATTCAAACAAAGTTATTGGAGACCTGGGTCCTAATTCATAGAAGTCCATAAGATTTTTCTTCAAGAAAAGAAAAATAAATTAGTGCTCCCCTGCCTACATGAGGCATTTCAGCCCCCCAAAAAAATTGCATAAAAGTATATTTACTGTGATGAACCAGCATATATATATTCACTAACTTTTTCTTAGCTTAGCAACAAAAGAAAAAGAAAAAAGGGACAAGCATAAGAAAGGAAAAAATTTAACACACAATAAATTGACCATGCAATAAGTAGCAATTCAGAAAGAAAATCTGTGAAGAAGCTGATACTGCCAGAAAAGTAATCGAAGTTTCCTGTGCTGACAGAGCTGGGGCATTCCTGAGTTGACTAAACTTGTACAGGACTTATTTCTAAGATTCAGCTATTTCTAAGGCAAGCGCCATAACACCAGAGATGATAGGAGAGCAATAATGTTCTGCTGACTTAGAAAAGCCTCTGAGTTTCTTGGCAGGTAGCAGTTAGGGGTCTGGCAGGAAAACCTGCCATGGGGCCATTTCTGCTCATTCCCTCTGTCTTCCCCATCAAGCACACAGCACTGTCCCCCCAGCTCTGTTTCAATGGCACGTATGTGACAGCTATGTTAAAATATGCAGCTGGTGCAGGTTTCCCTTTATGGAAACTCGTTTTGGTGTGATACTGGTTGCTAATTCTATGATTACAAGAGGGTGTTTTCACCTATTTGAAAGGCATAATCTCAAGTGGCAAAGATCCACGTTGGAACCCAGATTTCAGAGTAAAAGGAAAAACACTGGTCCTGGGAGCTGAGCCAAACCTGATCCAGGCAAAGAAACCTGTCCAGAATCCTGTTTTTTCTCACAATAGAGCACTGCCTGAGCCACTGTTTGTAGTCTCTGCTGCATGCGGAGCCAATCCCCCAAAGTACATTTCACGTTACCAGTTCACAATAACAACTGAATTAATAACTGCCATCTCTTAGAGAGGATTTGTTCAACAGGGAGAGCTGTGGGAACCCGCAGCATCACCCCTCAGCCTCTCCTGTCACTCTACAGAGCCACATGCTGCTACTGCTGCCGCAGCCTGCGGCTTCCCTCGACCCGCTCATCCCAGCCTGCCCCGTTACACAGACCCCAGCACACACAGTGACACATTTCCCATTACTTTTGTGTTTCTGTACCTCTGGGATGGGTGCTTCTGGGCAGAGTTTTATCAGCAAGGCTGGATAGTTTCATTAACCTGTATCCTGTACCCACCATGACATCGATGCCAGATCTAAACCAACAAAATGCCACTATTTCTCTCCCTCGCCCGCCACCAAGATCCCCGAAGCAGGGAGCTTGACAGAAGCAACACCAGCGTGCTGGAAATTCAAGTTCCTGGTGGTACCTGGCACTGGGATGGGGAGATGGGGAATTAAAAGCTTACCCTGGCTCAAGCCCCTCATGTGGACTTCGTAAATGCTACTTCTAGGGAGGAGATATGGGGATTTCCAAACCCAGTCAAAGTATTTTAGAATGAAACTGAATCAAATTAGAATGATTTTGGTCACGGCTGGGTGCCAACCGATGAATTAGTTAGGAGTGAGTTAATTCCTTGTTCCCTATTTAACCTTCTGATAGAAAATAAGGATGTGGGTTTTTTAAGGAAAAGGCACCTTTAGTAATTTAGGGGGGTTTAGTAGCCTTCATTCTCCTGTATTTCCTCTAAATTTCTAGTTTTTCTTCATGAAAAATATTTTATACACATGCAAATAAACTTATCCATGAAGAATTTCTCAAGGAAATTCATGAGTTATTCACACAGATACAAGAATCACTCTGTGTAGGCATAACTTTTGGAAAATTATAGAGGCACTTAGGTAAAAACTTGCACTAAATTGATGTCCTAGTAAAAAGCACATCCTTACCATTGCTCATCACCACATCGTGTTTTCAATTGCATAATACAATACACGAACACAGTAATATTAATTTCACAACAATATCTGTGCAAAAAAAAATAATAGTCAAGCTGTCTCATGTTTGATTAATGTCTGACTTTATCCCGAAGAACTGGAAATTCTTATACAGTTTTAGAAATCAGTGAGGAGCCAACAAATGAATAACTTTGTTTCCATAGAAATAGAACTCAACTCATTCCATAAAATATGTCACTGCTATTATTATTGTAGCAATTAAGATGTCCTTCCTTTTAGTTCTTTAGTTTAGTTTTGTTTAAAAAGAACTGTATTTCTAGTAGGAAAACAGACTGTCTTGATGCTTTTCATGAAATCATCTGGGTTTGAAGGGACCTTTCGGATCATCTAGTCCAACCACTAACATTACACTGCCAAAATCTCCACTAAACTATGTCCCTCAACACCATGTCTACCTGACTTTTGAATATTTCCAGGGGTGGAGGCTGAACCACTTCCCTGGGCAGCCTGTTCAACACCTGTTTCGGTGAAGAAATTTTTGTATAGTTTTGTAGCCCAGAGGAATTAATACCTACTAAGTAAAAATACCTTCCAAACTTGTAGCATTCAATAACAAAGACGAAAAAGGAAGGAGAGAAATTCAGTAGCATGTGTGATAATGTAGGCCTATAATGTTCAAGAAAAACTAATTCTACTGTCCAATATGATAATTTGAAGAAAAAGGCACATTCATTCCTGGCTAATGATAATGCAAATTAAGTTTTCATATTTTCCAGCTGAGTTTGAACACACTGTGAACTTCATGGGTACATTTCTTTCAGAAGAAACTTAATTAATTCTCTTTCATTAATTTTGTAATAACAGGTAATCTCCTATCTGAGGGTTATTTGACTGAGTACACTGAACTATACAAAAAACATGCAACCATTTTCTGTCCTATATGTTGGAGAGATGTGTGACATCATGTCACATCTTTTTCTCTATTTTGGCCCGGTTTCTTTTGTTTACCTAACTCACTACCTTTAATGACCTTGGCAAAGGGAAAGGGAAGTGTGATTTACCACTTCTAGTCTCTGGGAATTAGATTCTCAGGCATTGAGTGATCTTACAGACTTTAAAGTCTATAGACTTCCCTCCTACCTGTTTGACCCCTATAACTTTTCAAGACTATGTATAATCATGTCTTAATAGTTTCATTTATGCCATCAAGTGTAGGTTGTTACATTTGTTATAGGTTGTTGTGCTGAATACCACCCCCCTCCCTCTCTTTCTGTCTCTGCCTTCAAGAGATATTAGAAAAATGAGATACTACTTTTCACTTGTTGAACAATAACATTAAAAGTCAGATTCCATACTCAGTTACATTTACTCAGTGGATATCGCAGCCCTTGTCTAACTGATGTTATTGCAAAATAAATTTTGTCATTTACATATAAATATTATCAAGGATTACTGACTTAAATTAATTAAACTTAAATTCTGCTACATATTCTGAAAAGCATATCCCAAGGTATAGAAGGATTGAGAAAATGGCCCTTTTAGATATATATTTCAACATATAATATATGACCTATGAAAAAAACCCTGTGTTTTTCAAAGAAATAAAAGACATTCTTTACAAAGAAAATTATCCTTTATTTGCTAAAATGAAGAGTTTGTGCTGAACACTTCTCAGTAATATTCCTCTGGAGGATAGAAAACAATTTTTTGTTAGGGTAAGTATCCTGTGTGCATCTGAATGCTTGCTCTGATATACTGCCTATCACAAATCTACTCTATACAACACAATTTTTATGTCATGTTCATCATAATAATAGCCAAGGCCCTTTGAGATGTACATTAAACAACATGATAAATGTGCGTCATTTAGGAAATCTGCTGGCCAATGGTGGAAATCCTGAAGAAGTTAGAGGAAAAAGCTCTACATAAGTATTCATTTATGACACAGAAAGAGCTTTCATTAGAGGTTATGGGATTAAGCACTGCAAAAACAAGAAATGGAAGAATTACAGTTGGTTGTTTAAGCTTAATGTGCCACACTGACAGCTGCTGATAAACTCTGTATTTAGGCCTTGCTTGACTGCAGTGTGGTACCAATAAAGCAAATACTTTACCAACAGTCTTCCACTATTTGATCTTATATAGCTTTATTTTCTGCTTGATATCTATTGCATTCACTGCACACATTATATAGTGCTCTGTAAATTGAAGGTATTTAATCCTCCTCTAAGCTTCTTATTAACTATTATGTCTCAGTTACTCTATGCTATTTAACCCTGGATTGTATGCCCAGAGTGAAACTTTTCGTGCACTTTTCCCTTGTCATTAGGTATCCAAATGTTGAAGGCAGCTGCCTTCAATGCATATTCATAATATCACCGTGGGATGAATCTTAATTTTCAATTTGACAGACAAAAAATGTAGGCCTCAAGACCTTTAAAACTAAAAATTGAAATTAAGAAGCTCACCCAAGCTGCACAAAGAACTCATTCAAAGGGTTACATTTATACAATGATTTAAGCTATCGTGGGCTTTTTCTTCTTTCCTCCTACTTAGAAACTTAAACTCTGCAACAGTTTCCCTGAGTTAAACTAACACCACAATCAATATGGGGATATGGAAAACCGAGACAGTTTTCTTTCCCTATTAAAAAGTGTTTTAAACACTAGTTAACTTGGAAGCTTCTAAGGCCAGAAGCAACTTTTGAGTGCTCCATTTTGAAACTGCAAACCTTGTCCCTGACTAATACAGAAATTTCTTAGTTTAGCCCTAAAGCACTATTAGACAAACTCAGTGGCTGCATTTGCTTTTTTTTATGTATAAAATGCTACCAATGACCCAGGTTCAATCTCCAGAGAGGCTGGGCCTTAGGTAGGTAGAATTCTATTGGAAATTTCCCATTTAAAAAGAAAACAAGGAAATATTATTCTGACAGGCCCATTAAAGTAGGTAAATGTGTAAAAATTCTCCAGGGTTTGGAATATTCAATGAAATCTGGGCGAGACAGGTTAGGGTTAGTATCTCCAAGGCAATGCTATGCTAAGTACTACCCAATGGAGCTGCCCCGAGGGATCACATGGATAATAATTATCTAGCTATATGCAAAGTAGGCAGGCACATCTCTGTAGGCATATTTACCTAGAGCATAATGGTCATAAAATTAGGAAGAAGTCAGTCCTTAGCAATTCACATTTGAACCGAGAATGAATCAGCAAGCTTACTGCTGCTTAACAAAGTGTATAATTTCACTCTCACTCTGAAATTGGCATCCTTATTACTAAGTTAATAGAAAAATTCCAATTGAACTCTACAAGACTTTTTTTCCCATTACAGTAACATTGCAGAGCTCCATTTAGGAAAAATGAGTGCTTAAACCTTCTTACAATTTCCTTACTGAACTTAAATTCTACTCCAAGAATAAGCGACCGTCTATGAGTGTGAAAGAAGTTGAGGTTCTTTATGCCTTGAAATGCACAGACTAGGGATGTCTCACGATTCAGCAGTGGCTGCAAACATACAGCAGCAGTTCTGTGTATTTGGGAAAGCTTCTGCTCCAAGATGAATCCCACAGATTCAGTGAGAATTTTGGCAATGAACTGTGTCCGTGGTTTATTTTGTCCTTATTTGGGAGATAGCAAATTAATGAAATATGGCCATAATATTGGTACGTCATACCTCCACACCAGGGCAAAAAGCTATGAAAGAAATACAACATTTTCCTTTTCCAATTAGGACACAAATGCCACACAGCACTTGCTCTGGTGTCATCGGAGATCTATACCTGCTTTACAGACAGAACTGCTGAACTCTGCAAGAACAAGAATGGTTTAATTATATACTTCGAGTTGATCACAAAAGTCTGGCCTAGATGCATTACCAGTCTTCCTGGAAAACTTTTGAGTGATTTTCCAGCTTTTGTCCTTGAATAAAATAACACTGGTCATTGGAGCTACAATCTTACAGAACACTAATCCAAGGATTTCTGTCAAAGCACATACAGATGTGCATGCATGATCTGACTTAGCTGGAAGGGACTCTAGAATTCAATGGCTTTAAAATACTAACAGAAATTCATACTATCCCCTTCCCTGCCAACTTGCCTCTTCACACAGCATCCCCAAACTTGATAGCCAACTTATTATAATCAAGATACTCTTTACTTCTTCCAGAGGCAAAAAACCTGCCTTTTCTGAAACTAGAAGAGAACAGTAATGACAAAGTGAGTTATTGTCAAGATCTGACTTCCACTGCAAGCATAACTTGTGACTGATATATCCTATTGTTATATTTCTCAAGAAGATCTGCAATATTGTTTAGTCAGTGACATGAAAAATGTGCCGTATAATTTCACAGTTCACAGCTATTCATTCCGAGTGCTGACATGGTTGAAATCATAACATTGCATAATATTGTTATTCAGGATAAAGACAGAGGGTCCAATTAAACTCCCCTTAAATGTTACATTCATCCTTATTAATCAAGAATTTGAGATTCTTAAGGTATTATCAGGGGAAGTTAAAACTGGATTCTATGGCTTATTTGATTACATGGAAACACAGATTCTCAATTCTATCCACCATAGCTTTAATATCAACATATTCAGTATGATTTATGCCAACAGAGTAGAGCAGATGGAAAATTTTAGGAATACAATCTTCAGACAAGTATTATCAGAAGTGATAAAGTCTGGATTGAGGTAGCTGAGTTCCCTGCAAAAATATATATCACTGGATCAAGAATTCCTGGGACCCCTGCATTAGGTAGTGTTTAATAATTTAATTCAGATACTTCTGCTATTTCAGGGACTAAACAAGGAGAGAGGGATTCATTTCTTTTTCTTAGGAAAGGGACACTAATCTTCAAGAGAGCTTCCTCATTCAGTCTGGCTGAAAATTTGCTCTCTGCTCTCCCCCCTTTTCTACTAAAAGAGGGTAAGGAAAAAATAGGTGCTAGTGCAACCTGTTTATGCACATTAATCTTTCCCCCAAACCTTGGGAACTGCTAGGAAGAACCAATCAGTGAGACAAGATGTTAGCATAGAAAATGCAAAGCAAGCATAGGAGTTCTTCCACCTCCCTGCAAGGCAGAAGTTGGCATACTGAAGATTAGCACCAACTGGTTAGATGGGATTGTCCTTAAGCACTAAAAATTAAGATGCGCAGAAGCGGACAAGGAGAGAGGAGGCCTAACATCTGTCCCAATGCAGAGACAGACAACACGAGTAAGAAGAGGGCAAAAAGAAACAAGGGGGGAGTCTTAGAGGTGTTCACCACTGGGAGAAACATCAGAAGCAACTGAGAAATCAAGGACTCCCAGGGGCTCTCCAAGGCACTAGAATGGAGGTGTTGTCAGGTTGGCTGTAAATTAAGCTAATCATGGAATGACATTTTTCCATTCATTTTTCCCTTCTGATATTAATATTATCATGTAACATATCTATCTCACAATGATTACCTACATAGATAATATTAACACATTTAAGGCACAGTTTCAGTAAAAAAACTGTTCTGTAGAATACTGCTGAGCTAACAGTTGGCGAGTGAGTACCTGCAATTACAGGTGGTATTTGCGTAGCGTGAGGATATTGGCCAAGGTCATTCTTTCAGAAGTGATTAAGCTTCTCCTTTTCTGGTATTGCTTGCTGGATACCCCAGTACCTGCAGCTCTCTAGAGTTACTGTTTCTGTTTCAAAATTTGGCAGTAAAGACAGAAGAGGAAAAACTTTTGCTTCGAGCAGATTCCCTCTCTACTTGGTTTTCCTTCTAATTTAAAAATGAGAAAGGAAAAGAAAAACAATGTGCACTGTCCAATATATAGCAACTTCTGATCTAAAGATGTGCCACAAATTCCCAGTAGCTGGGTTCAGGCAGGCCATAAATAACACTGCAGAGCCAACTTGAGATGCTCTTGGGTGTAACTTACAGTGAAAAACTCTGGTGCTGCATGCTGAGAGCATGGCTCAGCCATTCATTTATAACAATAGAATTATTCTTGTGTCTGCAGAAGGAAAACAAATCTCCTGTTGTTAGAAATCAAAGTCCTTCAGATTCTAGGAGACATATTTAACAATGACTAAGTGTGTTACTGCATAAGCATTCACTCTTTAAGACGTTCTATCCCTCATGTCATTATATAGCACTTCTATAAGTGGCTGCAGTGTATCCCAAGAAGTAAGTTTATTGACCTTCACCTGCAACAACAGTGCTTTAAAAAGGCTCGATGTGCAACAAAGTATGCAAAATTGATCCCTGAAGCGTTTGTGAGCAATGTGATTCGAAGTCTCATCCTTGCTCAGAGGAAGGTTCAGGATCTCAGAAAAAATCCTGGCAAGAAACATAAAAAGGACTTTTTGAATTGAATTGTCTTTGCAATTCATGGCTTACATATTAACTGCACGTAAGGGTGGTGATCGGTAGCAATGAGAGTAATAATAGAAGTAAACTTGCTTTTTCCAATGAGTTCTCTTTAGTTTTCTAAAGTATTTGAGATCTGGGAGAAACTCACTGAATTGTAAATCCCATTTCAGTGTAGTTACAGCACTGTTTTATAGAATTTTAGGTAATAATTTTTTTTTATGGTCTTGTCTGTATGCAGATCTTGCGTCGCCACTAATAAGAGTTTGAAACACTCCCCTGACCTCCAGCAGCTCCATAGACACTGGCCCAAAAATTAAAGTGACATAATCAGAAGTAAAATGCGGCTCAGCAGTAAACCTTTCCATTCCCAAAGTTAGCAACAAGTCCATCGTCCTGTAGCACTTGATGAAATGACAGATAAAGATGGACAATCACTTCCAATAGCGCCTGTTAAGTTCAGCCTTCTCATGCCCATGGTCTGATGTTCAAGGATGAAGCCTCATTAATATATACATTTAGTTTGTAGTATAGAAAATACTCCTTATGGACAAACAGAGTCCATCCACCCTGCAGATGAACCAGTGGCCATTATTTGGAAATCATGACATAATAAATATGACTGTGCTCCCTCGTCCAGTCTAGCAGAGCTATCAAACACAGCCAGTACAACAGCAGGGCTGCAGCAGTCAAACCTCCAGGCTGCGGGTGAACAGGCAACTGGGTTGCTGGATTAATCACAGTCTATTCTGATCTGAAATGACTGATATCAAACCAGTGGAGATTTACTGGTTTCATATTTGTGAAATTCCACTGAATTATTGATATGGTGATATGAGGAGACCAGAATCAAACAAAAGGATGTCAATTATCAAGTAAAAAATTGCCTTTCAAATTTCTCCAGTTGAGACTTCACCACTAAGACAACGTACCTATGTACTTTTCCCACATGGAGTCAGCTGGATGCAGGTGCAGATACAAAAATTACACACACAAAGATACACACAAATATCCATCTCATTTACATATCCTGCTGCAGATATTTTTGGCAGTCTTTCATATTCCCAAACTCACTGCAGTTAAAGTTCTAAGTTCTCCAGCTTCAAATACTGCATTTTAATTCTACTTAATGAATTAGATATGCTTTAGAGCTACAATAAACCTTTCTTGTGAAGATATTTCTGAAGCATTGAGTCATATTGCTTACTGAGAATAAATATCTCGATAGTATATTTATATAAATAATTTAAAATGCAAAAGCACAGTAGGTAATAAAAATATATCGCCATGATAAACCATGAAACCAGGGAACAACATTGCTTTAATTAAAAATTACAAATAAACTGCAGTAAACAACTTATTTACACATAGATAAAAGTCTAACTATCGAACATCCTGGACTTGTTGAATCCAAAAATGGGAAAAATACTGAAACCAATCTCTTCACACAGACTAACATTGAGGACCGTAACTGTGTTTAATTAAGATCTACTGTTAATAATGGATTTCAGAGAGTGAGCTGCTTCTTTTAATTTCCCAAGGTAGAAAATGTTATTAAATTTGGCCTTTAACTTCTCATTGACATGTACACTTGAAACTTCTGATTAAAATTTCAGAGGTTGGGAAGAAGCACCCAAAATTAAACTCTTAAATCTGGCACAAAAATAACAATGATCCCTGATTAAGAAATCAAATTTCAGAAACTTCATTACTGTTCTATTAATAAATTGTTGGGTTATAATTAAAACAGGGCCTGCTGGATTTCTTTCAATTTTAATTCTAAAAAAGTTGGAAATGGTAAAGGGAGTTAAATACTTTAAAAAGAAATAGGTTAATGAATATAAGAAATGTGTGATCTAACTTGAACAGGTTCCTTCTCTTTCTGGGAGCGATCAGCAGAACAAACATTGTTTTCTACCCAAATGTATGCGTTCAGGAAAAAAATGGTCTTGTCTGCTCCTTCCTTTCTACAACATCCATAGTCCAAAGCTCACTATGCTCCTTGCAGGCTTTTCATTGGGAATCATGGATCTGGGTAAAGTTGTGAAAGTCAGCATTAACCTAGTCTTAAACAGGGATAATTTAGAGTAAGATTAAACTTGATGCCTGGAATATTTAGCTGGTCTGTGAGCACGTGGTTTTTGTTTCCAGGATAGTTTTTCTACCTCTACCTTGCTTTTCTTTGAAATGTTAACCTGAGTAGATCACAGAAGAGCTGACACCGCAAGAGTTCACTGTTAATCACCTGCAGACAAATAGCTAGAGCTCAAAGTACGAGCTTTTTCAGTCTTACAAATTCTTGGAGTCATACTTTTTTCAGTGTAATACATTTTTGCCAGCTTGTTTGAGCTTCTAAATGAAATTCTTTCTCAGTCTGCAAAAATACTTAAAGCTGAAGAATAAGAATGAAAATTGCTTCAAAAGTACAGCTGTCTTTAGGAATTTTTACAAAGTAAGCCACGTTTTTCAAAGAGATAAGTAATTTGAATCTGATTCAGATATGCAATGTTCAAAGAATAAATTCAATCTAGATGTGGACAATGGCATAAATGGTTTCTGTATACTATTCATGGTTCTTGAAATGCATTTATGATGTTATATCTAGTAGAGTAACTAAATTTCCTGATTACAAATAATCATCAAGTTTTATATAGAAACTTTTATATAGAAAAAAGACTCTGGAAAAAAAAAACCCACCCTACAAGTTTTATATAGAAAACTAACTAAAAATATCCCTGCAGTTAGACATATCTCAGCTGTTAGAGGTTTAAGTAAAAAAAAAAAGCAACATTACAAATACTCTGTTGTTCTTTTGTTTGCATCTGTCTCCACTTTTAAAAAGAAATATAGTTTGCTGGGAGTGATGTACATTGTTCACACAGCACACACAACACAAACCTGTCATCCAATGCTTCTTGCAGACACAAAACATTGCTTGCTTGTGGTCATAAATATTTAGTGCAATATCTCATTTAAAAGTCTTTTTGTTTTGTGCTTGTTTGGCCTTTATTTCACCTGTCTAATTATAGTAAGGACTCGGACGATACAATTTACAGCAGCATAGTCTGAGAACCATGTAGTTTGGTGAGTGCTCTCTATAAAATCCTGGACATAGGCCTGAGCTCTAAACACACACCTGCCTGTAGGAACTTAAAGAAAACATTTCGCCCAGTCCCGAACTAATGAGTAGCTTTCACCTTCGTACACTCACCGGCTTAACTTCACCTTCTTATTATTTGAAACCAAGCTCATCAGTGCAGTCCCCTGCAATGGTTTGATTACCAACATTTGTTACCAATAGAAAGCATCTTCAAGATCAGTAGCTTGCTTTCTTCGTGGAAGAGTACATCTGACAAACCTCCTTTAAGAAGTGCACAATCACTGCTAAATACCACCCTGTGACAGCAGAGTAATCGGTGTCTATGGTATAGATTAACAGCACGGGTAAAGTTCATGTAAAGCTTTGAAGAAATACTTGCAAAGATGTTTATGCCCTTTTATTATACATTGACAACTAAAGAAAATTACTAGTTCTCACAAGTAAGAATAAAAAATTAAACACAGATGAAAACTTTAGTTTTAGTGCCTGACCTGTGATTCTCATATGGTGAGAAAAGCTGTCTGGAAAGTCAGTTTTGTATTAGAGAAGAAAGTGGTTGATCCTTCATTTCTCAACAAATCTAAAACCAAAACACCACACCAGATGGATCAAAATGTAAGACGATGGCCTCACTTAATACCTAGGTATGGTCCTTGCGACATAGCACATGTGTGAGATTGTATTATCAGAACACAGAAATAATAATTTCCTTTCATCAACCTGGGCAAGGCCAAGTCTTAGCCTCCTGAAGCTTCAGTGTTTCACTAGGAAATATTGTCGTAGCCCTTGAACATGGATGGACAGTCATTATTTCACTGAGGAACATTATAAATGATCATAAACTGACTTAAAACATGTAAAACATGAATTATTTTTAGACACATTTTGAATTTTTACACATTTTCTCTGTCTCTCATGAAAGAAAAGGAATAAACAAACAGGTTAAAAGTCATTTTGAAACACTCTGCAAAGTCACATCTATTGCTCATGACACTCAATTGTTCTACTGCAGTAATCTCATAGCCTGGAAAACTGCTGCCTCTTGTCTGATACAGCTTGTTTTTTTTCACCAGACTGAATCCCTCCAATGAAGGGGGGAAAAAAAAAGGAAAAAAATAGCCACTTCTTATTATATAGAGTCCAAACAACAGTAACTTAATTCTGTGACTGGCAGGGAAATTCTTGGGCACAAAAGACGAACTCACTCTGATGGCTGAAAATTAGAGGGTACTGCACTCACCTGATAGTCTGATGTTGCAAAGTATCTGGATCAGTGGCGTTTACCGTTAACACAACACTGCCAACAGGGATGTTTTCTTGTTTTGTCACTGTCATTGGGTTTGGGTGGAAAACTGGGCCTTCATTCACATCCTCAACGGTGATCTGAACTGTTGCTGTGGAACTGGGGCCATAGGCTATGTCTGGAATCAGTGGGTCTTCGTTTTCTACTTTGATCAGCAGTGTGTGAAACGCTGAAATCTCATAGTCCAAAGGCTGTAAAACATATCATAAAGTCAGACTGCAAGGTGCAAAGACAGTACTTGACACTTTTTCCTTCTAACCCGTTGCAAACTTGTAGAGGATAGAATTAGCCAGAAAGGGACAACAACATTCATCGCATCTGATACTTGGTCAGGATTGAGCATTAGACACAAAGGTAGTTATAAAGTGCATTTAAGATAATGAACTTAATAGACTTAATGAATGATGGAGATGTCCCTCTATCCATGAGCACATACTTTTTTGCCATCCCTCATACATGTAATTTAATTCTCACATATACATGCTTATTCAGGCATTTAGCAAACAAATCAGTCATACTTCGCAGTTACTTATGATAAACAACATAAAACTATTTTCTCAACTTCTACCTTGAAATCAAAAGCACCACCATGGAAATAGATGTCACTTGTCTTAAGAATTGAAAAAGTCAAACAAACAAATTTCTGGCACAGGCAGAAACCAGGACTAGNAAACCCGTAACAGGTTTTCTTCTCCCCTCCCTTTTTTTTTTTTTTTTTTTTTTTAAGTGTGAGGTATAGGATTATCTTCATACAAAGACAGGCAATAAACTTGAGACTTTAGAAACATGCAACCAAATTCAGGTCTCTAGTTCAGTCTGAAGCCACGTCTCTTACTTCCTAGTATTTGTGTCCATTCTCTCTAACTGAAAATGAAACGTGGCCCTTTAATTCTAATTGTACCCTCAGTCACAGACAAAACTTGGTCATCAAGTCTCAGTATGAATTGTAATGCTCAATGTAAAACTAGTTGTTATTTAAGCACAATGGCAATATATTTAACAACAGGCAGGTCCTTATGACTGAAGAAGTAAGGCTACTGTGACAGAAGAAAGGTTTGTACATATTGTTTGGACAAGACTGGAAGCCAACTATATATTATTGAGTAATTTATCCTTGCTGTGCCTTCTCTTATGCAATAAATCCAGAGGCTGGACATTGCAGTAATAATAGAGTACAATAGCAAATTGTGCTTACTTTGACAACAGAGAGCATTCCCTCATTAGTCTGGGGATTGGTGTGGATTTCAAAACTCTGCCCTGGATTTCCATTAATAATGGTGTAGACAGCTCTCCATGCTCCGGTTGCCGGGTCATCTCGATCGCCAACGGTTAAGTTTACTATTACACCTGTGACTCCTTCCTTTACTGTGGCTTGAAACTAGAAAAAAAACATAGCAGAAATTGTTACGATTTCCAATTAATGACCACATACACACATGAAATATCTAAGCCAGCATTAATTATTTACCACAACAGGAGAAAGATGTAATCCTTGACTGAAACCGAATGTTATAGGTTCTAAATAATACATTCTCACTCACGAAATACAAGGTAGCACATTACAGCTGCTCTTCATTTGATAGATGGCAGACAAGCAGCAGTGTGATAGAAATCAAGCTTTGGAAGATTCTGATCACAAGAAGACAGTTCATCTCATACTACTGGAAAAGTGAATCCTGAAGACATATAGTAATGCACAGGCACATATGCTATCAGAAAGGGAACTTCCTCAGCAGAAGAGGAAGCTGACTAATACAGCCCATTCTTGTCCTTGTATGTACTATTATTTGCGAATAATCCACTTCTGCATTTCAGACTATTATTTTCATGAATTACTCCACCCATATTAATGTTTCAATACACTGTTACTAATAGATAGAATATTTTTCACAGCAAATGTTCCCACACTTTATTTTGGAGGGGTTTCTCGAAGACACTCAAAAATAACTTCACCTCATGCTATCACTTTGCATAATTAAAAATCAGTGCTACTTTCCTTTCTCAGTGCAAGAATTTTTTATGACCTTGTGAAGTTTGTTGCACTGCTGCACTATTCAGCTAGCCAAGTCCTGCGAGAAAATTCGAATTTACTATCAAGAAAAACAGTGCACAACATCATTCTTATTTATGTAGGAAAAACATTAGGCAAACCGTTAGAAAATCTTGTAAGGGTCAGACTTAATAATACTGCTCACCTTTCAAGCACTTGAGGCTGACATGCTAAAAGCACTGTATATAAGAGTGATAAGATAATACCTGCTTTATAGGTGGATAAACCAGAATGATAACATATCTAATCCTGAGAAGTGCTGAACATCAGCAGTACCTTTATAGATCATTAGGAAATCTTAACATTTCTAGGGATTAAGCCTTCAAAAGTCCAAAATTACAAACTTTAATGGCACAAATAGGCTTTGCCGCACGTGCACTGCTTAAAATCTACATCTTCGGTGACATTATATCACTCAAGGGCAAAAATCGTCCAAGTGTCTTCAAGATCCGAATAGACTACATATCATTTGCTCTGTCTTACAGACCACATGAAGTCATAATAGTACAGAAGATTTTGTGAGAATACTCAGTCCAGAAAATAGCATTTTATTCATATATAGATTTAATAATCTGGACAAATAGTAAGTACAATGGATTTCCTCATAGTAAAATACTGAGAAGACAACTATGTTTTCTCCTGTGTTGTTAGTTTTGGTTTGTTTGTTTGTTTTTTTTTCATTTCTTCCAATCAATTTGATTTATAATTCCAACCTCTTTTTAAATCTAGCTCTATAATTTGAATGTATGCATTCAGTTCAAACTTTCCAGCCCCAAACCTGATTTTATAAAAGGATGACATTAATGATTAGTTAATTCTATCTTCTTTGGTATATTTAACAAAGGATTTAAAGATTCTTTTGATTTTGATAGTTAATATGTAACAGGTTGTGATTGAGCTTTGTTTCAGACAGATCATTAAGCTCATTTGCAGTTTAATGAACTCTAAACGATAATATAACATTGTTTTTGCTTGCTTTGAAACAAATCAAAAGAAAAATTCTATCAAGAATCTTGGAAATAACAGAAGAAAGATTACCAAGACTGTATTTCATCCTGCTCAGCAAAATGCTGTCACTGGATAGCACACTTGGACACCTCTTCCTCTAACTGAAAATAAGTAATTAGCCTGATTGATATTTTGGTATTATTTCATATTGTCTCAGCCTGAGAGTCTATAAAACAAGACATCAGTGGCCAGAATTTTTCCCAACTGTTCAGTGCCAAACAATTTCTATTTAGATATGTAAAAAGGTGAAAGAAACCTAACCCTAAAGAACCCATCCATTAGATTTGATTGGGTATCTGCTCCTAATTCATATTGATCCTTCTGAAAAATCCATTCCTTAATCCACTGGTCAGATTCAATTAAGCGTTCAATACTTCCTGGACCACCCTGGGAACTGTAAGACCTATTAGACTAAAATATTTAAAAACTGTAGAATCATAGAATGGTTAGAGTTGGAAGGGACCTTAAAGATCATTGAGTTCCAACCCCAGGTTGTACAGGGACACCTGTTGCTGAAAGCCCCATCCAGCCTGGCCGTGAACACCTCCAGGGATGGGGCATCCACAGCTTCTCTGGGCAGCCTGTTCCAGTGCCTCACCACCCTCACAGTAAAGAATTTCTTCCTAGTATCTGATCTAAATCTCTCCTCTTTCTGTTCCTTGTCCTATAGCAATGCTCCCTGATAGAGTCTCTCCCCTCTGAAGGTAGGGGAAATCTGGCTATTTCATTCACCTACATAATTGTGCCAGTCTATGATGGAAAAGGTTGTAATGATGTGCCAACTAGTTCACAAAATGTTGAATATCAGTTTAAGGATATTAAATTCAAGGATATCTCAGCTGCATTTCTTCTGCATTCCTACTCCCTCCTTATTTAGGAAGAGCTCTCAGTATGTTCAGTTACAGTGAGTTAGTAGTGCAGAAAAGCACATAGACTTGCTGGGGGCATAAAATTGCAGAGTTTCTGACACCTGCAGATCAAGGAAATCACAATTTCTAGAGGCAAAGGCTGTGCCAAGCCAAATAATTTCAAGCTTAGTGGTACACTCATCCCTAGCATCCTCTGCATTTTAGATACGACCATACAAACTCCGTGTTTATTTATTTGAAGCTGTCTGGAACATTAGCTTAAAATCTCTTCAAGATGGATGAAAAAGCAGAATGATCAAATCGCAGAAGTTGTCACATGGGTCTATTTTAACTTTATAATGTAGAAAGTGTAATAAATCACAGATTTGTAATTGCAAAAGACAAATATCTACTGTGAAATAGAGAGGCTCAAAACAATATAGTGTGTGAAAGTGAACTCTTACCTGTTCAGCTACCTTTATATAAAAATTAGACTTCCTAGTATTTAGAAAAATCTTTTTAATTTACACTGGGTCCCTTTCAAAAATACAAGAAGGGAATTTGAAAACTAAGAAAGGACTAAAAAAGGAATTAGATTTGCAAACAAAGAAAATAGAAACGCAGGTTCAGAATATATCAAAAAGAAAGGTTTACATTCACAAAGCACAGTGCCTAACTGGGAGATCCAGTGCTCTAAAATAAAACCCCATAGTGACTAACACAAATAATTGGATCACAAGTTAATTGATTTTACTCTTTTTAAATATCTGCACGTCCCCTAAGCACCACTATAAATTAAGAATAAAATAGATTAGTTCAGTACTTTATTTAAACTGCTATCATCTGGACCCATATGAAAAATAATAACTTAGAAGACAAATACCCTGGGCCAGAGTTGCATTTGACTGGAAGGAGCTATGTTCGTTTACTACAACTGAGCATTTGAATATGTAAGGTTAACTTGCTCTGTGGAGTGACATGCCATATTGTCATTTATTGTGTTTGTCATGCATACAGCCTAGAAATTCTAGTCATTCATAGCAACTTCAAAGGAAACGATCGGTCAACAGTGGTCAGTAGACTACTTTTAGCTATCAGGTTTTTGTAGATAAATAAGACATTTAACAGGGAACTGAAAGACACCACAGAAATACAGTGATGGATGCAGAAGAAGGTTTCCTCCGAGAGCGTGAGGGTACCTTGTGAGGAAGCCCAAACAGACTTGAAAAGGTAATGAATGAGGAATATTGGCTGTCGTGATGGACTGATGGGAAGTAGGTATCAACCACTAGACATTACTTTGAGAGATCACAAAGATAGTTCCACTAGGCACGGAGGTCTCTGACAGTGAAAACAAGCAGTTTCTATTTCTTACAACAAAGGAGTCAGTAAAGGGATGGCAAGGAGATGAGCAACATTTAAAACAACTGCATTAGAATACAGCCTATGTAACAGCACCCAGGATACCTCTGAGCAGAAGAGACAGCTCAGCAATCAAACTCTGCTCCTTCTCTGGAAACCTGCTCCAAATTACATGCAAAGCTTGAGAAGATAAAATAAAAAAATACGGTTTCAGGCTGGCAGGAATTTTATCTTACTGAGCATAGGAAATTCAAGAGGTAGGTATCTACTAAGAATAATTAGGCCTGTATCAAAGGCTAGCTAAAGGGAGAAGTCAAGTTGGGAAACAAACATATTGAACCACAGCTTAATTGTCGTAGCTGTTTCCTGGTGGAGCCAGGATATAATATAACACTGAGCCAAATCCTCCTCCACACTGAGCTCTGCAGCAAACTGGTGAGACACTATAGTGACAGCCCTCACTGAATAGCAGATTGGTTCAGTAAGGTCTCAGGCAAGAACAGTCCTGTCAGATTTCTGCCATGGGGCAGATACATGAAAAGACCACTTCGTAAAATGGTATCACCTGAGAATCCAGACATTAACCCCATCTCGGCCTCAAACCAAACTGGAAATGGTACCTAACCTCTGTGAAAACTGGATTCTTATCTGACATCCTAATTTAAAGCTTCTATAGTAAGTGAGGTTTTATTTACGGTCTATACTCAGAGCACAGAGGAACAAATTAATTTAATTGCATCAGAATCACCTGAATGCCTGCTGTCCAGCAACGGCACGAGCATGTAATAATAACCTTAATGCCTTTATGAAGCCACTGAATAAATGTCTCAGACCGGGGTACCCAAATTAAAGAGCTGCCACGAGCAGCAAACACAATGCAAGATAAACGTGTCTGGTATTTGTGATCGCTACCCTATGGCTCATTAAGATTCTGCATGCTGTGATCCCCAGTCAAGAACAAACAAATTAAAACTGCATGTCACTTTGCATTTATCAGGGTGAAATTCCAGTTGAAGGTATTCTGCGCTACTATTGTGTTTCTTTCCCCATCTATATATCATAAAAGATGAGAAATAATGGGATCTTTTAATTCACATGTCTCTAAAAGAAATTCCCTAGGGAAATTGTATTATTGCATTTATTCTACTCTACCAAAGTCCACTGCTTTTGCAACTGTATTTTGTCTATCTACTTTCTTGAAAATATGAAGACAAGCTTATACAACCTCTTGCAATCTGCTTGTTCTTTGTCTGTGTCTCTCTTGCACACTGTCATTCAGTATGTGTGCACCTGAGTGGTCAATATTTATTTGTTAAGGAAATGATGCATTTTCCATAGCTCTGTATCTGGAATATCTCCGAGGACAAACAGATTTTCAGGGCTGATCACAAAGGTTTGCCTTCTCAAGCAATCAGGAATGAGAGACTCATAAATGTCAGTAATGAACACTTCTTATGAAATTCCCTGAGACGCAAAGCCCTGCTTGCCAGCTAACAATAAACCAAGTAACCTGGAGCTCAGAGCTCATCAGACTTCAGAAACCAGGCGGGTGAAATATTGGGTGGAAACACTTAGCATAACATTTGTGCATCAAACAAAATTATACTGATGATTCTTTAGTCATCTTTCATCTCGGCACAATGACCAAACATGCTGGCTGTTATCTGGGGACCCTGGTGGGCTGAAAAACAGAGGACTTGACTCACTGCAGTTCATACCAAACTCCACATGAACAATTTAATTGCCAGTGTTGTGGTGAGGGCAAATTGTAACTCAGTACATTCTCCTTAATCTCTTCTACAGATCTTTAAGGTATTTTCTCTCTTAAAACTGTGCATAGCCTTAACTATACGGACACAAATAGCTGCTGTATTTCACTAGAGATAGCTGTATTAACGTAATGGATTAAGTTGATGTAGCTGCACATGAAGCAACATATGAAGCACTTTTGAAGCCATTAAAGAGAAAGACACCATGTAAATATAAAGCATAATCATAGTATGACAAGGATTTGATGGTGTAAACTAGATGCAAAATGCAAATTAAAGCTATGAGTCACCTAAACAATCTTTAGTAATTGTTATTGTCTTACTGCCATAATGCTGTCTGGGAGGCACTATATTATTTCTTAAATTTAAAGTGTTTCTTTCAGCTTATTCGGTATTTTTTTCTAAGTACATAATATTCTTCCATCTCCCTAGTGAAATTACAGAATGAATTCAATTGTAGCTTAGAAAAATCTTTCTGAATATATGAAATTGACCATAATAATTTTGGATGCATTTTCACTTTTTACTTTTGAGTGAATTTCACAGTCTATGTATTGTAAATGCCTTGTGATCTTTCAAGGCACACATCAGTTATCTTACAAAATAAAAGTACTGTTTAATAGTGAAAGACCAAACAAGTATTTTTGTCCACTCTATGCCTGCAACAACAGCAAGAAATCCAAGAGATTAATTAGTTAAATGGAAGACCAAAGATTAAATTCTGCTGTTGGTAACATGGCTCGAAGTTTTGCAGTCTCGATAAATTTTTGCCTTTTTATTGAGAAACACAAAGGTGCTTAGTATCATTGATATTAACTGTGAATGATTGAAAAAAGGCAAGGGGAGTTTCACCATGACTCATAGCTTTGCTGCTTAACAGTCTGCTTGAAAAAGCACTGCCAAGGAGTACCCAGAAATGCAATGAACAAAGAAACAAGAAAGTAGCAAGCAGGCTGTTTCCCCTGCTCCAGGTCCAAGTCCTTCTGTCAGCAGTTGTGGTGAAGCCAATCTGTCTCTGGGATCGAGGGGGACCCCTTAAAGAAGTCCTTGGGTATTAGGATTCAAGATTGAGTAAGGACAGAAGCAGAATGCAAAAATAACAGGGTATAATAAATGGATGGATGGATGGATGGATGGATGGATGGATGGATGGATGGATGGATGGATAACCTGCTGGGTACCTCAAGAGCTGCCTGTAAAATTGCCAGAGTGGCAGTGCAAAGAATCCTTCTATCCCTCTTGCAGACATCATAAATTTCAGAAAACTTTGGAAGTTCTACAGTATAAGATCCTCATAAGATTCACAAATGAATTTAAAGAGCTTTTCTTTTTGCTTCTTTGCCACAGCAGTGCTGAAACCCCATTCAGAGCTGATGCTCTCTTCCTACCCTCTCATTTATGTATTTGCAGAAGACTAAAAAGCCATTCAGGGACTGTAAATAAGTGATAGTGAAGGATACTTGAAAATAGTCACTTTTTTTTTAATTGTCTTGAAGATTTTTGTTTACATTAGACTTTGACTCTTTCTAAGTCCAGCTCATAACATTACTGAGAGAAGGCAAAAAGATAATTCTAACATTTATTAATAACATGTTGAATGCCTGTTTCAAAGCCTGTTACCTCTAGGGTACGTATCAAGTGTAGTACAGTTGACTGAAGATTCAGAAGGAAGACATCTCTTCTTTTTTTTTTTTCCAGAACATATAAATAATTTAGAAAAGATTCCTTCTTTTTTTTCAATTTTCCACCTTTAAATCCAAGGTGCATTCAGTTGTTTCTAGAATAGATCAAGTACCCACAGTACCATGGATCCTTCTAGAATGATGGTCATATTGTAGAAAAATACTTTTTCTCCAGATGGACAGAGGACAGTGGAAGGTCACTATAATACTTACTACACATAAGGCACTTTTGAGAAAAACTCAAAGAAATAATACTGTTATTTTCTTATCTATCAAAAATTCTTTCCCCCCAGGTAGAACAAACCTTATGTTTAAAACAACAGCATCATAGAAATTGATGATCTGACCAAGCCTGAAAGAACAAACTACACCTATTCACCTGTTACAGCATCCGCGTTGCCTAGGGACCAGGGAGAGATCTGCTTTTCACATTTATGAGACCACTTGTGCTGTATTCAGGCAACCCAGCTTTGCATTATTTCTTCCTCAGTGCACTTCCCATCAAAAGCGGTGTTAAGCCTATCCTCCTTCTAAGATGCTGGATGCCTTCCTTAAATAGAATGAACTTTAAATAGAATAGACTTAGTTGGATTTTTCTCCCTATTTCATCCACTGCATTTTAGGAGCAGAAAGGTTTTACATGCTTTTTCCCCCATCGATTCACATGGTTCTCACTTATGCTAATGATGGTGGGAAGGGAAAAGTTAAAAAAAACCCCAAAAACGAATGCTTCACTCTAAACAGGTCAAAGAACAAAAATTTCTTAGGTAAAATTCTAGAGGGATCTTGTTCATTAGCATTACTACTACTACAGTTCCAAATGAAGGTTCTGTGAAATCCTAATTTCATGATTTATTACATTTTTATTTTTTAACACAAATCTGTTACTCTCCTATCTAATTATTTGAGGACCTAGCAATGGATAAGATATCCCTGAATATTTTACCAGACATGCCCTTAGAACTAACATGAGCTATGACTGTGCGCAGATACAATGAGGGGGAAAAAAAAAAGCCAAAAAATCCATTCTGGTGAACAAAAGTTTATACATGTATTGATAGGGAAAAAGAAAAAAACAAAAAGCCCTTTATCGTGATGCTCTTGTTATTCAGGAAATCATTAACTCAAATGGTCTAATCTTTCTAGGAGTGACTATTTGGTGTGTTTCACCTGACATATCAACAACAAATAGAAAATGTATACACAGATTTTTGGATTCACATAGTCTAATTTAACTGAAATCTGTAATGCTGTTAACTTTTAAAGTATTTGGCCCCACACATCTTGAACAGTCATCTCCAGTGACTCAGCGTCGATACTGACAGTTTGAAGTTGAGCACAATTTCCTCTAAAAGCACCAATTCTGGATTTAAGGAACCTAAGTGATAAGCATATTATTAAATTATTCATCAATCAGCTCCAGTGGTTATTTGTTCGCTGTTTACAGTTATGCTGAGGATTACCTCTCAACTGTGTATAAATAAAGGAATAATAACTTAGTCTATGAAACTCAAATATAGAAACCAGCTTCATAGCAACAGTAACAATGTTGTGGAACCCAGTTAGTCCAAAATCAGGTTTAAAACATAGGTTAAACACTATTTGATTATGGAATAGTAGACGGAACTAAGTCACAATTTAGCAGTATTTCCAAATAAGATCGCATCATACAAGGAAACCATAGATTAAAATGGCACTTTCCAAATCCTTCATGTACTTTTCAGGACGCCATGAAAACACTCTATTTTGGCACCTTAACATTGTACGATTGAACCAGGTTAAGAAGCGAGCGTGTATTTGCAGAGAAGTGGAAATTACAATGCAAATGAGACTTTCTCAATGGCAGAACCTTTGGTTCCTCTGATAAAAACCAGCATATGCATCCAATGACAAATCTTACTTTTGCTGCCCTGAGAGGACATTGCTTCCAAAGAAGACCGTTATTCACTGTGCCAGTTTACAGCTGGTCATGACTCATGCTGCCAACAACAGATGTTTTGACAGTGGGTAAGCTTCTTCACATGGTCTTTGGTGAGCAGTGCCTAGCAGCACCATTTGAAGCATTGAAAGCAACTTGTATCTGTAGAATATTTTAGCAATGAATTTTATCAATTCCCCAAACTTCTGGCATTTTAGGTTGTGCCAACTGATGGGGATGAGATGCCCTAGATTTACAAGCCCCTCCAGCTGAGAGCTGTCTGAAGTTAGCCCAGTTTGAAAACTCTTTTTTGGAAGCAGATAAGAACTCTGCAAGGTTTCACACTGTTCCAGTGGAGGCAGGAGGTACAGATGGAAGTTTACAGGCAGTATTATCTGCAGTGATACAGAATTTGTCTGAATTTTCAAAATGAAATCTCTAGCCAGTATTTTGTTTTCACTGGAAAGCTTGGTGGGAAAAGGAGAATTTAGGCTGAACACTCCCTATTTCAATCTAACCAAACACAGTAAGTCTTTTAAGTCTGCCGACAACTTGATGAATGAAGTCTACTCCATGTAGTTTCTTCCACCAGACATACATTGCTTTTGTCTCAAATTGTCTAGCCTACATCCTGTTTGTACAACATTCATTGAATATTACCGCCATATCAAAAAGCTACGGTATAAGAAGAATAATTTTGAGATCACAGACATAGTCAGCTTTCATGATTAATGGCCTCTTGCCTATTCTGTTTTCCTCCCATAGCAAAAAAGTCTTCATAATATCTTGAACATCCAGGTAAACACAGTGCCCTCATCACCCTGATAGGGAACACAACTTCCTGGGATCTCTAATCCTATTAAGACAGATTTTTTTTTTCCCCAAGGTCAAGAAGAAAGACTAATAGAAATAAATGCAACCTATTTGACTGACTATGGAGTGATCTGAGCCTCCCCCTACAGGACTGTGATGGGAGATTTCAAAAGGCAGTCTGAGAGGAGTTCACTTGCAGCTGGGGAGGCCTGCTTTGAAAACACTTAAGATTTAAGCATATATTGAGACATAGAGTGCTGAACAGTGATTGAAGCACGGACCAACAGATACACGGTTTGACATTGCACAGATATGGAAAAGGTCAGGAAAAAGCAAAGGTATGCTAAACGGGTGTATTGCTTTCTGCTTTAAGGAAACATATGGTCTCCAGCTCCCACTGCCCAGCTCCTTTTGCCAATGCTCATTTCATCTTTTCTTGAAAGAAAAAAATTAAGGAAAATGAAATATTCCTGTTGTAAGTGTACTTACTTCCTGCCTAGAATGTCACAGATGGAACATTCAGGACCCTTTCATTTTCTCTCCTGTAATTTATGTTTTCCTAACCATACATTTACTGCATGCACAGTCTTCTTGAACACAAACACTGTTGCAACCTCAGCTGGATATGTTGTGCTGAAAATAGGTAAGTATCCATTTGGTCCTTTTTATTAATAAGATGGATAAAGAATGAACTAAAGATTTTTCTATATCCTGATACTGAATTCTTTCTAAGCTATTTGGAGAACATGAATGACTACAAGTTTGATGGTAGCATTCTTCAGTTTATGTGTCTGAGCACCAAGAATTGGGAGGGAGGTCAAGACAGGCAAAGGCACTACACTTGTAGCTCACCATGAAGTCCATATACACTGAATCAAAAGCCTGTCAGACCTGCCTTGTATGGGCTGCAGAGATTACCTGATTGTGAACAGCAACTGTGTACTGTCCCAGTTGCACAACATGGTTATTCTGCCTGTGAAGACCATCACTGTAATACGTTGATGAAAGGTGAGAAGCATCACACCTAGCACAAATGTACTCCATCAGCAGCAGTCTGGGTAGAAGCAGGAAGTCACAGAAAGTCCAAAGCACCTGCGCTGCAAGAAATCACTGAAGCTAACTCTTGCTGGGGTTTCCAGAATTCACACAGTTCCTCCATCCTGGTCACAACTAATGCTGCGGTATGCTTGGGAATCCTAGCATGGCAGTTTAAGTCCTCCAGTTCCAAACAGACCAAATTTCTAATGCAATAGAGGCAATTCCCAGGAAACACAGTTGACAGCAATCACGTAAATAAGCATTTGGTATTATCTTGGGTTTAGATCACAAAAGCTCTTTCACAGGGTTAAATGCTCATTAAATCAGGACATGTATGAAGAAAATTAGTTTATTAAGCAACTGTGCTATTCCTCCCTCTTAAGACTACTTCCCCTTCTTCTGTGGCAAATCTCTACGTAATATGCTAATTCACCTGCATGAAAATTGCCACACTGAACTCCTCCTAAGGAGAGCAAGCAAGTGCACTAGCAATTAATTGGATCCTAACACGTATTTCTAGATACAGATTTTTCAACTGAGCTTGCCAGTTCTAGGGAGAATCATTCTAAGAGACAATAAATATCCCTTTATTTCTCTACACAGCAGTATGATATACTGTAAGCAGCCACCCTTTCTCCCCTCAGAAGGGATAAAAACGCTGTGCTTGCAGGTAGCTTGAAACATACACTATTTCTTGCTTCCGAGTAAGCTCATAATTAAAGTAGAAACACGAGACGAGGAACAATTTCAATGGATCTGTAAACTCCAACAGGAGAAAAAAAATCTATTTGATGTTAGAACAAAATCTTTTTTAATCTGCTAATGCTACTTTTGTGCTGATGCCGATCATTATATTTATTACTAAACTGTGGGACATTCCAAAATGTTGACACCTGACTTCACTTACTAGAAAAGCAATCATGATCAGATATTCAGCTTGGTGATTGGTACGTAGATACCCAATTTTTAGTGAATTAAACCATGTTGTATCAATTTGGTGGTCTTTAGGATTTATATTCAAACTCTGATGACATCTGATTAATGCCAGCATAGGCTCCCTGAACCCTACAATATTCCCGTTCCTTTGGAGCTCAGATCACGGCAGGCTGATTACTCCCCTGATTATCCTGAGTAACTGGGGCCAGAGGTTAGCGAGCACCACAGAACACATTTAATTCAATCAATTCCGTTAGTGAAGCAGTTGGGGAAAAAAAAATATTCCAATTGCTGTAACACCACATTAGAAAAATTGCCCAGGATTTCTGTGCTCCAACTGATGAGCATTTTTACTTAATTTCCAATTTAATATTCTGCTGGGGTTTGAAACTTCAATTACTCGTGATATTTTCACTCTGAGTCAGGGGCACAGAGCTTAGAGGGGGAGAGGAAAACCAGTGGAAGAAGAGCTGCCTGTATTAACCTGTATAATAACCTTTCTCACAGACACATTTTCATAGCTCAGTTGTGGTTTTCCTGTTTACATGCTTCTGTCATGGCCCTGAAAAGTCCTCTTGGTTATCTCCATTTGTCCCTCTTGCCACTGGCAAATCTTAGCTCTTCTTTTGCTTTTGGTAGACTTTTACTATTGTTTAGCTGGGTACTGCGTCATTTGTGCTACAAGCAAAGGGACTTTGATCAGTTGTGATACATCATAGTGCTATATTTGGATGGCCCAGTACCAGTGTGTGTTCTCAGATGGAGTTTGTGGGAGCCCATTGAAGATACCCGCACTGTACTTTAGTCATCTAAAGCACCAAATACTATGTCTGGGATTAAATACAGAAAAGGACCTCTTAATACACCCTGAAAGCCTCAAGGCACTTCTCACGTGAATACAAATGCCCAGCAGCTCAGTTTGACTCCTGCTAGTTAGTTTTGCATACTATATAACAATCCCGAGTCTGCTGGTACACAGATATTCTGTATTTGAGTCCAGAGGCTACTGCCACCACCACTGACTGCCTCCTGACCCAGAGATGGGGTGGTTATCACAATTTCAGTGGACTAATGATGATGGAGAATACACTTCAAAATAAGTCAGTGCACATCACTCACTCCCACATCAATCAAGGCAAGGGGCCACGTTTGCACCAACTTTACAATGCAGAAGGACCAGGAAACAGTGAGAGTAACATCAGGAGAAGGGGCAGAAGCTAAGAAGGATGTGCATAATAATTTTATAACTGCCATATTATCATTGTTGGAAATTATGCTGAGTAGAATTTATTTTTTTCTGCAGTAACTCAATCTGGTTTAATAATAATTCTTTGATTAAGATGGATTTGGATTAGTTTTTGGTTTTACTAACAATAAATGCTTGGTTTTATATATAAGGTGACCTTCCCTTTTGCCCATCAACAAGATTTTGAGTGTAACATTACAACACCAGAAGCATTATTTGCAATTCTTCTTTAAAATCAAAGCAACTTTCCTGAGCAGGATTCTTTAATAAAGGAAACAAAGGCTTACACCTCCATTTCCCCAGCAAGCAGCATAAAGTTGCAATTTAATCTTCCACTTGCTCATGGAGAGGATCCATTTTCTGTATGTTCCTTTGGGGTTGTTTGGAATAAAAAATGCTATAAGGTTATAAAACATTCTCTTAATGAAACTCACTCTGAACTAACTCTGGAATTGATGAATCTCCTCCTAGGTCCCTGTGTACTTTTGCCCACAGCACAAAGTCTGACGCAGCTGTCAGACTCCCTTACCTTAAGAGAAACAGAAAAAGGAACTGCAGGATAATTGCAGGTCGCGAGTTTGGTGTATTAGCAGAGAGATGCGAAGAAGATCACAGTGCGCTTAAGTGGGACATAAAGCTCCCTATCCAGTGCTTACAGACTCTCATTTGTGCATGAAATATCCTCAGACTGTTCTATAACAAAACCCAAAACAAATAAAAAGAAAACATCCAAATGATACTATCAAATTTTCCACATTAAACACAAAACCACATGTACAGAACAAAACAAACCACATGTACAGAACAAAACAAACCACAGGAAAACCTCATCACATCAAAATGCTCAAAATATATACACTTCTCCTCCTGTGGTGAGGACAAAAGAATAAGAAACCACATATAGCAGATGTTAGTTATGTCACTTACTCTGCTACTGGAAAAGAATCGTGGACAATAAAGGCAATTTAATGTTGCAAAGACAGCAGAACTGTGTTGAGATGTGTAAGAAGCAGCACAGTGTGCAAGTCAGAAGCAGAAATTCTTCCATCTGCTTGGCCCTGGGGAGCCCCAGCTGGATTACAGCACCTGATTCCTGCCCACAGCATGGAAGGCAAAGAGCAGTTGGAGAGGCAGATATCTAAAGCTCGTGCTCTTGAACAAACATGCACATCAAATGCACACAGAGCTGGTGTAGAGAAAAGGACTGTCTATGTGTAACCTCCTTAGTGCACAAGGCCAAGCAATGATAGACTTCAGTGGAGGCAAGGGAAATTCTCATCAGAGATGAGGCAAAACTTGCTACTAGTAGGGTAGCTGAAGTACTGTAGTAGACCACTGAGAAATAACAGTGACTGGATCTTCAAAGCTCTTGAAGGAAAAATAAGCAAATTCTGGAAATTATACAAATAGGAGGGAGAGACTTCAGGTATTTTGAGTACCCTTCCCCTGCAGATTTCATGGTAAGGCCAAGTCCAAGAATCTATACGGAACAGAAAGGGCAACCAAATACTTTTGCATGGTATTCTAAAATTTTTAAGGTCCATGATACTCATTACCTTCCATGAAGCTCACTGGATTGAAAAATTTTTATTTTTTTCCTTGTGCCCAAAAACAAGTGATAGAAAGGAGTTCCTTGAGATTCCAGCCTCAAACTCCCCATCATACAAGACTCTTCATTATGGCGGGTTTAGTGCTGACAACTAGAGATACAGGGTATAACTGCAAAATCACATTTGCCCTCCCTACTGTAGGTGAAAGATTAAAATTATGCCTCTGGCATTTGCTTTCCTAGGTGGTCATATTCTCTTTTGGCAACAAAATGCAAGGAAAGAGAGAGAAGAAAATAATTATCATCTCAATTTGGGGAACGATTAAAAGGGAGCAAGAATGGCAGAACTAGATAACCAAATTTAATTGCTTTGAGACTGTTTGTAACATGGCCACTATAAAAAAAATACCTGCTCCAGTTACAACTTCTCCAATCTTACCAGTAAATGAACAACTCTTTCCTAGCAGTCCCACAGGGATAAACTGCTCCTGCCACTGCAGAAAAGGTTTCTGAAGAAAATCCTGCTTTTTTACAAATCTCAAACATTACTTCATCATTTTCCTGAAATGTCTGGCAAAGAGGTATTTAAAGGCCTGCATTTAAATTCCAGAGCAGCTATGAAATGAAGAAAGCAGATTGATTCACATTCTGCTCCACCACTCTCTATGCCAAAGTGATTTTTATTAGAGAAAAAAACCCACAACTAAAACCCCACAGTCTGAACCTGAGAATTCTGTTGTCAACTTCAAACCATCAAAAATTTTCGTGATTTGCTTACAATATAAACCCTTAGAAATAGGGTGTAGAGAAGAAATGTTGCAAAAATCCCTAGGGCGCATTATATACTCATTCCTCGCAAGGAATTAGTGCAAAATATCACCCTTACATTGCCCACAAATCTTGCCAACAACTAAGAATGGTGGCAGGCTGAGAACACTAGGATTTTTATACTGTTTTTTATTTTTTTCCATGGCAACGTGTCTGCTTCATGAGCTTCTAAGCCTCCATAATTTTATTCCATCTAATCTCTGAATTGTCTGGTTTTGTTTGCTCATAACTTCCGGGAAGCACCTGCCGTGGTCCCAGGCTGCCTCAAGACAAATAAAATACATCTTCTGGAGTGGTTGGGGCCAGCTGATGTGTGCTCCTTAAGTGCAAATTCCACTACAATTACATCCAACCTCCTCACCTCTCCCACTCACCAGTCATTATTTGTCCCTTCCTTGGTTTTTCCCAACTTGTGGTGAAGAAATTGCACAGCTTCCACCAGCATCGTAAATGCCAGCCTAAAAGAGTAAAAGCAGTTGTGCGCCACCTCATTCTATCAGACAGAACAGATAGTGTCCTCAGAGTCCACCTGCCAATCTTCAACGTAGATGGCAAGGGAGTTTTCCAACTGGATCCTGGGTGTTCCAGTGCCTAGGTTTTGCTGAATAGCCTTGAAGAGACGGGATTTAAATTGTATTGAGGATATTAGTCTAAAGTGAATGAAGTGGAGAGTATACTTCTCGTTTATATCCCCGGAGTGATAAATGTGAGAGCGTAATTTTTTTTTTTTCTAAGGCAAAGAAAATGGGAAACCAACACGGATTTCAGACACATGAGAAATAGCTTATGAATTTAGATGATAGTTCAGCAGAAATAAATTGTACATCTGTTCATTCATTTTAATAAAGCAGGGAAATGACACACTGCTGGAGACCTTTGAGAATGCTGGTATTTTTAAATTATGATCCTATAATAGTAGCATTAACATTTGTGATGCTGCCCACACTTTATGAATTTAAGAAAAATGAATTTATGGAATAAGTGAGATTCAACCTATAGTCTGGACTCTAGGCATTTAAAAGTGAATAAGGTGCTTTCTGAATACTTAAAAATTATTCAGGAAAAACATGACAATAGCTTTACTATGGAACACAGATAACCGTCTGTGTAAGTGTTGACAAACCATGCTCGTTATTTCTGAATAAATAATTCAGATGCTGAACATGCAGCCGAATTAATTTATTTCTACTGACTAGTACCCACTGTTTGCATTTATAGGCACCTACAGTTTAGTACTTCCCTTTGAAAGGATTCTTTTACACAAACAAACTAGATGTAGTTCTCAGATGTACATGTGCATGGAAAAACATACTGCCTTCTGCTGGATTTGGGGAAGAATATTGCCTCTCTTGCATCTCCCATAACACAAAAATGAGAAATAGAAAAAGTGACAAGCTGGACAGAGTTGCTTCATTGGTTCTATTTTACCATTATTTGCAAAGATGTCGTATATATTTTAAGTCTCACTTGTTTAGTAAGACTGCAGGGGATGTCAAATTTTAAAAGCTTATGTTTTGAATTTCCAAACTGATCACCATGGGAAAATAACAAATTAAGAGTTCGATAATAGTTGTCACATTTCCTTTAAAAGCACAATTAGTAATATCATTAAAATTCCCTTTTAATCGATTGCATTAAAGCAATTGCCACTACAGTAAGGAGAATCTAAAACTAATTAGCTGCTCACATATTGCCTCATTGATCAACTGAGATAATCCTCGTTCAAGAGAAGGAAAAACAGGCAAACCTGACATCCTTGAAAAGTGCTGAAGTTCAGCTGAAATCAAATGTCAGATTTTGAGACCTCTTTTTGTAACTGCCCTACACTGTTTCCCACTAACACGCCAAATGAGTCAAGAGTGCATGCTTAAATATTTAATCTTCCTAAAGCAAAGACTTCACAGGGGCTATGCTGGAACCCAATATTGCTAAAAGAAGTACCTTACTGCTAACATCTATATCTATATCTACCAGCCTGTGAGTGTGTTCATGTGCTCTGTATTGCTCACTCCAGTTCCAGCAGGCAGTCCAAAAACAATCTCAACAGGTGGCCTAGGTAAACAAGACTTATTGTAATTTGGTTCTCTTGTGAATACAGAAGAACTGAAGAAAAGAAATACCTCTGGGACACAGAAGACCCCTAGGCAAACACTTACCATTGACAGAAACTGTACAGATTTATTGATTGGAACTGCATTTTATTCATGTGGCTGGAGGAAAGAAAACAGTTTCTAGAGACTGCCAGTCAGCCTCAGCATGGGGCGCGATAACACTGCTTCTGCCATTAATATCAGGCATTGGCTATGTTAGAGAAAAAGGACATTAAAGAGTTCAACATCTGCAGGCAAAGTTGAATTTATTTACTCATGGCTTCAATTATTATTTAAGATGGAAAACATGAAAAGGTCAGAGCTGCTAACTTCGAAAGCATGCCCTTCATTTGTCTTCAAACGTACACTTTTTTCTTAGTGTGGTTCAACACTGAACCAATTAACCAGGTACAGCGTCTTCTGTATGCTAGTTCAGTTATTTTCAAGTAGGCAAGTAAAACCAAAACAGATTTCGTTTTTGTTTTAATTCATATTAGTAAATGCGATTTGAGGAAAATAAAACATCTGGTCCTCAGCTTAGGTAAGCAAACACCTGTGGGCTTGTGCTTCTATGTATATAGATATGCATTTGTATAAAATCCAGATTTACATTATAGTCTAATCCTGCATTCACATCTCCATGGAGCACTGTTTGGTTGGAAGCCATAGCTCGGGTACAGGCAGCTAAGAATATCAATACTGTAGATAAATCTTTCTTCTTGATACTCTTTCAGTAAAAGACAACTGTTGGTTTAGATTTACACTTATTTAGCTGGATTGATTATTCTTATGTATCTTTTGAAAGTTTCTCACATAACTCTTTAGATTTTTCAAACTTTTTTTTGAACTAAAAGATTGCTTTCAACCCTTTAAACTTGTTGAGGACAGCAGCACTCTCCTTACCATCAGTCTTCTAAATGAAGAAAAATCATTGATCTAAAAACATTTGACAGTACTACATAACGTATGGGCACTGCTGGCCTCAGTGACTGAAGGCGGTCAAAACAAATGAGCTGAGGAGGAGGAAATAAAGCATAAAGGAAAAAAAATGAGATGATGTGTGGAAGCAGACAGTGATGGTAGACGATTTATAGAAGGCAGGCAAAGAGTGTACATGGACTTTTGCAAGTCATAAGCAAACAGTCAGTTTAAGTCATGAAAACAGAAAGATGATTCTCAAGGGAAGCTGGCAGCAGTGGGATGAAGAAGGGGGAATAGAAAAAGGAAGATCTTCCAGAAATAATAGTTAAGGAACAAAATCATGGGGACACAAAGAAGATCATGAGATGACAAAGGTCAGAAAGATAAGATAGTTCTTTATGAAATACTAGAAGAGTTTTCCAGTGAGGAAAGCAATGAAAATAAGAACAGAGACTTGGCAAAAAGGAGCCAGTGGACATATCACTGAAATAAGTCTTGGTAGATCTGAGGCAGGAACTGGAAATGAGGGCAGGGAGGCATTAAGGGATGACTGTTCAGGCTCTGAGAGTCAAATGACAGACTTAAGCAGTTTGGAGAGGAATGAAGAAATAAAATTAATTATCAAAATTCAGAGAAGGCTTATTCCAGGCTGCTGACAGAATAGTAAGCTTGAAAGGGATAAAGACCAAAAGGAGAGTTTTCTGGTTGGTTGGTTGCTTTGGGGTGTTTTGTTTTTAAAAAGAGAAAGATGAAGCGGGTAGAAGGGATTTTGAAGGATGATGCAAAAAGACAATGATAAATTTCAGCACTGAGCAAATTAAATATCAAGAAGACTAGACAAGTAAGTAGCTGGAAGAAATCTTCCAAAATATGCAGACAAGTAAACAAAAACATCTCTAAAAAAACTGCATCGAGCCAAGTGTAAGAGAAGAATAGGAGATAGAATAAAATTCGAAAGGACTGGACATAGAGCAGTAGTGCTGGAGAGAAACATAGGGTCAAGCAACCAACCGGGATTTGGGGATTTTTCATAAAGGGGTCAAAGTCTAGAACGGGGAAGTGAGGATAACGTCAATACTCTGTGTACCATTGGGATTATACTTTTTCTTGTGACATATGGACTGGGAACACAGGGGAAAACATTTGTAAAAACAAATAAATATTAAGTGACTGTCAGACAGCCGGCTAGAGAAAGGGCTACCCTTTAAGCAAATAAGCATCTGGGACTCTAAGGCAAACAGTCCTGGAAATGAGCCAAAGTAGAAAGTACAAGGATATGAATAAATTACACTCCTGAACCATCTTCCTCAACAGAGACTATAACTGCAAAAAGTTCTGTATGAATCCCCTAATCGTTTTTTTTTTGTTTCTTAAATGTATCAACACTGTTTTCATTCCAGTAAGTTCAAGAGATGATCAGCCTTATAGAATTTTATTGCTTTCCAAATGAGTCTCTTTCATAGGCACTTACTAACAATTTTCCTTGAATAAATGTACAGCTTCTTTTAGCATGTTGATTTTTATCGGTTCACTATTTTAATGTTTCAGAGCAGAAGGAAAAAAGATATTTTGTCTAAATAATCCTGACATTTTGATTCGTATGCACAGATGGTTAGCACATTTTGTAGTAGCCAAATCAGTTTTATTGTTGCTGACGAAAAATCTTAAAATCTCACTTGTCAGTGAAGAAATTGATAAACTGATCACAAAACTCATTCCACTCTAGTGGAATGACCTAAGTAGTCATATAACTATTATTTTAGTATGAATATACTTCAGCCTTATAAAACCCTTCTGCTCATACAAACTGCAACTATGATACTGGCTCACACATATTGTGTAATTGCTATTAAATAGGGTTTTGTCTGGTGGAAATTGAATATGTTTAGATCTATAGTGTGTTATCTTGTTTAATCCTACTTTTAAAATAGAACTCCTACAGATGCTAGAGGCGTATTAACAGTGTGGGTTTCTCAACTCATAGGATTAGAGTGATATTTTCCTACACATCTAACAATTCCCTTATTTATTATTCCTCAGATCAGCTGTGCTGATTCAGACAAGGGGATTTAGAGTTCTTGCTATTTCTATTAAGATTCCACATCCTACATGTGAGGAACTATAACCCTTTATGTACAAAAAAATAAAAGTCCCTTCAAGCCACAGAAATTTTTTGCTGATTGTACCACAAAGGTGGTATCACAGCGTTTCCACACAGAATTTAGGATTTCATGCAATTGGATGTCATGTAGACAAATGAGGGTCCCTAATACAAAATCCAAAAGTTAATTTGAGAAAAGAGATTGATGCATTCTTTCTTATTTTGATCTGAAAATAATTGTGTGACATTTCTTAGAAGTCTGGGTATCACCTTCCTCCACTCAATGTTGAAAGTAGAACTCTGGACAGTTAACGAGGGACAATGTGCTATAAGCCACTCGTGGTGAAGAGTAAAATTAAAAGAAATATCCATAGAATGCTTCAGCAGCACATTCAGAGGAAAAAGAATTAATTTCTCAGGCAAAAGACTCTAATTTTAAAATCTACATGAAACCTGATATCTCTAGAAAGCAGTCCTAATTTGATTTGAAGGCAACTGCAAAATTCCAGCTGGAGAGAAAATGTTTAATTGGAAAATCACATAGCCATTCCTAGCAATGACTGCTAATAATTATGTTTATACAGCTTCCCTGAATAAGTGTCCAAGACTAGGTCTGGAGACATTACATTATCTTTGTTTAGCTTGTGCTTCTCTCCAGAGTCTTTGAGCCTTCCTTTCTCTTAATTTTCTAGTGTCTGGTTACTTACCCAAAAGTATTTGTGCTAGATGTAGTCAAAACTCTTACTGCTACTGTTTGCTTTGTAATTCAGATCTTAATATCTATGGAAAAGTTCACACTTCATAGACCACATTGAGGAAGCACATTAACCTTCACTTCTTCTAGAAAAGAGCAATAAATTGTGGCTTTATGTCTTTTTTGTTGCTTGCAGTGTTTGGATATTTGCTGTTAGTGGAAGCAGATGGAAGAAGTCTTCAGAGGATAGTCAGCACTGGAATGGTTTTGTGGTGAGAATTTACCAGCTGTAGTGAGAATTGCTGTTATTACCACTGAGTTGCCGCTGACCTTCCAAGCATAACCAAAGGGTTACAAAAGGCACGGACTCAGACAGAAGTTTGCTTCAGGACTGCTCAGATCAGCTGATCATAACAAATTAAGAAAACTGAACAAAGGGCAGGAAAGGAGCACAGAAAATGAAAAAAGAGGGGGGGAAAAAGGACTGGCAAAAATACAAGTTTACTATGTGAGCTGATTTCGAGAGCAAGAATGCTGGGAAAAAATCAGATCTGGAGAAGCAGTAATTTGCCTTTGTCTTCCCCCCCCAATTTCACACTGTTTGAATGATCATTTCTATTCATAGAACCTTTCCTGTCCTTATACAAGTGTTTCTCAGCTGCTTTCAGATTATAAAGCAGGCACTCTGTTGTTTTATGTACCACTGAAATGTGTTTATCTGGAGATTAAATAGACAACTTCATGTATTTCATGACCTTGGTGGAGAGAAACAAAGCAATGAACTCACCCCTCACAAGCAAAGATAAATGTAGAAGTCTGCTGCCTACTGCTATGCAGTGCATCCAGCTCTAATTATGTGATAAGTGGATGGACTCAGTGTTAAACATATTTTGCAAAAGTTCTTGAACAAAGTGCTTACACTGGTTATGCAGATAGCTTGCTGAAAGCCACATGAATACAAATTATTATGCACACAGTATGAATCTGGATGACTACAGGAAACACTGGTTGTCCAAACCCTGTTTTTTTGCTGAATGATCCTCTATTTCAGTCAATGCACAGAATGAGCGTATTTATTTTTCTTTCTCTCTCTAAAATTATGCCATTCTTGCTTGTAATGCTGCAGCAGAGTATTTGGCTTTAAGGTCACTGGTAATTCAGTCCTGAGTGATGCTGAGCACTTCTCATCACGAGAAACCTCAAACCAGCTCATTCTGATAAGAAGTGACACATAATACTGAAGAAGAAGAAAAAAATAACAAAAAGGTAATTTCATTATTCAGATAGCCAGATTGTTTAAGTAAGTCTTCCAGATGTCCTTAGTTTGGTACCACCACAACTCAGAAATATTAACAAACATTCTTCTTGATTGCAGACATTGTCCCAAGTTATTTGAAAGTGATTACATTCAGAAAATAGACAGACATTTGGGTCCCTAACTGCACTGAGAGTCAAAGCAATCTATGCTTCTAAAGTCAGCTTATTAAACCCCAGTGGGAATTAGGCATCTTTACACCTATTTTTTAAGTCTAATAAGCTCTTATTTTTTATCTTTGACATTTAAAATTATTTTGGAAAAAAAATTAAAAATAAAGAGGTGTAAATGCCTATGTCATTTAGATACTTAGATTCCTAAACTACTTGTATGATGTTGAAAACCTATTCTGCAGCTCATGGCAGCTAAGGAAACTCTGAATGCCTTGGATTTTAACACAACTGAAAGTAGTGACCAGTTATTAACCATGAAGAAATGGTACAGTTAAGAGAACTTAACTAAAAATTTCAAGTACTGTTATTTTTGCTGTGAGAACAGAATGCTTACAGTCTTGACTTAAAAAATAAAATATTTATTACTATTTAGATACTTGTTTCCTTTCACATGGACTTTATACGCAGTTTTTCAGCTGACTAAAAGACACTTTCTAAACTACATTAATAGCTACTTTGCAAATAGACTCCAGTAGAAACACATAGACATCTACATGTTTCCCTTGCCCTAAACCTGAAAGAACACAAGCCAGTTATGGGACAACTTGATCTCTTCTGTTTTCACCAAAACTGCTAGGTTAACATTTGTGGGGAAAAACATGAGTATCACAGGTTTAACACAAGCATTATTTATTTATTTTAAGAAATAGGCCATATATCCTGAGTTGTAAACTTGTCTTCATGCGTGGTCCTGATTAAAAAAAAAAAGATATTAAGGGCATAATCTGTCTTCCATATCCATGCGGAAAACAGAAGATGTAATGATTTTACATTCTAGCAAAGGAAAGTCTGATTAGGCTATGCAGAAATTTTCATTAAAATTTGTTCAGGAACAGACTGCAGAGCCTTTGGATTTTCAATTTTTGAATGTTTTAAGGACAGATGAGACATCTTAGAAGGATGACGTAGGAATAACAATCCTGCCTTGGTCCCATTTCCTGTTTTCCATGACCAGAGAAATTATCTTTGAATTCTGCTTTTCACATCTGGAAAATGTACCAGGTAATATCTTTCATTTGTTTCCAAGTAGTCTTTTGGGTACCTGGAGCTTCCCATATGTCAAGTGTGTTAGCGAACGGCTACAAGAGTATAAAGTGGAAGTAAGCTGAGTGAAAAGGTCAGTGCAAGTATTTATCTAGTGTAGAGGGGTTTCTGAAGGGTAAGATATGATTCAGGGCTTTGCTAACTGTATTTACAGCTCTAGAAAAAAAAAAAAAAAGGATGGCCAAAGAGCTCATCTCTGATGATCCCTAGAGTCATTATGAAGCTATTCTTTATGCCAAAGTTTACTAACAGCTGTAGAGGCTTTGTCCTGCTCTGCTGAGTTTCTGTATGAACGCTTTCTCTGCATGTAAATTGTTTCACAGTCCAAAAATGGGAACCAAATGGAAATTCCAATATGCATTTTGCTCATGCAATTTTGCTAGAATGGTTTTATCCATTGCACAAAAGTTATTTCTCATGACAAAGCAGTACTGGAAACAGTTTGCTCCAATTTGAATAGGCTGCTAGAATTTAAAGGCGTGTTCTCACAATATAGCACAGCTCTATTTCTTAACTGTTAGCCTGGCAACAGCTTCCTCTCATCTGTTCAGGTCTGCTTATTGCTGCTTAAGTCCTTCAGCTCTGTCATCTGTCCTTCCAACATCCAGCAAAAGAGAATGGTACGTGAAGTGGGAAAAAAACCAACGCAGCTTGTTCTCACCGCCTTGCTGAGCCAACCTGGCTGGCTGAGATCCTGCTGGTCTTTTGCCTCTGTTCAGTCTGGTTTACACCTTGACTTCCCTCCCAAGAGGAAAGTGAAAGAGGGCTGGTACCCTGGCCATGCTCCTGAACTGTGCATTCTTCCAAGGTCAGCACGCTTCTGCTCAGTTTTGCACACACCTATAGTCCTCAGTAGTGATTTCTCCAAATCAGATATAAGGGTCTAGAGGAGGGAGTTACAGGGGAATCATCTACCATTAACAGATTGTTGGTGTCCAAAGACAGAGTCCAGATCACCAGCAATATCCACAGAGAAAGGAATAAGATTAACTAGGACTCCCAAAGGGCAACATTTTCCCCGTAAGACAAGATAAGCACAACCAAGGTTGACTTTCAGATAACAGAAGAAAAGGAGGTGAGATTTTTTTTATTTTTTTTTTATTTTATTTTTTTTTTTTTTATGTGGAAACTGAATGGACAGATCTGGTAAAGTGGCAATAATAGTTTCAGGTCTAAGAGAGAATATTTTTCTAAAAGAAACATGGAAAAGAGAGCCAGGAGAAACGTTTAAAGTGTTTTTAGCTCAGTATTTGGTCCTCAATGATTTAGCCAATACCAAGAATCAAGACAGGGACTCTCAAACATACAAGCGTGTTTCTCAACAGACTGAGCTGAAAAATAAATCTCTCCAGATGGTGCTCTGAAAGTCTCATATCCTCTTTGAACCATGAGCAGACGGAGATACATATTGTACTCCAGGGGCTGTTTTACCCCAGTGGGTAGCACAACTGAATCAGAAGACAGTGCTGGAAGTCATCATAAATCACGGTGACAAGCAACCTATTCACTTATAGGTCTCTATAGGAATTGATGAATCATTTATTAAAACACACATTAGTCATTTATTACTCTTTAATAAACCATTTATCAGTAGATATTAAAAATGTGAGCAAATCATATTTTTCACTTAAGACTCAGCATTAGTATATCCCAAGTTTCACTGTGAAGATGTTTTGTCAAATTACACATTTTTTTTTCTGTTCACAGGAGGCAAGCTTCTTTATTTAACTGGTAAATTAATTTCTAAGATCATATATTCCTAAAATCTAAACTAGGAAAAATAATTTCCCAAGTCTTACTCTTCTGATGTGACAGAATTCTTCATATTTTGCACTACTTTGTCCCAGAAATGGATGAAGTTGAAGGTGAGAATAGAAGTGGGAAAAAGAGGAACTGTCTCAAAATTGAGACTGTTCCCTGGCCAAATGAAGTCTCTTTCCAATGAACAAGTGACAGCACTTTGACAAGTCCCACTGCTTTCAGTGTGTGACTAGGGATGTGCCGCTGTCCCAAATCTGAGGTAAAGGACAGATGTGAAATTTAGGTCGACTGTAGAAAAATCACCCCCTTAAGCCACATCACTGAATTCTTCTCTCAAGCACCTGATAGAGTTTACTAAGGAAAGACAATGTATCTGATATTCAGGAAAAAATAAAGTATTACTAAAATGCAGCAATGAAAGCTTCATCTTAGAAAAATGCTTTAAAAAAAAAACAAAAACAGAACAGAAGCCTGAAGAGGAAGGCAAATACACTCTGTTGGAAACCCATTTTTATGCATTCAGTAATGGTATAAGACAAGTAGGATTTGTTGTACTATTTTTTTTCGGCAGAGGAAGAATGGACAGGAAGGGCTGAAATCCACATTGTTGTCATATTAAAACAATGTGTTTTTTCCTCTACTGGGTCTTAGGGAAGATCTAGGCCAAACCATACCTACAGGAACAGATACAATGAAGTATTTGCCACCTTGTGGATTCCAGCAGATGTTTCTAGTTTTTCATCACCCTTCAACCACAATGACATTACCTGTAGACTAAAATCATTGTTTTGCAGTCATACAACACTACAGTGGTCTGACCCCAATTGTTAAAGTGACACATGAAACAAGCAATACTCAGAACCATTAGCACTCACTCAGTCTAACTCCTTCCCATGCAGTTTGAGCATCCTGCAGTGTAAAACCAGGTATCAGATTTTCCAGAATGATCAATTCCAGTTCCTTGCTTTGCTTCATTTCTTAAGTTCACATAAGTGATCCCTTGCTGCTGAACAAAAGTTGAGCCTAAGCCTTTAACTTGCTGGAAAGGAAATGCCAATTTGCTCTTTGTGATACAAACTACATGTTGTATTCGATAATAATTCACAAAATTAATTTTAAAACTCTTTCATATAATGGAAATAGGGTTGTAAATTTAAAAAAAAGTCCTGATAAAGAGACCACTAACTTTACAAGCATCTATATTTTCATTCCCCATAATTTAAATCTGGCACAATATCCCGGCCATTGTGACCTTTTAAAAGGTAGACCTTGTTACCTCACCTGGGATTTTTTGAGGAGCTTTTAAAATGTTACTCTTTTAGCATTAAAGATGAAATTACTTAACCCCCTAGAGGGAACAGGGTACTGTTTGCACATCTGAATGAATTTTTGCACTCCTCAAAGCCTATTATGAACAGTAAGGCAAAGTATATATGTGAAATAGAACAAGGGCAGGTATTTTGGAGGTGTGTAGAGTGATCGGGCAGTAACAAAATAATTAACTGAGTTGAATCCCACAAAGCAGTGTCTCATACATTAACCCATCAAAGTACCTGACACATACTTAGAACCTCAAGGGCTTAAACTATTCCTCTGAAATTAACGGAAGTGCTACGTTGAATCACAGCCAGGCTTGCTCAGCTTCTTCTGTGATTATGATCTGACACACAATCAATGAATATTTCCCTAATCACAAAGGCCACAACTGCATCGGAATGGCACAAGTGTGGTAGGCAGGGGAAAAAATAGCAGATGAAAGAATAGATTCAATAGATAAATATTTCCTCTTCTAGCAAGATCTACATAAACCCAGTAGAGGCTACCACAAAACTGCGTACAGCAACAAAGGAGCATTTAGACCTCTGAAAACATCAAGTAAAGACTGTTAATGAATATTTTGAGTAGGTATATTAGGACATGACTTCCAAGGAATAAATATAGTAAATAGGAGTGCACAGAAGTGTACCATTGCTCAAAGTTAGATCCATAAACTTATTTCTGGAGAAAAGAAAGAGGAAGAGATTGCTGAAGTGTCAAAAGATAAAACTCATCTTCAATGGATGAATTCACCATCATGCATGGCTGAGATTACCTAGCCCTGAGGACTCCAAGAAATATCTCTTAACACGTGTAAGACTTTTTCAAAATAGAAATATATAGAAATACAGAAATTTTCAAATTTGAGCAAATCTAGCTCTCATAGATTCATTGGCTTTTACCGTGTTGGATCAGGAATGTATTTGGCACAATGTTTACAGATTAAAAGAACGCACTGAAAATTTGCCTTAAGTGAACTACACCAACAACACAGAACCAATACAAGCAGACCTATTTTAGGTAGAAATTATACTATCAGAAGAAAAAACAGGTCAGTAAATAAACATTTGTTTTACAAGAGGGAAAAAGGTATTGAGAGAAAGTATCTTTAGTGAGAAGGAAGATAGCAGCAATCTCAAATTCATCTTGCAGACAAAAAACCTTTCCTTGCAAATTCCACCTGCAGGTTAAATTTAAAGCTTTTAGGACTAGAGCTTTCATTACAGAACTCTCAACACTAGCTGTCTCACAGGTGAATTACTGAAGCTAAGACAAAACATGTCGCTTTCATCCATGTTCCTGACCATCGAAAGCCCTAAAATGCAATATAGGCAGGAGGGAATGATCTATTTCCCTCCATATGGGCAAAAAGAGAAAGTTACCACTAGCAAACTCTTCATCCTTCTAGCCAACTTCTGAATTATATCTCTTAACATAAATTTTTATCTTCTGGTTGCATTTTGTTTTGAAAAGTATGCATACAAACTTATTAATATAGAAGGAGAAAAAGAGTAGCTCCGGCAAAGTCTGTCATATCAAGCTAAAAAAGAAGTCTTTAAGTATTTTCTTCCATTAAGGAACATTTTTATACTTAGAAACAAGCTTATTACAAGTACATGAACCATTTCGTAGAACACAGATGGCAAACTCTTACCTCCTTCTTGGTAAATTCTGGTGGATGGTCATTTTTGTCATCAATAAGAATAGTGGCAGTTGCTGTACCAGTTAGTCCCACATCAAGACCACCCATATCCTTAGCTTCTATAACTAGCTCATATTTCGGGGTTTCCATAGTCTGAAAAAATAACAGAAAAGGAAAGCTTAAAAAAACCCAACCAATAACCCACAGCAGATTGCATATTACTTTAACTTCACATTAAAAGAATTAATTAAGAACATCTAAAACTTAATGTGTCCTGATAAAACATAGTACAGAAACAGAGGGTACCACAATGTTTTCCCAAAACAGCACATAATTCTATGAGCTTCAGCTGCTGCAATGGAAATCTTATTTGGAATACAGCATGAAGGAATACAGGTGAATATTGGTAAACAGTATATAATCTATCCTGTTATTTAAGGAAATTAGGAAAGAGGAGAGAAATTAAAATATACCTGCTCTTTAAGAGTAAGCTCTCACTTCAGTGCCCCATTATTTAGCAGCTTGCTTCATCAGTATTATGGGTACATAATTAAATACTAATGTCACAATCTACATATAAATTCACTTTATTTTATTAAATCACATTCATTCTGTGTATTAGCATTTAGGATGGTAATCTAAGTTTGCTTCACTGTAAGAAACAAGGAAGCAGTTTCTAAAATGGGCAACAACTGTTAGTTATTGCACAAAGCAAATGTGTATAGTAACATTAACGATTTACATGTATTATATCCAATTCCTATGTCATGGTTACTTATCTGAATGCCTACCCATCGTAGAAGCAGACAGCATAGAACCATAGCAAAAGCCATCCTTAATTTCGTGCAAACCCTCCCCCAAAAGACAGCCGTAACTTGGGGGAAAAAACATTGTGGTCATTGCTCTGTAATGGGAATGTGGCAGCATTTCTAATTCACCTCTCTTGCTTCAGGCATGAGAGCACATCTGTTTGCAAGCTGGACAAAGTTAGTAATATACCCCATCACAGGGAGCTATTATCGGCATCAGAACCTGCTCCTCATAGAGAATTTTGACATGGATCTCACTGGAGACAAGACTGGGTATCTAATTAAAATGAGTATTTTCCCCATTTGTATGGCTGCCTTGTATGGAACCATCTGCCCAAAGACCATATGTGCTGCATCATCAATGGAGGACACAGATGGGAAAGTGCTGCAGTCACCTTTAAAACTATATGTAAGAATATCACATGCACTCAGGAATGTGTTTTCAAACATTCCTTGAAAAATAAGTCTGGATCTCTGGGGCAAAGTGACAGAATGATCCCAGAAAGGGGCTGAGGCACCACTACTAGAGGGCTTCTTCAACCTCAGACCAGCTCTACCAGCCAACTGCTTTTACAAGAACCATGTCTTTGACATCAACCATCACAGTCCTTCATCTAACACTTTTCCACAGAATTAACATGCAGAGAGACAACTGGTGTGAGACTTTGTATAGCACAGAACATTCATGAAAAGCACATGTCCAGCTTTTCATCCACCAGTACCCTCAAGTCCTTCTCAGCAGGGCTGCTCCCAACCCGCTCATCCCCTAGCCTGTATCTCACCATTTAAAACTTTAAAAGACTGATTTCTCATCTCTGGCTTAGTAAAACAACATCTCAGGCCACACAATCTTCTCTGTAGCTAAGCAATTTGAAAGCAGTCACTAAACACTGCATTATTTTGCATTATACATTTTCCAGGGTACATCACAACATGTGTAAGGAGGAGATCCCAACTCCTTCATATTTAGATTTTGAAGCATTTTTAGTTTATGAGAGAAACAATTGTATCAGTTGCTCACCAGATCAGCTATTTGTATGTAAACCAATGAGTCAAGCTGGAAGATATATTTAGTTCTAAAAGCATATGGACTACTAAAAATCAGATGCCACTGCTACTTAGGGGATCCTAAGAAATGTATTTCCTTAAGTCTTCCAATATTATTGCATGAAATTCATCTCTGAAGGCAGCAAACCCAGAACAGGAGTTTGATTTATAACATCATATAAATAAACACAAAGAAATATTACTGACACGTCTCCAACACAAATTCAGATTATAGAGTGGAACAAAATTTGCAGTTTTCGTGTATTTATTTTCTAAAATATTTTGAATATATTAAAACATGAATGGAGCTTCTCTCCCCTCTCCTGGATGTAACTTTTTCATTATTTTGATTTGGAAGTTGTTATTATTGTATGGAAAACTTGCAAAGCCATTTTTGTTTTTAATTTTTATTTTTTTTATAAAAAAAATTTAATAAGCCTCTGCTCAACAAGAGGACCATTTTTACTCACAAATTGGCCTTTTTTCCTTTGAAAGCTGTCCCATTTTCTATTGAAAGCAAGCCCACTTATGCTAGAAATTGTGTCTACTGCAGCAGAAATTTCTGTGACAGGAGTCCAATGTTTAAGCTCACAACGGAACGTGGAAAACATTGAATGTTGAATAGTGTTTTATATCATTATGAATACTTCACACTTTCTGGCTATGCAGCACTTTCTACGTCTAGTTCTGTCACCAAATATTTGCTTTGTTAGAGAAAGCAACTCCTAACAGATCCAAACCCGATAGCAGAGACATGTTCCCGTCAGATGCTCTCTTTACAGTAGGAGATTGCATGTAAAGGACTTTTTAGCATTTATGATGCTTATAGCCAAATCAATTCAGGCACAAGTAGCAATTATTTGTGTCTGCGTGATTTATCCAGTAAATCCTGGGACACAGGAGTGGGGATCTGTGGACAGAGCACAGGCCCCTGCACTGTTCCTCAGCTGGTGACACTGTAGAGGGTTAAGGTGGAATCTGTGCTGGGGGCATCCCCCAGGGTAGGTGCTGCACCCCAAGATGTCACAGCAACTCCTTGTCTTTTCCCTCTTCACAGGGCTCAGGACTTTTAGCCCAGCATGGTCTCTCCCTGGCTGCCTTCCTGTGAGAAATGAGTGCTCCTGGTGGGGGGCAATGGAGGAGAAAAGCAGCCTTCCTCCTCTCTCTCCATCCCTGCTACATCATGGATGTTAGGGATAAATGCAGCATCCACTACTGGTAGCATTTTGGGACCCCACAGTTGCTCAGACTGCTGTCCAACCATGACATTGCAGCAACGTAGAGCCCCAAGCACACTCTTGCAAAAACAATCCAACAAATACCATTTGGAGAGGGAGATGTTCACAATATAAACACGTAACAACTCTCAACAAAGCGGAGCTACAGCTAAGAAGGATAATAGATTATTTTAATAAATGAACACGAAGTTGCTGATTTTTTGGCTTATTATTTATCAGCTGTGACTTCGTAGAGTGTAACACTGTTGAGAGGGTTTGCATAATTACAGCAGGAGAACCATTCCTTTCCCCATAAATTTTCACTCCAGTCATTTAACCACAGCAGGGGTGACACTGGCAAATTGTTTAGTTTGCCAGGGAGGTGAGCTGTGTCTTGAGTGCTTTTCTTTGAAGGTCCACCCACCGCCATTCCCACCAGTGTTAACATCCCTATCAGATTTCACTCCCCTGCAGCCTTGACATAACTGGCTCAGCACTGGTACGCAACAAGAGGCCAGAAAGGCACTTTTTCAGATTTCAAACTCATGACAAAGCCAGCAGGATCTAATCACGAAAGAAGGAAATAAAGAGTTCAATGCAGATACACAGGTGGAACAAACTGAGTGCATACTTTTAGGTAATGCTGAATGAAACCAGATAATGATGGATTTCTGCTGAGTCTAAACCTTTTAATATTTCCTACAGATACAATCAAAAACGATCAGTGACTTAAGAGAAGCAAGCCATAACTAGTATTTCACACCACCTGCAGTAACAGTCCAAGTCTTGGTATGGGCTATCACTTGCAGGCTGTAAGGCATTCGTGTGCCATTGAAATTCAGCCGGAATTGACAGCATCTTCAGTACAGTTGGGCTTAAATTGTCAGATGGAAACAAGTGGAGCTACTTGCATGATTACAAGAAAAGTTTAAGATCCTTAGGAGACCACTGCCATTTTCAAACATGTCCAAGTCCTGAATTTCCAGTTATGTACATGGACTCTCAGAACCATATAAAAACAGAGCCCCTCTCTGCAACTTCAAACATCCAAAGCTTTTAGAAATGTGACCAACACATCTCCCCTTGTTTCTTTATCTGATAAGGAAATGCAGTCACTCAGGCAGCTGATGTTTTCACTGAGGCCTGGCTTTTTTCCATCTGTCCTTAGACATTCAAATTACGCACCTCCTTTATTGAAGCCTCGCTGCCAAAGCACAGAAGCCATTTCTGTATTTGCACTGATGATCTCAGGAGCTCAGTGCTCCATAGTCCACATACCCTAGTGTGTGACTAAAGCTGGCTGAAGATCTTGATAAAGATCACAAAAAGTAGCCCACAGCTGAGGAAGAGAAATCACGTTCTGGCACTACATTTAAGCAGCATATCCTAACAAAGAATGATTAATTGCTTATCTAGATTCAATGGCTCTGGTTGTGGGAGGAGATAGGAAAAAAACTAGTTTTGCTTAACATCTGCATTTCAAAAATTTCAGTCTGAATTTTTATTTGAATATAAAGAAAAGCAGAATAAATAATGCATATTAACCAGAAAGAAGAGCATGAGAACACTCTTGTAACAAAGTCCTCTTTTTGCCATTGACACCTGAAACAGTTATGAGTAGTTCTAATCTCTAAAGCTGGCATATAGATCATACATGATTGAAAAGCACTTCATTCTGGCTGAATATTGAAATTCTGGTCACTGATAGCGTCAGTCAGATATAATGTACATTGGGAAACCGATTTACTAAAATAATGCTTTCTAGTTTTCCAGTAGGGCTATCTAGCTATTTTCAGGAGATAATATATTTTCTGGAAGGACATTCTATTTGCTATTTGTAAATCCATTTGCGACACTGAAGCTAAACTAAGAAGAATTTGGATCAGGGCTTAATCTTCTTTGTAGCATGTGAAGATGGACTGGGTTCAGAATTTTAGGCTACTTTAGTCTTTTATTTAATCTATTATTCAAAGATGTTTAAACAGAAGTTTAATGTATTTTCTTGTAGATCTTCACAACATTGTTTTTACAACCAGTATTTAATCTATATGTAGGGGGGTTGGAAAAGAATCATTTTGGCAAATATAATTTTTCCCTTTTGTATTTATTCACATAATCAGCCTGCTATCCAACTCAGTGTATTTTGCAGTTTCTCTATTGGTGAATTTTAGGATCCTGCTAAGGATTTCAGGCTGAAAATCCCTGCCTCACACGCAGCTAACAGCTGCAGATAGACACCAAAATGTGGAGAAAAACAGGACTCCAGAAAATAACTTTTTGGTGTTTCCTCCTGGTTGGGTGTCCCCTATGAAGTGCCTTTAGCTAGGTCTTCATCCAGTGCTCTCCAGTCGCTGTAATTCACCTATGAATTGCATGTCCAGAAAAGTGCACGTTTAAGTGTCACAACACCCAAGCCTTCATTTGGCGCTTCATCTAAAAAGTGACTGGGAAGAGTAAAAATTACAGAACTCACATTCAGCACTCAGCTGCTAAGACTAAAACAAACACTGTTTGGGAAGCAAACACCTCACAGAAAGTTCAAAACTCTTATAAGGGTTTTAAGTATCCTGTCAGGGTATCTTTATACTTTTTACCAGCGTCAAGGTTTTTTACTGTTTTGTGGATATTAGCATTTTCTGTAACAGTGCCTGAACACTTCCACTTAAAATTCTGCTTATAAACTATGTATTCATGCATAATGTTATTATCAGTAGCGTGCTACCATATCATAGTTGTTACTAATGCCTTTATATTATAATGCTAACCAAAAGGAAAAATTCTTAGCATTTTAGTAATTTCAGTTCATGCTAAATAAATGCTTGTGTTAAGATGATAATTACATACAGTAGGTGCTGAATATGTCCCATTAAGACATAATCAATGTTCTTGTTGAGTAACAATATCAACATTGAATCTAACATTGTTCCAGAGCATGCTGTCAGGATTTTGACAAATGTAGATTAAAAAAAAAAAGAAGCCATGTGACTACTAAAAGCTTTAACAGACATAACACTTTTATAATTATAATATCAGCATTTATTTTAAATGCCAATTGCTGCTGCATAAAAAGGGCAATACACACAGAGGCTTTGCATTCAGAGCTTGAATTACAGTTTGATGAATACAAAACCCCAAACAATTTTGTAACATAAACCCTCTTTAGCTCATCAATTTCCAATTTCTTATATCATCAAGGAAAGTCTACCTTTTAATCACTGTAATAATGTACTTCTCATGAAAAAAAAAAAAAATCAATATCTATTTACTACCCACAGGAGACATATAGTTCATAGGTATATCTGGAAGCAAAAGGAAGACTAAATTTTCTCCTTCAGCAGTTGCTGTTTAAAAAAGAGAAGAAATTGCTCCAAAGAGCTTGTTACAAATCAGTTTCCTGGCCAGAGATACTTGTTTCCCATAAAGAGGAAATCTGTAACTATTAAATATAACGGATGTGTAGGATCACGAGTTTAATTCTTTATAATGCTAACATAACTATAGGGCTGATATAGAATCATAGAATCATTCAGGTTGGAAAAGACCCTTGGGATCATCGAGTCCAACCATCAGCCCCACTCTACAAAGTTCTCCCCTACACCATATCCCCCCGACACCACACCTAAANACCTATTCCAGTGTCTATTCAGCCCAAACCTACCCTGTTGCAGCTTGAAGCCATTCCCTCTTGTTCCATCACTAATTACCTGTGAAAAGAGACCAGCACCAACCTCTCTACAATGTCCTTTCAACATGGATTTGTTTGTTATATTTTACAGGGAAACAGCAGAACTGTATGTAACATCTTTGTTGGAGACATGGACAGTGGGATAGAGTGCGCCCTCAGCAAATTTGTCGATGACACCAAGCTCGGTGGCGCGGTTGACACGCTGGAGGGAAGGGATGCTATCCAGAGGGACCTG